>CAMZMU010000040.1:39795915-40338217 GCA_947311845.1 Poa pratensis
CCTCATTAACTCATTATCCAGTAACAAAGATCCGTGAAGCGAACGTACCCTAGTCTATTAGACAGATCGTTACCAGTACTATGATGCAAGAAATGCTTAATTTTGAGTTGGGGTTCACAGTATTCATCCAGGGTGCATCATATACATGAATCTAGAATCACCAACGAATTCAGTGAAGCGTCAGCTGCTGACTGTGAGGATAACAATCCACAGATGCTTACAAAAACACAATCAACGAAATTCAGTTGCTCTGCCTCTCTTTTGGCATCACCTTGTAAGCAACGGAGTACAAAATCATTCGATGGTTGATCAGTTGGATAATTCCTAGGAAAAATTAAACAATTGAATACCCTTGGTAATTCAAGCAGTTGGTGTATAAACCAGTTAATCTACCTGTGCTAGGAGAATATCAGTACACGTGTAATTGCTAAAGCAAAATCGATGCAACAGGTAAGAAATGGCTGTCTTTAATGGGAGCTCTGCTCCGGACGTGCTACAACGACGACGATGTTGGGGAAGACAAACACCAAACGCATCCACGGTGTTGGCAATCCTCCTGCATGATCCAGCTTACGACCTCGGTGGTCTGGTACAGCGGACTACAGCGGCGACCGGCTGGGGCGACTACAACAGGGCGAAGACACGGTGTGCAGTTGCAACAGGCGAGAGAGGGCGACGGGCTGGCTGCAGGGCGTCTCGGGTCTCCGTCATCGGCGTGGTTCCGACTCCTGGACGTCGGCGACCGGAAGTGTGGTTAAGATGGTCGGCCTCGGCGGCGGCCTCCATCAGCTAGCGGCGATGGCGCGATTCGAAGGGCTTCACCAGATCGTAGTAGCCCTCCATGTGTGGTAGACACATAGTAGACCGTCGGGAGTGGAGGCAGCGTCCATGCCGGAGAGAGCAGATTTGCGGCGGTTAGCCCTGCTTCGCGATGTGGAGGGCTGCGTCCAGGCCCGGCTAAGTGGTGCGCATGCGGGGCGTTTTGCAACGTAATTTTCGGGATGGTTTAGTGCGGCCGTGAGTTCCGGGAGGGAGAACAAACCAATCTGACCCGTTTGATATATGTGTGTGGATGGTGGAGATTTCATTTTCCTGCCATGTTCTCGTCGTTATAAGCAGTTTAGATGCAAAATCGGTGTGAAAAGAGTAGAACACGAGAGTCTTACAGAATATGCGGCACATAAGCAAATCCATAGTAATTTGATAGTATCATTCATTTGGTAAAAATGTAGGATCTTTTCCTAAATTTGACATTTAAATCATGAGAAATCTGAATATAATCTAAAAGTAATAATCCAAAAGGCGCCTTAACTTGTGTATATATACGAAGCAGGTTGTTACTATTTACAACCACAATCTGTGGGGGACCCCGGATCAGCTGTCCGAAATTCCCTTGTGCCTACGACATCAGCGATCCATGATCAGTGTGTCGCTGAGCACAATCAAACTTGTATCGAAAGAACATCCATAAATACCGAATCATAATACTTACTTGATTGAAGTAATACTTTTTCAATAGGTTCTTGCAGCGGAATCACCAAACAACGTGGAGCCCAGTCATTTGCCAAACACCTACAGGCAGCTGACTGGGAAGACGGCCAAGTTCGCAAAGACGTCGACGAACTCTCAATCTTCAGCATACTCCTCATCTTCGGCGTAGGTCTTCTCGTTGAAATCTGGACATTGGAATATCCAGGGACACAGCCATGAGTACAATTACGTACTCGCAAGACCACCACCAGGCTTAAGTTTTCATAGTAATGCAATAAAAGCGTTTTCGAAAAACTGGGATAGCTGCATATATGTGTAAAACCCCGAAGCTCGAGAACCTAAAAACCGGTGTAAATTTTCCACTTTTGTGTACATTGCATCATGGCATCCTTGCATCAAAGTGTAACAATTGGAACCTTTAACTTGTCACTAGGGAATTGTGCTAGGGAATTGTGGAGGGTGACAACATTTCAAAAACCAAATTGTCAAATGTGCTTCCACAAATTTCAAAACAACAAAGGCACTCAATCTTGCAAGATAAATACTTTGACTTCTTATATTTGTCAAGGAAGTTCCAGAGTTCAAAATAATATTTTTGCCTTGATTCAAATTTCTAAAGTATTTTCATTTGGAAAATTGGGCAAAATGCCAAATAAAACCTCTATGAACAAATGTTGTCAAAAACATTTTATTTGGCCACACACATTTTTGTGGTGCCTCTACATGTGGTTGGGAGGCTACCCAAATTTTTACAGGTTTTTTATAAAATGTCTAAGTGCCCCAATTAATTCCCCAAAGTTCTGCTGGTCTTAAAACTTAAAACAGAAGCACCTATCCGTGATGTTTTTCAAATGGCCAGGGGGGTATTGGCACAAAGGTCGTCTCTCACCTCCGTCTTTCCCGCGGCCGCCATGCCGCCGTGCCGCGCAGCACACCCCGCCCGGGCCCCTCTGCCTGCCTACCACGACCAGGGGAACACCACCACGAGCCCCACCTCCTCACCTGCTCCCCCTCTCTCCTCGCGCACCTGCTCCCTCGATTCCCCATTCTTCTCTCCCCGAGCGCGCACCCGAGCCGCCATGTTCGTCGTCGACGCCGCGGTTTGAGCTCGCCTCGAGCCAAACGGAGACCGCCGGAAGCTGTGCCGTGTCGCCCTCCTCCTCTCCGCCGAAGGAATCGGCGAGGGAGGCCGTGAATCGCCGCCGCCGCCCTCGTTTTCCTCCGCCACCGTCGCCGTCACCGCGGGCGATTCCCGCCATTCCCTCCGTCTCCAACCCCGCCGCCGCTACCCACGAGCTCCTAGTGAGCTGCTGCTCCTCCGAAGTCCTCCTCCTCGTCTCTCGCGAGCTGTGGCTCGAGTTCGTTGCGCTCGCCGTCGCGTCGGATATTCCGACCAGCATCGAGCCGGATATTCCGGCCGAGGCCAGTGCGAGGGGTTCTTCTGGTCCTTAGTCGATTCTCAGCCTCCGAGTCCATCGGATAATCCGAGATCGAGGAGTTCGGATTTTCCGATTTTCATCAGTACAAAGAGCTCGAGGTCCTTAGCCACTTTTCCAGAATCTGTTTCAATCGGATTTTCCGATTTTGGGAAAATTCGGATTTTCCGATTTTTGTCCAGTACAAAAAGAATTGATACTGTTTCAACTACTTGTCTTCCTAAATGGATTAAATAATTGTTCTATGTTGGATTTTAACTCAAATCAGGACCTAATTAAAAAGAAGAATAAAATAATTAAAAGAACATATCTACTTTAGTAAGTTATAAAAATAATACCTTTTAATTGGTCATCCTAAATTTGGTGTGTTATACCAAAATTGGGCACAAATTTGTGAACTAACCTTTTAAAATGTGTCATACATATTTGCTCACCGTAACCGTAATGCACCTCTGGGCACTAGGAGATTCATTAAGATAAATATGGGGTGTACTCCTCTCTCGCCGAGTACTGTTTCTCGCCCCATTTAAATTGTCGGACAGCGAATAATACGTCGGTGCAATTAAAATGTCATATCATCATTTTCTTGTATGCATTGCACAATTGCCATGTGTTGATTGTTGTTTCTGCTTTCCGGTGTTGTTTGCTCTCCGGTAGATCACGAGTCCGGAGTCGAGCATCATTACTCCCGAGCAGTTTGACTACTCCGCTCAACCAGGCAAGCGTAATCCCCCTCTGAGCATATCTTATCCTATTTTCCGCAAATATTTTCTCCACTATAATATTACATGCGGTTCCAAATGTCAATTGCTGGGATTAGAGTATCCTATAGTTGCATTAAGATTCCGATGCCAATTATCTGTTTCCCCTCCTATTATCCATAGGATTGTACTGTTGGCCTGAAATAATTAACTATGCAGTGTTGATGCTTAGCCATGCTTAGTTAAAATGCTTAGCAGTCCGGTGGATGTTTCATGGTTGGAAACAGGTGATGAGATGTACAGATGATGGTGGAGAATTTGTGGTGACAGGTAATAAGATGCTTAAGGTGGGGATGAGAGGCCCCTTCGGTATGGTGGTGTTTTGTCTCACTCTCGCCGCCTAGGTGCGAGTTCTTTACCTCTTGAACCAAGAATGAGGCGGTTCCTTTCGGTGGGGTATATGGAGCCCTCGTCGACCGACTAACTTGTGGCGGACTAGCCGAGGGTCCTCTAGTTTGGCTTTCCATTTGCGCGTGCGTTGAGGATGGTGGCCAACTGAGATGAGGATGGGGGGTCAGGAAAAATAGTGGTCGCGGGACAGGGTGCGAGAGGTACCTCTTGTCCTACCGCCACTGATGATCCTGGGTTATTCTCAAGCGAGGTAAAGGTTGTAACCGTTCCCACTCAGCCGGCTTTCCCCGGAAGAGAGCTACGTGTAGGCAATGAGCCGGGCGGTACCGAAGGTAAACACAGTGCACCCCTGCAGGGTTAAATCTTTTCGAAAAGCCGTGTCCACGGTTACGGACAACTTGGGAAGGACGATAAGATCATAGAATAACTTAACGGAATGATTAAAAACTGGGTACTAGAGGTACCATTTCAAGATTGCAAGGTGAGCTTCCTCGAGGGTGATTCGGGGAGGTGCCTTTGATGAACATGTACAGTGGTTGATGATGGGTAAGGTGATGAAAGAAAGAGTTACTCCTTACCTCTTTTGAAAAATTCTGATTAGTCGATGCCATTGAGTTATGTTTTCATAAATAAAATCAGCTTTATGCAAAACAACCATATAACTTTGAAAGCCTCATCGAGCTAATGCCTATATTTAATCTTGCGAGTTCGTCGAACTCAACGTCGTTTGTTTTGTTTCAGAGGAGGACTTCACCGACCTCGAAGGTGGGTTCTTTGTGGACGTCGACGAGTAGTCTGGGGTTCCCAGGTGGCAGCTTGGGACATCCCGGAGCAGCTGGCGCTGTGATGTTTATCTGTAGGCCTCTTAGGCCATAATCTGGATCTTGTTCTTTAGAACAACTTAATTTGCTTCCGCTTGTTGTAATGCTGGGTCTGTGGCCTCTGGTTGTCATTTGCTATCTTTCTCTATATAAGAGTTGAACTATATGATTTGTGTTGTAGAGTCTGTGATGTGCTAGTTGTTCCACAAGTCTTGATCTCTCTGTTATGCTTGATAGTGTGTCTGGTGGTGTCGGATAACCGGGGACACAGTATCACTGTATAGCAGTCAGGTCGGGGCGCCACAAGTTGGTATCAGAGCAGTACTGTCTGTAGGAAACCCTTCTACTGGTCGATGTTGAGTCTAGTGTTTGTGAAAATATTTTCAACCTAAAAATGAGTTGTGAAAACCATCTTAGGATTCTTTTTACTCATTATCTGGTTACCCTCTAATCTCGGAGCAATCTTACCTCAATTTGACTTAAAGGTTTTACTCCTCGTCTGTTACTTCAAAAGGATTAGAAACGGGGTTGGGTTCTACCTTTAGTGTTATGTGTCACGTTGCTCCCGCTGCGTTGCAATCCCAAATCAACTCAGTTGTTTTACCGAATCTACTCATTTGCTCCTTTCTTTGGGTTTTAACCCACGGGCTTGAACATAAGGTTCCGGATTGTGTCAACTAGAGTGTGTTAAGTTGTGATTTCTTAACTCTCACTAGTAGCACATGAACTGATGTGTTAAGTTGTGACTCTCAAGTAGCACATCTATCTTTAGTTCTATCTTGTTTTCCTTGTTGCAAAGTATTATCGTCCCTAGTCTGTGTACTTGTGAGACGCTAATGCTATTGTTCGACCATTCGGAGAAAGATACTAACCGTGTCATTGTCAAATCTCCAGAATGGCTCGAGGAGGCCGTGGAGGCCGTGGTGGTCGCGGTAACCACAATGATGATGAGGATGATCTGCCGCCACCACCCTCGATGGCTGAGGTCTTGATGGCCATTGAGGAGAACCGTGGGCGCAATGAGCGTTGCTGGAACAGTTGGTGCAGCAGAATGCACGGAGGAACGAGTGCAACACTCTCACTGAGTTCCTGCGCTCGCAGCCACCCACTTTGCTGATGCTAAGGAGCCACTGGAAGCTGATGATTGGCTTCGTGCTTTGGAGCGCAAGTTCTCCGCGCTCATGTCCCATTGGCTGAGCAAGTCAACTTTGCCACCTACTCTTGGTTGGTGCTGCTGGCTGTTGGTGGGAAAGCCATGTGGCTTTGTTTCCAGCCAACCATGTCTTCACTGGGCTGATTTCCGCACTGCCTTCCGTGCGGAGTACATTCCCCAGCCATCATGGATTGAAGAGGAGGGAGTTCCTGGATTTGCAACAGGGACGGATGGACCTCCGCACTTATGGTCGTGAGTTCAACCATCTCTCTCGTTACGCCCCAAGGGACGTGACCAATGATGCTGACAAGCAAGAGCTGTTCCGCAAGGGTCTGACTCCGCAGCTCCGCTATGAGCTATTGCCCTTCAGGTTCCAGACCTATCAGGAGCTGTTCAACCAGGCTTTCACTCTTGAGCAAGGAAGAAAGGAACTTGAAGCTTCCAAGAGGCCCGCACACGGGGACCACCAGAGTTCCTCGGGTTCTGAGAGCAAGAAGCGCAGGGTGTTTGTCCCCTACAGCGCTTGCTGCGTGCTCCATTCATGCCAGAGCCGCAGGATACAGGCCACCTCCTCCGCGCCCCACTACTTCGACACTTGGGGTAGGCGGAAGTGGGTACCGTCCTATGCTACCTGCTCCACCTGGAGTCACTTGCTACACCTGTGGCCAGGCTGGCCACTACTCCAGGGAGTGCCCCCAGAAGGCACCTCTCGCGATAACTCCTGCACGAGCCCCTGCCACTCCAGCTGGCAAGGCTGGACCTATTGTGCGTGGTCGCCTGAACCACGTCTCTGTGAAGAAGCTGAAGAGACCCCGGCGTTCTTATGGGTGAGTTACGAATCAAGGCAATCAGCTACAGTTTTGTTTGATTCTGGAGCATCGCATTCATTCATATCCATAGCTTTTGCAAAAGACCACAAAATACCGTTCGAGAAAATGAGCCGTCCCTTGGAGATTCCACTCCTGGCTCCAAATGGCAAACCGATGGGGTTACTCCTGAGGTCAGATTACTATCGGTTCTACTCTTTTCCTTTGCTTGGTAGCTCTGAGTCAAATGGCATTGATGTCATATGGGCATGAACTGGCTAGCCAAATACCGGCTAATCTCGACTGTGCTGCCAAGACCGTCACTGACCAATTCTTCCGGTGACAGTGTGAAGTATTGGTCTGCACATCAAGACCTCCATCCTCAGTCATACCCAACTCACCTGAGATCCTCCTTTGCTTTATGGAAGGCGAATCCCCTCCTGAAATCCAGGACATACACGTGGTGTGTGACTTCCCGGATGTGTTCCCGGAAGAATTGCCTGGCATGCCTCCTGACCGAAGTGTGGAGTTTGTCATAGATCTACTTCCCGGTACCGCTCCAATTTCCAAGAAGCCCTACCGTATGCCGGTGGAAGAGTTGGCTCTGTTGAAAGAGCAAATTGATCAGCTGTTAGCAAGGATTTCATCCAGCCTAGCAGTTCACCTTGGGGTTGTCCGGTACTCTTTGTCAAGAAGAGGGATTCTACCGTGCCTCGTCTAGTCTCTGACTATCGACCGTTGAATGCGGTGACAATCAAGAACAAGTATCCTATTCCTCGCATCAATGATCTGTTGGATCAGTTAGCTGGTGCAACGGTATTCTCCAAGATGGATCTGAGGTCAGGCTACCATCAGATAAAATCAGAAAGGAGGATATTCCAAAGACGGCATTTGTTACTCTATGGCTCATATGAGTATACCGTCATGTCCTTTGGTCTCACAAATGCTCCAGCTACTTTCATGAGGCTCATGAACTCCATCTTCATGGATTATCTTGACAAGTTTGTCGTCATTTACATTGATGACATCCTTCTATTCCAAAACGAAGAGCATGAGAACATCTTCGTTTGGTTCTGACACGACTTCGAGAACACCGTCTATGCCAAGTTCTCCAAGTGTGAGTTTTGGTTGGATAATCTTGTCTTCCTTGGTCATGTGATATCCGCTAATGGTGTGGCTGTCATTCCTGACAAGATTCAGTCCATTCTGGATTGGAAAACTCCAATGTCAGTCAAGGACATTCGTAGCTTTCTCGGATTGGCGGTTATACCGCCGATTCATCGAAGGTTTCTCCAAGATAGCCAAGGCCCTGACTGACCTTCTCAAGAAGGATAAAAAGTTCATGGACGGCCGAAGCTGAAGAGAGCTTCAAAACACTGAAAGCCAAGCTCACGTCCGCTCCTGTGCTTGTCCTGCCGGACACAAGCAAGGATTTCGTCGTCTTCTGTGACGCCTCTCTCAAGGCTTGGGTGTGTATAATGCAAGATGGCCATGTGGTGGCTATGCTTCTCGCCAACTTAAGCCGCATGAGCACAACTACCCAACTCATGATCTAGAACTTGCCGCTGTGGTCTATGCTTTGAAGCAATGGAGACCATACCTGTTTGGTAACCGTTGCGAGATCTTCTCGGATCACAAGAGTCTGAAGTACCTCTTCACCCAGCCGGATTTAAATCTCAGGCAAAGGCGTTGGTTGGAGTTAATCAAGGACTATGATGTGAGTCTGAACTATCAACCCGGCAAAGCAAACGTCGTGGCTGACGCGCTAAGTCGGAAGTCCTATTGCAACAATCTGATGATTGAAAAGGCCAACCTGCTCTTCATGAAGAGTTTGCCCGTTTGAACCTGGAAATTGTTCCCTCCGGCTACCTTGCAAATCTGGAGATCAAAGCTACTCTTGTAGACCAGATTAAGGATGCTCAGAAGCTGGATGAGGGTATCCTGAATATCAAGAGAACATTGCTAGTGGCAAGGCCAAATGTTTCTCGGAAGATGAATCCGGGTTGTTTATTTTGGTGACCGCTAGTAGTGCCAAAGAACCGGAATTTGAGGGAGCTCATCCTACAAGAAGCTCATGAATCACCTCTCTCTATTCATCCCGGTAGTACCAAAATGTACCAAGACCTTCGACCACAATTCTGGTGGACTCGTATGAAACGAGAAATTGCCAAGTATGTTGCTGAATGCGACACATGTCGACGGGTAAAGCTGAACATCAAAGACCTGCCGGCACTCTTCGCCCTATTGCAGTCCCGAGTGGAAATGGGATGAAATTGGTATGGACTTCATCACCGGGTTTCCCATCTCAAAAGGGCAACAATGCAATATGGGTAATCATTGATCGTCTTTCCAAGGTTGCTCACTTCCTACCAGTCCGTGATGATATACGTGCAAGTCAACTGCTGACTTATATTTGGCTCATATTGTTCCATTACATGGGGTCCCTCTGAGGATCATATCGGACCGTGGAAGTATCTTTGTATCCAAATTCTGGCAGAGTTTCCAAACTGCTATGGGTCCCGTCTCAACTTCAGTACCGCCTACCATCCCAAACTGATGGTCAGACCGAAAGAGTGAACCAAGTTTGGAAGACATGCTTAGGGCATGTGTGATCGCTTTTGGCCAGGGTTGGGAAAAGTATCTCCCTTTCGCGGAGTTCTCCTACAACAACAGCTATCAAGCTAGTCTGGGCCAAGGATTTGGATTTCGGTTTAGGAAATTTTCCGGCCCCGGACGAAATAGCCGAAATTCGCGAATTTCGGTAATTTCGGTCAGATCTCGGACGAAAAGTAGGAGCCTAAATTTGGATCTTAGAACGAAAACTGACAAAAAATGGAGAAAAAATCGGTTTTTTGTGCAAATTTTGACCAAACTTCAAATATTTGAATTTGTTTAAATATTTTTCTCTAAAATACAGAAGTTTTCGTCCGGAATATTTTCTTACCGGTCCAGGCCGAAATAGCCGAAATTCGGCCGGAATTCGGTTTTTCGGGCCGAAATCCAGAACCCTGGTCTGGGCATGGCTCCCTTTGAGGCTCTTTATGGAAGAAAATGCCGCACTCCTCTAAATTGGTCCAAGACCGGAGAGAGAGCACTCTTTGGTCCGGAGGTGATCAATGAAGCTGAGGAGAAGGTTCGAATCATAAGAGAGAATCTGAAGATTGCTCAGTCTAGGCAAAAGAGCTACTATGAAAGCACCATCAGGAAATCCACTATGAAATTGGTGATAAAACTTATCTCCGTGTCTCTCCCCTTCGTGGCGTTCGCCGCTTCGGAATCAAAGGGAAATTGGCACCTCGCTATGTTGGCCCTTTCACCGTTCTGGCCAAGCGAGGAGATCTTTCTTATCAATTGGAGTTACCGGTCAAATTCCCAAATGTACATGATGTGTTTCATGTCTTCCAACTTCGCTGGTGTTTTAAAGATCCTATCCATGGGGTCAATCATGAGGAGTTGGATCTTCAGGAAGATCTCACCTATCGCGAGCATCCTATCCGCGTCCTGGATGAAGCCGAAAGGAAGACCCGGAACAAGACTACCAAGTTCCTCAAGATTCAGTGGTCGCACCATTCCGCACAATTACGTACTCGCAAGACCACCACCAGGCTTAAGTTTTCATGGTAATGCAATAAAAGCGTTTTCGAAAAACTGGGATAGCTGCTATATATGTGTAGCAGCCCGAAGCTCGAGAACCTAAAACCGGTGTAAATTTTCCACTTTTGTGTACATTGCATCATGGCATCCTTGCATCAAAGTGTAACAATTGGAACCTTTAACTTGTCACTAGGGAATTGTGCTAGGGAATTGTGGAGGTGTGACAACATTTCAAAAACCAAATTGTCAAATGTGCTTCCACAAATTTCAAAACAACAAAGGCACTCAATCTTGCAAGATAAATACTTTGACTTCTTATATTTGTCAAGGAAGTTCCAAGAGTTCAAAATAATATTTTTGCCTTGATTCAAATTTCTAAAGTATTTTCATTTGGAAAATTGGGCAAAATGCCAAATAAAACCTCTATGAACAAATGTTGTCAAAAACATTTTATTTGGCCACACCAATTTTTGTGGTGCCTCTACATGTGGTTGGGAGGCTACCCAAATTTTTACAGGTTTTTATAAAATGTCTAAGTGCCCCAATTAATTCCCAAAGTTCTGCTGGTCTTAAAACTTAAAACAGAAGGACCTATCCATGATGTTTTTCAAATGCCCAGGGGGGTATTGGCAAAAAGGTCGTCTCTCACCTCGTCTTTCCCGCGGCCGCCATGCCGCCGTGCCGCGCAGCACACCCCGCCCGGGCCCCCTCTGCCCTGCCTACCACGACCAGGGGAACACCACCACGAGCCCACCTCCTCACCTGCTCCCCCTCTCTCCTCGCGCCACCTGCTCCCTCGATTCCCCATTCTTCTCTCCCCCGAGCGCGCACCCGAGCCGCCATGTTCGTCGTCGACGCCGCGGTTTGAGCTCGCCTCGAGCCAAACGGAGACCGCCGGAAGCTGTGCCGTGTCGCCCTCCTCCTCTCCGCCGAAGGAATCGGCGAGGGAGGGCCGTGAATCGCCGCCGCCGCCCTCGTTTTCCTCCGCCACCGTCGCCGTCGCCGCGGGCGATTCCCGCCATTCCCTCCGTCTCCAACCCCGCCGCCGCTACCCACGAGCTCCTGGTGAGCTGCTGCTCCTCCCGAAGTCCTCCTCCTCGTCTCTCGCGAGCTGTGGCTCGAGTTCGTTGCGCTCGCCGTCGCGTCGGATATTCCGACCAGCATCGAGCCGGATATTCCGGCCGAGGCCAGTGCGAGGGGTTCTTCTGGTCCTTAGTCGATTCTCAGCCTCCCGAGTCCATCGGATAATCCGAGATCGAGGAGTTCGGATTTTCCGATTTTCATCAGTACAAAAGAGCTCGAGGTCCTTAGCCACTTTTCCAGAATCTGTTTCAATCGGATTTTCCGATTTTGGGAAAATTCGGATTTTCCGATTTTTGTCCAGTACAAAAAGAATTGATACTGTTTCAACTACTTGTCTTCCTAAATGGATTAAATAATTGTTCTATGTTGGATTTTAACTCATAATCAGGACCTAATTAAAAAGAGAGAATAAAATAATTAAAAGAACATATCTACTTTAGTAAGTTATAAAAAGTAATACCTTTTTAATCGGTCATCCTAAATTTGGTGTGTCATACCAAAATTGGGCAGAAATTTGTGAACTAACCTTTTAAAATGTGTCATACATATTTGCTCACCGTAACCGTAATGCACCTCCGGGCACTAGGAGATTCATTAAGATAAATATGGGGTGTTACTCCTCTCTCGTCGAGTACTGTTTGTCGCCCCATTTAAATTGTCGGACAGCGAATAATACGTCGGTGCAATTAAAATGTCATATCATCATTTTCTTGTATGCATTGCACAATTGCCATGTGTTGATTGTTGTTTCTGCTTTCTGGTGTTGTTTGCTCTCCGGTAGATCACGAGTCCGGAGTCGAGCATCATTACTCCGACGAGCAGTTTGACTACTCCGCTCAACCAGGCAAGCGTAATCCCCCTTTGAGCATATCTTATCCTATTTTCCGCAAATATTTTCTCCACTATAATATTGCATGCGGTTCCAAATGTCAATTGCTGGGATTAGAGTATCCTATAGTTGCATTAAGATTCCGATGCCAATTATCTGTTTCCCTCCTATTATCCATAGGATTGTACTGTTGGCCTGAAATAATTAACTATGCAGTGTTGATGCTTAGCCATGCTTAGTTAAAATGCTTAGCAGTCAGGTGGATGTTTCATGGTTGGAAACAGGTGATGAGATGTACAGATGATGGTGGAGAATTTGTGGTGACAGGTAATAAGATGCTTAAAGGTGGGGATGAGAGGCCCCTTCGGTATGGTGGTGTTTTGTCTCACTCTCGCCGCCTAGGTGCGAGTTCTTTACCTCTTAAACCAAGAATGAGCGCGCTTCCTTTCGGTGGGGTATATCGAGCCCTCGTCGACCGACTAACTTGTGGCGGACTAGCCGAGGGTCCTCTAGTTTGGCTTTCCATTTGCGCGTGCGTTGAGGATGGTGGCCAAGACTGAGATGAGGATGGGGGGTGTCAGGAAAATAAGTGGCCGCGGGACAGGGTGCGAGAGGTACCTCTTGTCCTACCGCACTGATGATCCTGGGTTAGTCTCAAGCGAGGTAAAGGTTGTAACCGTTCCCACTCAGCCGGCTTTCCCCGGAAGAGAGCTACATGTAGGCAATGAGCCGGGCGGTACCGAAGGTAAACACAGTGCACCCCTGCAGGGTTAAATCTTTTCGAAAAGCCGTGTCCACGGTTACGGACAACTTGGGAAACGACGATAAGATCATAGAATAAGTTTAACGGAATGATTAAAAACTGGGTAATAGAGGTACCATTTCAAGATTGCAAGGTGAGCTTCCTCGAGGGTGATTCGGGGAGGTGCCTTTGATGAACAGGTACAGTGGTTGATGATGGGTAAGGTGATGAAAGAAAGAGTTACTCCTTACCTCTTTTGAAAATATTCTGATTAGTCGATGCCATTGAGTTATGTTTTCATAAATAAAATCAGCTTTATGCAAAACAACCATATAACTTTGAAAGCCTCATCGAGCTAATGCTCTATATTTAATCTTGCGAGTTCGTCGAACTCAACGTCGTTTGTTTTGTTTCAGAGGAGGACTTCACCGACCTCGAAGGTGGGTTCTTTGTGGACGTCGACGAGTAGTCTGGGGTTCCCAGGTGGCAGCTTGGGACATCCCCCGGAGCAGCTGGCGCTGTGATGTTTATCTGTAGGCCTCTTAGGCATAATCTGGATCTTGTTGTTTAGAACAACTTAATTTGCTTCCGCTTGTTGTAATGTTGGGTCTGTGACCTCTAGTTGTCATTTGCTATCTTTCTCTATATAAGAGTTGAACTATATGATTTGTGTCGTAGAGTCTGTGATGTGCCAGTTGTTCCACAAGTCTTGATCTCTCTGTTATGCTTGATAGTGTGTCTGGTGGTGTCGGATAACCGGGGACACATATCACTGTATAGCAGTCAGGTCGGGGCGCCACAAATGACTATAGGGCTTAATTTTCGCAAACGATGCTTTTAGACATAGAGAATACAACATATCTATATCTTTGTTGAAAAAGGCATTTGGAGATATAATTCCCCTTCTTTTAGAAATGGCAGAAACCATTTCCACGTTTGAAAACACTTTTGTAGAACTTTTTCAAAACACGAGGATAGGGATGCCCCTTTTTCCTTTCCGGGTTCGGACTGGTTGACTCCCCGAGACCAACCATCTTCTCCCAAAATCCGTACCTCCCAGGTACCTCCTTGATCCTTCTTTTAGTCCAAAACAGAAACCAACTTTTCTTCTTTCACCAGTCGCCCAGTGTGGCCCTTGCAACCGTCCATGACCGAGGACTCGGCTATTCGAATAGATTTAACTCTGCAGAGGTGGTACACTTTCACCACAAGATTCGGATGGTCTGCCGTGGATCAACCACGGACTGTACAGAGATAGCATGCACACATCAGACGGCCGATCCTAACTTCCACTATGTTAGTGCTAGTATAAGAATATCCTCTTCGAGTGGGTTTGTTCTCCCCGGCACCGAGTGAGCTAGCCGTATCGATCCGGTTTCCCCTAGCCTCACACCGCATGACAGGAGACCCACCGTTGCTTCCCGGTGGCACACGAAGTCCGCACTTTGTATGCCCATTCCTTGCAGCATTCGGTTCTGGGGACTCTAACCCCTCTAGCCAATTGAGGAGTATTCGAATACTAACACCAACAAGCTTCCGCTAAGCCCCGTGCCCATTTTGATGCCCATTTTGAGGTAATGTGGTTGTACGGGTTAATTGTTCAGGCGGCAGCAGGGACTTCGTAAACAAACCTCCATCTCCGACTGCTCCCAGCAGCTCGGCTTTTCGTATACTCACCGAATGCTCCCAGCACTTCGGGTTTTCATAAACATCTCCATTTGGTCCCAGCAACATGGGTTTTACAAAACACTTTCTCGCCGATCGCTCCCAGCGACTCGGGTTTTCTTTCAAAAACATTTCATCAAATCCAGGCTCCCATCCTAAGGTTTTGAGGTAAGAGTATAAGGATATGCTACTAAAAAAATATAATTTTCTTGATAGCGCCTTCAGTAGAAGTCTTCTCAAGTAGGAACTTACTTTTATAAAACCTATTATATACTAGTCGATATATATTTGGCCAAACAATAATTTTTGGAATATAGTTTTGGGGTGACAAAATGCCACATAAGGATAAAACATGCATTATTTTATTTTGAAAACAAGACAGGCTTTGTACAAATAGTAGGAGTTCAATAGGGTGTTGAGGTGGCTTGCCTGGCTTGGTAATATGTCCTTGGTCTTGATCTTGATGTTCCTCAGGTTCACTCCTCACTTCCATTTCCTTCCCGATCGTATCTAACGTCGTAAGCAGAGAAAGGAACAACACTCAAAATACAAGACAATGCCACAAGGACGTAACAAACAACAAGCATTGCACAAGACACTAAGCTCACAACCAAAAGCAAGCAATTTACTTAGTTATACAACAACAAGCATCAAGTCCATACAGCTAAAACAAACAACAAACGCACCTAAGAAAGTATACACAACAACCCAAATAGTTAAATAGGTAGTTCTAACTAAACACTAAAGCAGAACACCCTTGATACGTCTCAAACGTATCTATAATTTTTGATGTTCCATGCTTGTTTTATACCAATTGCTACATGTTTTGCATCTACTTTATATCACTTTTATACATTTTTTGGGACTAACCTATTAACAAGATGCCGAAGTGCCAGTTCCTGTTTTCTGCTGTTTTTGTATTCCAGAAAAGCTAGTCTGGAAATATTCTCGGAATTGGACGAAACTACACGGGGGTGCCTATTTTTCCAGAACACGCCTGACGGAGCGAAGGAGCAGCAGAGGAGGGCCACCAGGAGGCCACACGCCACCAGGGCGCGGCCCCCCTTCTGCCGCTCCCTGGGGTGGTGTGGGCCCCTCGGGGGTCCGCAGCCGCCGCCCTTTCGCTTACTTATTCCCCCCGACGCGAAAACCCTAAGTACCTGAGCAAATATCCACGAAAAGTTCCAGAGACGCCGCCGTCGTCAACCCTAGCTCGGGAGGGTTCAGAACCTCTTCCCGGCACCCTGCCGGAGAGGGGAATCGTCACCGGAGGCTTCTACATCGCCATGCCTGCCTCCGGAGTGATGCGTGAGTAGTTCATCCTTGGACTACGGGTCCATAGCAGTAGCTAGATGGTTGTCTCTCCACTTTGTGCCATCATGTTTAGATCTTGTGAGCTGCCCTACATGATCAAGATCATATTATTGTAATGCTACATGTTGTGTTTGCTGGGATCCGATGAATATTGAATATTATGTCAAGTTGATTATCAATCTATCTTATATGTTATTTAAGATCTTGCATGCTTTCCGTTACTCGTAGATGCTTTGGCCAAGTTGATGCTTGTAACTCTAAGAGAGAGTATTTATGCTAGATAGTGGGTTCATGTCTCCGTTTAACCTGGGACAGTGACAGAAAGTTCTAAGGTTGTGGATGTGCTGTTGGCACTAGGGATAACCTAACGATGCTATGTCCACGGGCATATGTGTTTGTTTACATTACGCACTTTACTTAATGCAATTATCCGTTGCTTGCAACTTAATACCAACGGGGGACTCGGATGACAACCCGGCGGTGGATTATTAGTCATAGATGCTGTTGGATAACGATCTATGTATTATGTCGTAATGCCCAATTAAATAGCATAGTAGTCAACATGTCATGTATATGCATTGTCATGCGCTTACTATTCGTCAATTGCCCAGCTGTAATTTGTTCACCCAACATGTTAGTTATCTTTTATGGAGAGACACCACTAGTGAACTGTGGACCCCGGTCCATTCTTTTACACGGATTAAACAACCACAAACTGCAAACTGTTCCTTTTTCATTCGCTGCAATTTAATACTCATTTACCACACCATACGTTTAATCCTTTGTTTTCAGCAAGCCAGTGAGATTGACAACCTCACTGTTTCGTTGGGGCAAAGTAGTTTGATTGTGTTGTGTGCAGATTCCACGTCAACAGTCCAGACTCCCTGCGACAGCTATTTTTCTGGCGCCGTTGACAACCTTCTGAAGAGTTGCTGCTCCTACTGGTTCGATAACCTTGGTTTCTTTCTGAGGGAAAACTTGCTGCTGACTACATCATACCTTCCTCTTGGGGTCTACCAACGAACGTGTGTTTCACGTCATCAAGCTATTTTTCTGGCGCCGTTGCCGGGGAGTAGAAGTTCTTCAGGAAGCTGTCTGTCTCCCGTCAACAGCACTATTTTTCTGGCGCCGTTGCCGGGGAGACAGCAATCTTCTGCAAGGGGAGTTTCACGCTTCCAATCTCTTTACTTTGTTTTTGTCTTGCTTAGTTTATTTTATTTTATCTTGTTTGCTTTCAATTATCAAAAACACAAAAAATTAGTTACTTGCATTCAGTTATTTTCAGTTTTGTTTTCTGTTAGTCATCATGTCTAGCTCTGCTCCTTTTTCCGTAGTGCCACCTGTGGGAGAAATTATTACTTTTAGGCAGGAAGGTGGGGAATCCTTTAGGAATGCCTGGGCGAGAATTTTGGAATTGCACAAGAAGGTGCAACCTAAGATGGACTTGAGAGTTCTTATAAAAAAATTCTACCATGGTTTATTTTCTGTTTATCAACTTGCTCTAGATACCATGGTAGGGGAAACCTTTTCTGAGATTGATTCAATGAAAGCTCATAATATTTTGAGTGGTTTGGCAATTTTTCCACTAGTGGATGAAACTGGGATATTCTCTAAGCTAGATAAAATAGAAAAGTCAATTGATGATTTAACTCTGAGCCATAATCCTAAAGAACAACCTTTAGTTGAGTTAAAAAATGATTGGGAACCATTCATTGAGATTAATATTGGTAATGAAAAGTTCCGTGCCTACTGTGGTCTTGGTTCTACAATGTCCATCATGCCAAAAATGGTTTATGATTTATTAAAATATGATAATATGGTTAGTTACCCTGTTTTTCATTTTCATGCGGATGGAACAATCATAAAAAGTATAGGGATTATTAACGATGTTAAGGTTACTATTCAGAATAAGACTGTCCCTGTTAATTTTATGATTCTTGCAAAATCTCCTGGCAATATTGTCCTTGGAAGACCCTTTTTAAAGAACAATGGGGTATTTATTAATGCAAAGTATGGGTTTATGAAATTCAATACCCCTATTAATCGAAGGTTCTTCTTTCCAATTAAGAAGGACGATCCCACCGAAAGGTTAGGAGATTTCAATGTCTTTGGTAATACTTGATGCATGCTTTGTGCCTAGCTAAAAGGCGTTAAAGAAAAGCGCTTATGGGAGGCAACCCATTTTATTTTTCTGCAATTTTTCTTTTATTGAGTCAAGGAGTTTGTTTACTTCTGTAGCAAGAGTAGCCTCTAATGATAAGATGATGCTTAATTTTGATTGCTGCGCAGAAACAGATTTTTGCTGTTCACTGTACGAAATTCCTAAAATCACCAGATTGTTAAAAATCTGAAATTTTTGTGCGTAATCTTTATGAATGTCTGAAACTTTCATTAGTTCAGAGTTTCTCGATCTGAGCGTCGTAAGTGCCTCGAAAAAATTCGTCTTTGCGGACTGTTCTGTTTTAGACAGATTATGCCTTTTTATTTTTCGCATTCTCTCTTTTACTAGTGTTGAGTGAAATTCTTTTTTGGGTGGAAGAGCTTCACATAACATCAGTGGCTGTAGCTAATGTTTAAAGTAACAAATCATATTGCGTCTTTACAGAACATGTGAATTTTTGATTATGCACTAACCCTCTAATGAGATCTACTTTGAGTTTGGTGTGACGGAAGTTTTCAAGGGTCAAGAGAGAAGGATGATATAATAGGATCAAGAAGAGTGAAGAGCTTAAGCTTGGGGAGGCTCCCATGGATCTCCCCAGCATATTTCAAGAAGACTCAAGCGTCTAAGCTTGGGGATGCCCAAGGCATCCCCTTCTTCATCGTCAAAATTATCAGGTCATCTCTAGTGAAACTATATTTTAATTCTTTCACATCATATGTGCTTTTCTTGGAGCGTCTGTGTGCTTTTATTTTCAGTATTGCATTTTATTTTCAATAAAGCTTGACTGGACCCTAGCATTCTTGATTGGGAGAGAGACACGCTCCGCTTTTTCATGAGAATACTCCTATTCTTCACTTATATTTGTTGAGTATTCATATCTAGCGCTGTTCAGCTTTTAGCTCTTGTTTTCATGTATCTCTTGTCAGAGCTATTAGCTTTCTTTTGTAGAAAGTACTCTCTTGCTTCACTTATATTTGTTTGGAGAGTTGATGAAATAAATTGATTGGTGTTTGGTTGGTTCAGAAAATGTTGCATGTGGTAATTGGTATAAGGAAAAACTTGCTTAATCTTGTAGATCACTAAAATGGATAACTTGATGCTTGTCAATTGTTTTGAGTTAACAAGTAGATCATGATTAAATTGTGCATCACATGAGTTAAGCCTATTAGTGAAGAACTACCGTAAAGCTTGTTGAAAATTTGGTTTGCATCGGTGGTACCTCTAAGGTCTAGATATTTTCTAATAACAGGGTTTGGTTAACAAGGAAGACGGTATGAAGTCTTATAACGTTTGCAATATGTTTGTCATATAAAACTTGGTGTACGGGTTGATATTCTTGTTTGCTTACATAACCTTGCTAGCCTAAACTCTGTACTGAGAGGGAATGCTTCTCGTGCATCCAAATCCTTGAGCCAAAATCCATGCCATTTGTGTCCACCATAACTACCTATATGTGGTATTTCCTTGCCACTCCAAGTAAATTTTTCATGTGCTACCTTTAAATTATTCAAAATGTTATTATTCCCTTTTTGTGTCAATGTTTACTAGCTCATGAGGAATTAGTGTGGTTATTCTTTATTCTATTTGTCGAGTGGACTTTTACACCTGGACTAGTGGCATATACATCCGCTTATCCAATAACTTGCAAAAAGAGCTGGCAACGGGGTGCCCAGTCCCAATTAATTACAACTTTAACCAATTAATTCTCTTCACACTTTTGCCCTGATTCATCAGTAAGCAATGACAAACAGTGAAATACCTGAATGTGTGTAAACCAAAGAGAAAGAGGGATGATCTGCCTTGCTGGTAGAAATAACGTCCTTCATGGGAGCCGCTCTTAAAAGTCCGTTCGACAGGTAGAATACTGTTCTCACCCGCTACCATTCGTTGACAATTAACAAACACCTCTCAAAAATAGATACTCCTCCATGGTATGTGATTGATGGAAGGCACCCGAGGATTCGGTTAGCCATGGCTTGTGTTAGCAAGGTTGGGAGGAGTATCAAATATTTTATGCAATCTCTATATGCTTTCAAAAACCTAAAAGCTCTAGCACATGATTTAATCCCTGCTTCCCTCTGCGAAGGGCCTTTCTTTTACTTTTATGTTGAGTCAGTTTTCCTATTCTTTCTGTCTTCCACAAGCAAACACTAGTGTCAACTTTGTTACAACATGCGTTATATGCAATGTATTGGACTTGTTATACTACTTTGTGTTGACAATATCCATGAGATAAATATGTTGAAAGTTGAAGCAAATGCTGAAACTAAATTCTTCCTTTGTGTTGATTAAATACCTTTTGTTAGAAACTATTGCTTTATGAGTTAACACTTATGCAAAACTGTTTGATGCTTGTCTCGAAAGTACTATTCATGAAAACGTTTAGCTTGTGTGATTCATTGTTTACTCATTATCTATTTGATAGCAAATTATAGACCATTGACTTGGATCACTTCATTCATTTACATGTGCCTTGCAATATTATATGATCAAGATTATGATAGTAGCATGTCACCTCAAAAATTATTTGTTTTTATCGTTTACCTACTCGAGGACGAGTAGGAACTAAGCTTGGGGATGCTGATACGTCTCAAACGTATCTATAATTTTTGATGTTCCATGCTTGTTTTATACCAATTGCTACATGTTTTGCATCTACTTTATATCACTTTTATACATTTTTTGGGACTAACCTATTAACAAGATGCCGAAGTGCCAGTTCCTGTTTTCTGCTGTTTTTGTATTCCAGAAAAGCTAGTCTGGAAATATTCTCGGAATTGGACGAAACTACACGGGGTGCCTATTTTTCCAGAACACGCCTGACGGAGCGAAGGAGCAGCAGAGGAGGGCCACCAGGAGGCCACACGCCACCAGGGCGCGGGCCCCCTTCTGCCGCGCCCTGGGGTGGTGTGGGCCCCTCGGGGGTCCGCAGCCGCCGCCCTTTCGCCTACTTATTCCCCCCGACGCGAAAACCCTAAGTACCTGAGCAAATATCCACGAAAAGTTCCAGAGACGCCGCCGTCGTCAACCCTAGCTCGGGAGGGTTCAGAACCTCTTCCCGGCACCCTGCCGGAGAGGGGAATCGTCACCGGAGGCTTCTACATCGCCATGCCTGCCTCCGGAGTGATGCGTGAGTAGTTCATCCTTGGACTACGGGTCCATAGCAGTAGCTAGATGGTTGTCTCTCCACTTTGTGCCATCATGTTTAGATCTTGTGAGCTGCCCTACATGATCAAGATCATATTATTGTAATGCTACATGTTGTGTTTGCTGGGATCCGATGAATATTGAATATTATGTCAAGTTGATTATCAATCTATCTTATATGTTATTTAAGATCTTGCATGCTTTCCGTTACTCGTAGATGCTTTGGCCAAGTAGATGCTTGTAACTCCAAGAGAGTATTTATGCTAGATAGTGGGTTCATGTCTCCGTTTAACCTGGGACAGTGACAGAAAGTTCTAAGGTTGTGGATGTGCTGTTGCCACTAGGGATAACCTAACGATGCTATGTCCACGGGCATATGTGTTTGTTTACATTACGCACTTTACTTAATGCAATTATCCGTTGCTTGCAACTTAATACCAACGGGGGACTCGGATGACAACCCGGCGGTGGATTATTAGTCATAGATGCTGTTGGATAACGATCTATGTATTATGTCGTAATGCCCAATTAAATATCATAGTAGTCAACATGTCATGTATATGCATTGTCATGCGCTCACTATTCGTCAATTGCCCAGCTGTAATTTGTTCACCCAACATGTTAGTTATCTTTTATGGAGAGACACCACTAGTGAACTGTGGACCCCGGTCCATTCTTTTACACTGATTAAACAACCACAAACTGCAAACTGTTCCTTTTTCATTCTCTGCAATTTAATACTCATTTTCCACACCATACGTTTAATCCTTTGTTTTCAGCAAGCCAGTGAGATTGACAACCTCACTGTTTCGTTGGGGCAAAGTAGTTTGATTGTGTTGTGTGCAGATTCCACGTCAACAGTCCAGACTCCCTGCGACAGCTATTTTTCTGGCGCCGTTGACAACCTTCTGAAGAGTTGCTGCTCCTACTGGTTCGATAACCTTGGTTTCTTTCTGAGGGAAAACTTGCTGCTGACTACATCATACCTTCCTCTTGGGGTCTCCCAACGAACGTGCGTTTCACGTCATCAACCCTTTAGGGTGATTAGATCAAAACCCAAGGGCTGCTACAAAAGTTCAGGGAATACATCGGACAAAAGTACCTTAACAAGCAGGCATTACCACAAGCGTTAAGCACACTCACATGTAAGCATGCTACTAGCTCTAGGGACATATACTATTAAGTAGTTAGGCAACCAACAAAGTTTCATAACACTGCTCACACCAGTTGATGACTAGGAGTTAAGGTGCAGGTGGGTTATTTAATAGAACACCACGAACACCACTGCAAAGGAGCGCGTTGAAAACAATCTAAACTAACAAGACTACTAACAATACAACAAGAAGGGTACACAATATTATTATCTAACAAGCATGTTTTGGCAACCACAACACTATTAATTAAACTACACCTATGGTTAGGGTAGCGATTAGGTATCTACTAGGTATCACCACCAAGCAATGACAAGCAACAATAATCAAACAACAGTCGGAAGGAGGAGTCGAAGAACTTCCGGGGTCAAAGCCGGGAATTTTGATCCGTAAAGGTAGTCGTCGTCGTGGAGGTAGTCGTCGCCGAACCGGGACATCGTAGTTTGTCGGTGTCGTGGAAGTAGACGAAGTAGTTGCACTCGAGTTGTCGTGGTACGGTCTTGTCGACGGTCGGGGTACACGGTGCCGTGGCAGACTTGTCGTAGAACACGGGGAGGCATCGGTCGGATAAAGACAAGCGCCGGAGGGAATCCGTTGGTCGGAGACATGCTCCGGAAGGGAACCGGGAGACACCGGGAAGACATCGGGAAACATCGGGAAACATCGGGAAGACATCGGGAAAATGTCGGGAAACATCGGGAAGATGTCGGGAGACATCGGGTAACATCGGGAAGACATCGGGAAAATGTCGGGAAACATCGGGGAACATCGGGAAGACATCGGGAAAATGTCGGGAAACATCGGGCAGACATCGGGAAGACATCGGGAAGACGTCGGGATCGTCGGGATCGAATCCGTTGAACGAACGGAGGGATCGTTGGACGGACTCACGACATCGGGAACATCGTGAAACCGGAGACATCGGGAACACGGTATCGGGAACATCGGGAAACCACCGGAACAGTGCGCGCACGGAAATCACTAGCGCGCGCAGGCTCACGGACACGCCGGGACGGACGTCGGGACGCCGGAACGGAAGGCGGACACGGAGACAGCACGCGCGCGGACAGCGCAAGCGCGCGTTGCAGCACCTCGAAGGGTGGACAGACACGGACACGGGAACATCGGGACGCCGCAAACGGGAGGGCGCCGGTCACGGAAGACGGTCACGGAGCAGGCGGAGCCGGCCGGGGAGCGGCCAGCCAGGGCCAGAGCGCGGATGCGCCGGAGCTTGACGGAGCCACGGCGGCCGGATAGCGGAGATGGGGCGCCTGCCCACCGGGATGCAGAGACGTGCGACGGGTCGATGGGAGGCCGGAACAGCGCCGGAGGCGTGGACGGCGACGCCTGACCGGAGCAGGGCCGGGGCAGAGGCGATGGGATGGCTCCGGGGCGGAGCTGCGAGGCGGGGCGGCTGGTCGCGGCGCAGCTGGCTGAGGCGCGACGAGGAGGGAGCGAGGGAGGAGGACGGCCGCACGAGGATGGTGGAGAGGGGCGCGCAAGGTGGTGCCGGCCGTGGGCAGCGCGAGGGCGCGCAGGAGGAGAAGGCTCAGCGCGGGCGAGCGGGGTCCGGTCGACCGAGGAAGAAGATCTGGGGGAGGTGGCGCTCTGGGACGACGAGCGCCGGTAGACGGCGGTGGTGGAGGGTGGCGCCGGGCCTGGCCAGGGGCGACGGCGGCCTGAGCAGGAGGAGGAGGAGCAAGGGGCGCGGGGGTTAGGGTTTTTGGTTCATAAATAGGAATAAAAAGGTTTTAAGCCAAAGAAAAGGTAATAAGAGAAGTTTTAGGTTTTTACCCACACAAGTGGGGTGAGTTGGATGTGCTGATTCACATTACCAAGGTTATTCTAATTTTATACGCAAGCAAGTCAACACAGGACAAAACATTTAACAAGACACAACAAACAAGCAACTCAATAATTCAAGCAAATATCAAAACCACTCAAGAGTTGGTGAGATGATGATCAAACACAAACAAATATCAAATCAACCATTTCCTAAAAATCTTAATATGATTAAGTGCTATAGTGATCACCAAGAGGTAGGGTTTAAGTAGGTTGTGCTCACAATGGTTACTATTAGGTGTTAACAAACACAACCAACAAGGTACCCAAAATCAAACAAAGCAAAAAGGGAAGTGAAACACAAGCATCAGTGAAGCAACTTCGAAAAGTTTTTGTTGCCCCTGATTTTTGGCTATCTAACAACTGTGATTTTCTGGCTTCCCAAAATTGGGGCGTGACAGATTCTTCCCCCCTTAAAAGAATCTCGTCCCGAGATTCCTAAGCGGGTACTAAAAGAGTGCAAGGACAGAGAGAGTGATGCTTCTTCATCATCCGAGGTTGCTGATCTCCAACGGTTTTTGCTTACGGGTAAGGCGTCTGACTCCTCCTGGAAGGCCTTGGTTTTTGCTGATGGTGTCTTCATGGTGGGCGATGCTGACTCGCATTCTTGATGCGTTGACCTTGAATACTCCAGGCTTGGGGCGCAAAGAACAACTTGTCAAAACTTCCTAATAAACTAGTGTATGTCTTCCCCCTTAAAAATGAACCTTGACGGGTCATGTTGAAGACTGAAGCTGGTGTTGACTTGGAGGTATTGTTTTTCTTGAGTAACCTGACGACCTCTAACACGGTTGTTCTTCCTTGGTGCTTGAAGTTGGAGTAGTTAACACGCCAAGGGATAGTTGACTCTCGGATGATCAGAGTTAGGGACACAATACTTGCAGGCCTCGCAGGTTGCATCAAGTTAGAGACTAGACTCTCTCCAGCTTCTGGTTAGTTGAAGACGCGAAAAGCTTCATGCTGCGTCAAAGCTTGCAGGGTAATTGATGTTGGCACGCTGATGAACGGTCTGGACCAGGCTACTTTGGGGAATGGGTGTAGATCTCCCGCCTTTGTCTTCATTTTGTATTTCTGTGAGAACCGTAGTTAGAGACGCATTTAGCTACACTAGCTTCACGGGGGCATCGGGTCTGTAGACTTGAGTAACCTTTAGTTATTACAAGAGAAATGTCAGAATCGTCCATCCACCTCTCTGGTTGCTTGGGGGTTTGTAATGTTGATATGCAGGTGCTTCCCCCCTTTGATTCTTCTTGGTGATGTTGGGTATATTGTCTTCGCGTTTGCGGATGGTGATTTGCCATTGGTAGCTTATTGGCTTGAGGGCTTCATAAACTACTTTAGTTCTCCTCTCTAGCACTTCTTCTCCTTAGCAGGGCTTCGGATGAGGGAAAGTTAGCAAAACACTTGTTAGATGTTAATCAAGAGTTTAACCAAGGTAAGTTACTGCTGTTTGGTTTATAATTCTTTGGTTCGTGTTGCGAGATACGGCTCACGTATTCTCGGCTTTGGCCTTGAATCTTCAACTTCCTTGATGGTGTTTGACATACTTGTTTGAAGCGGTGCATGAAGACCGGTAGCTGATTTGCATGTTAGATTGTAGAATCCTGACTTCCCGGGTTGGAGCTGAGTATCTTCGGTATATTGCATTTTCCACTAGAAGATGAAATGGTTGAGGCGGAAAAGTTTTTTTTCTTTTCTGAAAAGCCTCCTAGGTCAGGTTTTTGTTAGGGTGCAAAACTTTAACTAGGGTCAAAGGCCAAAAGATTTTGCAAAAAGAGCAAACAGGTTTTTCATCAAGACACAGTGTGGTTACTTGGGTTGCCAGCAAGGCGTGATTGTGGAACTCACAAAAAGACAATACACAAACAACACTCAAACAAGGAACAAACATAATCAAAGAACAAGCAAGGTACATTTAGTACCAACGACGTCTAAAACTCGGGTAGATGGGTTTAACTCAAGAAGGCAAGTGGGCATATCCTATACATCCTATGGGTCTGGGTCAGCCATGGTTGTTGAGGGCTTCGTGGCTTTAACTTCTAGGCAGTTGGATGTCATTGAGCTTGAAACTTGGTAGGGTCTTTGTTTCTCGAGGATTTTCTTCATCTTGCCCAAGCAGGAAATTTTTGGTGGTGAGATAACTCCAATCTCGAAGGTGGTAGCAGATCTTTGTTCCTCGCATATAAATCACCTTGATGTTGAAGTCTTGGCAAGGATGCTTCTTTTTCTTCTGGTTGCTAAGTACTAAGGTCTCTCTTGGTACATCGTCAAATATATATATTTGAATGGGGACAAGATAACAGAAGGAAACTTTTGATAAACCTTTTTAAAATTAGAGAGGTAAGGTTTAGAAATATTTGAGGAGGTGAGAAGAGTGGAAGCGATACATAGACTCCCTTAGATAGAAAGTATATTCTTGGTAGTAATAGGTTTTTAACAAAATAATACTTTCCTAACTAACGTCCATGCTAACTAAGGTCTCCTACAGTCAGGATGGCTCTGATACCAAGTCTGTGGGGGACCCCGGATCAGCTGTCCGAAATTCCCTTGTGCCTACAACATCAGCGATCCCATGATCAGTGTGTCGCTGAGCACAATCAAACTTGTATCGAAAGAACATCCATAAATACCGAATCATAATACTTACTTGATTGAAGTAATACTTTTCAATAGGTTCTTGCAGCGGAATCACCAAACAACGTGGAGCCCAAGTCATTTGCCAAAACACCTACAGGCAGCTGACTGGGAAGACGGCCTAGTTCGCAAAGACGTCGACGAACTCTCAATCTTCAGCATACTCCTCATCTTCGGCGTAGGTCTTCTCGTTGAAAATCTGGACATTGGAATATCCAGGGACACAGCCATGAGTACAATTACATACTCGCAAGACCACCACCAGGCTTAAGTTTTCATGGTAATGCAATAAAAGCGTTTTCGAAAAACTGGGATAGCTGCTATATATGACTATAGGGCTTAATTTTCGCAAACGATGCTTTTAGACATAGAGAATACAACATATCTATATCTTTGTTGAAAAAGGCATTTGGAGATATAATTCCCTTCTTTTAGGAATGGCAGAAACCATTTCCACGTTTGAAAACACTTTTGTAAAACTTTTTCAAAACACGAGGATAGGGATGCCCCTTTTTCCTTTCCGGGTTCGACTGGTTGACTCCCCGAGACCAACCATCTTCTCCCAAAATCCGTACCTCCCAGGTACCTCCTTGATCCTTCTTTTAGTCCAAAACAGAAACCAACTTTTCTTCTTTCACCAGTCGCCCAGTGTAGCCCTTGCAACCGTCCGTGACCGAGGACTCGGCTATTCGAATAGATTTACACTCTGCAGAGGTGGTACACCTTCACCACAAGATTCGGATGGTCTGCCGTGGATCAACCACGGACTATACAGAGACAGCATGCACTCATCAGACGGCCGATCCTAACTTCCACTATGTCAGTGCTAGTATAAGAATATCCTCTTCGAGTGGGTTTGTTCTCCCCGGCACCGAGTGAGCTAGCCGTATCGATCCGGTTTCCCCTAGCCTCACACCGCCATGACAGGAGACCCACCGTTGCTTCCCGGTGGCACACAAAGTCCACACTTTGTATGCCCATTCCCTTGCAGCATTCGGTTCTGGGGACTCTAACCCCTTCTAGCCAATTGAGGAGTATTCGAATACTAACACCAACAAGCTTCCGCTAAGCCCCGTGCCCATTTTGAGGTAATGTGGTTGTACGGGTTAATTGTTCAGGCGGCAGCAGGGACTTCGTAAACAAACCTCCATCTCCGACTGCTCCCAGCAGCTCGGTTTTCGTAAACTCACGGAATGCTCCCAGCACTTCGGGTTTTCATAAACATCTCCATTTGGTCCCAGCAACATGGGTTTTACAAAACACTTTCTCGCCGATCGCTCCCAGCGACTCGGGTTTTCTTTCAAAAACATTTCATCAAATCCAGGCTCCCATCCTAAGGTTTTGAGGTAAGAGTATAAGGATATGCTACTAAAAAAATATAATTTTCTTGATAGCGCCTTCAGTAGAAGGCTTCTCAAGTAGGAACTTACTTTTATAAAACCTATTATATACTATTCGATATATATTTGGCCAAACAATAATTTTTGGAATATAGTTTTGGGGTGACAAAATGCCACATAAGGATAAAACATGCATTATTTTATTTTGAAAACAAGACATGCTTTGTACAAATAGTAGGAGTTCAATAGGGTGTTGAAGTGGCTTGCCTGGCTTGGTAATATGTCCTTGGTCTTGATCTTGATGTTCCTCAAGTTCACTCCTCACTTCCAGTTCCTTCCCGATCGTATCTAACGTCGTAAGCAGAGAAAGGAACAACACTCAAAATACAAGACAATGCCACAAGGACGTAACAAACAACAAGCATTGCACAAGACACTAAGCTCACAACCAAAAGCAAGCAATTTACTTAGTTATACAACAACAAGCATCAAGTCCATACAGCTAAGACAAACAACAAACACACCTAAGAAAGTATACACAACAACCCTAATAGTTAAATAGGTAGTTCTAACTAAACACTAAAGCAGAACACCCTTTAGGGTGATTAGATCAAAACCCAAGGGCTGCTACAAAAGTTCAGGGAATACATCAGACAAAAGTACCTTAACAAGCAGGCATTACCACAAACGTTAAGCACACTCACATGTAAGCATGCTACTAGCTCTAGGGACATATACTATTAAGTAGTTAGGCAACCAACAAAGTTTCATAACACTGCTCACACCAGTTCATGACTAGGAGTTAAGGTGCAGGTGGGTTATTTAATAGAACACCACGAACACCACTGCAAAGGAGCACGTTGAAAACAATCTAAACTAACAAGACTACTAACAATACAACAAGAAGGGTACACAATATTATTATCTAACAAGCATGTTTTGGCAACCACAACACTATTAATTAAACTACACCTATGGTTAGGGTAGCGATTAGGCATCTACTAGGTATCACCACCAAGCAATGACAAGCAACAATAATCAAACAACAGTCGGAAGGAGGAGTCGAAGAACTTCCGGGGTCAAAGCCGGGAATTTTGATCCGTAAAGGTAGTCGTCGTCGTGGAGGTAGTCGTCGCCGAACCGGGACATCGTAGTTTGTCGGTGTCGTGGAAGTAGACAAAGTAGTTGCACTCGAGTTGTCGTGGTACGGTCTTGTCGACGGTCGGGGTACACGGTGCCGTGGCAGACTTGTCGTAGAACACGGGGAGGCATCGGTCGGATAAAGACAAGCGCCGGAGGGGAATCCGTTGGTCGGAGACATGCTCCGGAAGGGAACCGGGAGACACCGGGAAGACATCGGGAAACATCGGGAAGACATCGGGAAAATGTCGGGAAACATCGGGGAACATCGGGAAGACATCGGGAAAATGTCGGGAAACATCGGGAAGATGTCGGGAGACATCGGGAAACATCGGGAAGACATCGGGAAAATGTCGGGAAACATCGGGGAACATCGGGAAGACATCGGGAAAATGTCGGGAAACATCGGGGAACATCAGGCAGACATCGGGAAGACATCGGGAAGATGTCGGGATCGTCGGGATCGAATCCGTTGAACGAACGGAGGGATCCGTTGGACGGACTCACGACATCGGGAACATCGTGAAACCGGAGACATCGGGAACACGGTATCGGGAACATCGGGAAACCACCGGAACAGTGCGCGCATGGAAATCACTAGCGCGCGCAGGCTCACGGACACGCCGGGACGGACGTCGGGACGCCGGAACGGAAGGCGGACACGGAGACAGCGCGCGCGGACAGCGCAAGCGCGCGTTGCAGCACCTCGAAGGGTGGACAGACACGGACACGGGAACATCGGGACGCCGCAAACGGGAGGGCGCCGGTCACGGAAGACGGCCACGGAGCAGGCGGAGCCGGCCGGGGAGCGGCCAGCCAGGGCCAGAGCGCGGATGCGCCGGAGCTTGACGGAGCCACGGCGGCCGGATGGCGGAGATGGGGCGCCTGCCCACCGGGATGCAGAGACGTGCGACGGGTCGATGGGAGGCCGGAGCAGCGCCGGAGGCGTGGACGGCGACGCCTGACCGGAGCAGGGCCGGGGCAGAGGCGATGGGACGGGTCCGGGGCGGAGCTGCGAGGCGGGGCGGCTGGTCACGGCGCAGCTGGCTGAGGCGCGACGAGGAGGGAGCGAGGGAGGAGGACGGCCGCGCGAGGATGGAGGAGAGGGGCGCGTGAGGTGGTGCCGACCGTGGGCAGCGCGAGGGCGCGCAGGAGGAGAAGGCTCGGCGCGGGCGAGCGGGGGCCGGTCGAGCGAGGAAGAAGAGGCGGGGGAGGTGGCGCTCTGGGGCGACGAGCGCCGGTAGACGGCGGTGGTAGAGGGTGGCGCCGGGCCTGGCCAGGGGAGACGGCGGCCTGAGCAGGAGGAGGAGGAGCAAGGGGGCGTGGGGGTGGGGCTGGGTGTGTGCGTGGTGTGCGTGCGTGCGTTGTGTGGCTGGGAGGAGAGGAAGAGGAGGGGTTGGTGGGAGGATAAGGTCCAGGGACCTTTTTGCGAGGTGGGAGGACTTGGATGCAAATAGAAGAAAAGGGAGGGAGGCGGCTGGGGAGGAAATCCTAAATTTCCAGGGAAACCCTAGGGTTTCGGTGGGGATGGGCTGTTGGGCTGGTTGGGCCTTTTTGAGCTGCTCTCCCTCACACAAGAATTTATTAACAGAACAAAAAAAAGTTTTAAAGAAGGTCTTGCAAAGTTTTCTTTAAAATTTTGCATAACACAAACAAATATTTTTTGAATAAAAGTGGTCACATATGACCATAGGAATGTTAGGTAATTTTGCTAAAAATTTTGGAAATACTTTTATTCACAAAATATTTTAAAATCCATTCCTGGCCTTTTGGTAAATAAATTATAATAAGTATAAAAATGCTTCCAAAATAAATATTTTTTAATTGAGATGAGAGGGTATCTAATATGGATCACAGAAGTGATTTTTAATAAAACCATACTTTGAAAATATTTATCTTTTCGGGTAAAACATTGGAGTTAGGGTTTTTGGTTCATAAATAGGAATAAAAAGGTTTTAAGCCAAAGAAAAGGTAATAAGAGAAGTTTTAGGTTTTTACCCACACAAGTGGGGTGAGTTGGATGTGCTGATTCACATTACCAAGGTTATTCTAATTTTATACGCAAGCAAGTCAACACAGGACAAAACATTTAACAAGACACAACAAACAAGCAACTCAATAATTCAAGCAAATATCAAAACCACTCAAGAGTTGGTGAGATGATGATCAAACACAAACAAATATCAAATCAACCATTTCCTAAAACTCTTAATATGATTAAGTGCTATAGTGATCACCAAGAGGTAGGGTTTAAGTAGGTTGTGCTCACAATGGTTACTATTAGGTGTTAACAAACACAACCAACAAGGTACCCAAAATCAAACAAAGCAAAAAGGGAAGTGAAACACAAGCATCAGTGAAGCAACTTCGAAAAGTTTTTGTTGCCCCTGATTTTTGGCTATCTAACAACTGTGATTTTCTGGCTTCCCAAAATTGGGGCGTGACACAATCTAATCTTCTTTTTTTGTGAAGGCCAAAATCCATATATTAAAAAGTCCAAGCCTTATAAGACCACCCCAATAATGTATTATGGCAACACCATCGCCACGAGAGCAAGTTCGCCACCTTGTTGTCGATACACCTTTGCCACCTATTCCCTCTCAACGACAACGCCTAATTTGATAGTATCATTCATTTGGTCATCACCGATGCTATGTGCCAGTGGTTGGGTTCCCCCTCCCCTAATTTTTTAGCTGAACCACTATCAATGATCTATGTCTAGATAGGAAAAAGGATAATTAGCGCCTGCAACTAGTCTGTTTTTACGCGCATACAAGGAGCATCTCCAAGCATTATATTCTAGCTTCATGACCGCTATGGATGATGGCGCTGGACGTTTTCTGTTGTTGTTGCACCACATATACCATACATCACACTTGGAAAATCTCTTTATAGGAGATACAACCGGTGGAATGTCATCTCCGAGATGATGATTTATGTGGTGCTCATGTACAGCAGGGTGCTGAAATGGATTTTAGATACCTCAGGAATCACATGCGCGGCGGACTACCCTTACACGGGGGTCAGAGGTTAGTCGCCTCAAAATATCAATACACAATTAAATCAACATCAAATAAATTTATACTTTTATTGTATTTATGAAAAACTGAAGCCTGCAACTTCGACATGCTCCGTCCCTGTGGAGCCACTGTCACTAGATATGAACTAGTGGAGTGCCATAACGAGGAGGTACTATTGCGTGTTGTAGATACTTGGTACACGCTCCGTCCCTGTGGAGCCATTGTCACTAGATATGAGCTAGTGGAGTGCCATAACAAGGAGGTATTATTGTGTGTTGTAGTTACGCAATCGGTGATTGTCTCGTTCCACGTAAACTGAACCAATTTGGAGGATTACAATAGCGCCGACTTTGAGAGCCCCTGCGGTACATGTCAGATTCATACCTTCGGTTGGTTAGTTACCGACGGGGCGTCGGGGCGGCGTATTGTTGGGTATTACATGTTGAGATAAATCGAATAGCCAATTTGATTTAGAAAAGAGGGAGGATCGCTAGAAATTCCTGGATAATCCAGTGGGGTGACAATGAGTATATGTTTCTCAGGAAAGATTGTACAACCATGGTTTGTGTGGCTTGGCAGTTTGGCTCGTTTACCCCATGATTTGATGTGTTTTCTCTTCATACACCCGGGTTCACATGTATTATTGTAATCTATACCTCTCTGCCGGTATCACCGGTGTGCTGGAGTAATTGTTGTTGGACCCTTAGTAATTCCTTAATAATTGAGAATTTAACTAATTAATAACCTAGAACAATACTAATTAAATAAGCAAATGTCGAAGAAGGGGGTGACTATACCCATTCGGAAATACAGAGCCTACTCCCAATTTGGTGTTGGTTTTCTTAGACAGATGGAGCCATCACTGTTGTCGTGGGCCAGTGGTTAGCTATGAACAAGCTAGTGGAGGGGAATGCCCCCCTCCAACGTTTTAGATTCATTACTATGTACAATCTCTATGTAAATAGGAAAAAGGTAAATTTTACCCTCAGCTAGCCCTTTTTCACACGCACACAAGGAGCAGCCCATAGGCATTCTTTTCTAGCTGTATGACTAATGTGGACGACGGTATTGGGTGTTTCGCCGATGCTATTGAAGCGGCACACACGATACACAATGGTTGGAAGTTCTTGATACGTCCATTTTGAATCACTATTTAATATCATAATTCACTCTTATTCATTGATATATTTCATATTAGAATACAATACTTATGTTATTTTATCTTATTTTGCATGTTTGGCAAATATTGGGATTTATCTACCGGAGTCTGGATTCGGCCAGAAAAAGCACCATCAAGATACTATATTTCTGGAACTCCAAAAATTATGAAAAAATGCAAAAGTTCCTATTTCGCCATCACGCCGGGCTTCATCGGGATCATCATCTACATCATATTCACCGCCAGCACCATCATCCCCGCCGCTCCACTCTGTTCCACGTAACATCTAGGGTTGTACCTTGTCTAGTTCATTGGGGAGACTCTCCCGGTGTTGATTACTCCTTGTGGTTGATGCTTTTGAGTTTTATTGGTGAATTACTTTTATGACCAGATTGTTACCCATCATTATATCACCTCTGATCATGATCCTATGATGTCTTGTGAGTAGTTCATTTAGTTCTTGAGGACATGGGAGAAGTCTTGTTGCTAGTAGTGGAATTATGTTGAGTAATATTTAATGGTTTGATATTTAAGTTGTGGTGTTATTCTTCTAGTGGTGTCATGCATGTGAACGTCGAATACATGATACTTCACCTTTATGGGCCTAGGGAATGCATGGTGTATTTAGTTTACTTATTGTGGGGTTGCCGGAGCGACAGAAACCTGAACCCCCGTTGGTAAGCTAGTGCACGAGGGAGAGTAGGATCTCAGAAGGCTATGGTTAGATTTATCTTAATTACTCCCTTGCATTTGCGGAAGCTTGCAAGGGGTGTAATCACAAGTACGTACTGGTCCAAGTAAGGGCGGTGCATTAGCATAGGTTCACCCACACAACACTTATCAAAACATTGAAGATTAATCAACAGTATGAAGCGAAATAACTTGACAATATTCCGTGTGTCCACAGGAACGTTTGGTCATCACAAGTAAAACAACCGGCTTGTCCTTTGTGCTAAAAAGGATTGGGCCACTCGCTGCAATTATTCTTGGTCTATTTTATTTACTCGTACTTTATTTATTTGTTATTCCAAAAACTACTAAAAACTTGTCTGCTAGTATTTACAGTGAAACCTTACTCGAAACTGCTTGTCAACACCTTCTGCTCCTCGTTGGGTTCGACACTCTTATTTATCAAAAGTACTGCGATAGATCCCTATACTTGTGGGTCATTAGTTCTCTCTATCAGAGCAACAGTTAGTGGAATGCAAGTTGTGTGACGATTTCTGTTGTGGTGTTCACAAAGAGAAAGTGCTTAAGTGGATCATAGATAACAGAGGAATCACAGGCGAGGCGGACTACCCCAACACGGGAGCAAGAAATTAATCTCTCCCCAAATACTAATTTACCATCAAATACATAGCAATAAATATATACTCTTATTAGATATATGAAAAACATTTGTCTGCAACTATGACACAATGATCTTTATGGTTCATACTTCCATAAATACAATTTTCAAACAAATTATACAATATTTTAGTAGTAATGCTAAATTATTTTGAATTTCAAGCCTTTCTGCTATATTCTCCCATTTAATTTGATTTTGGCCAATTTACCAGAAGTAATTAAAATTTGAACTAGAGGTGTGCTACATGTTGTTCTAGAAAATCAGCAAAAATCATATTCATGTTTCCATGTATAAATCTATGTAATATCTAGATGGGTTTTAAAAAATTCATAGACCTTGTATGGAAACTTGTGCCGGCATTTTGCACCTTACTTTTGGACCAATCGAGCAATACGATTAATAGGTCAAAACAAGAATCCCTTGGTATGTGGTCTTTTTAACACGGAGTTGTAGGCAAGACAAAGGAAAACGATTTCAGTATCATCAGAAGAAGACACATCCATCATGAAAAACGAAAACGATGACATGGAACCTCTAAAGGAGCCTAATGTCATGTTTAGCAGTAATACTTTAAATTGTACAATAATGAGGCATTCCACAAACAATATACATATGGTAAAACTCACCTTCTTTTCTGAACATGAATCCCTTCTTCAGTATGCCCAACCAACAAAAGACGTAGATGCACCAGCCTAACCATTCTCCAATGATAATTATCATAGTAAGGTTATCGATTTTATTTTATAGTATCCAATATGAAAAATGGAAACCATGGCATATTTTTTTAGAACATCCAAATCAGACATAATACATAAGTCATGATTAACGGTAATACTTTGAATTTTATACAATACTTAGACATTCCAAAAACAATAAAAAAGTATGTATAACTAACCATCTTTCGTTGAGAGACATCACATCTTTATTGTTGCGTCCAGTCCATGCGTAGTTTGCATAATTTCACGTCACTCCTTTCAACAATTTCTCTAATAAGGTGATAATGCCTAAGTATGTGGTTTTCTAGTGTTGTCTTAGTTCCTCGACCTACGCGAGTTGTCACAATAAATAATGGATTGGACGTGACTTGAACCACACCGAGTCCGGTTAGGAAATTCAGAATACAAATACCTTTCCTCGTAGCTCTTGAATTCATGATGTACTCTGCTTCTGTTGTAAAGTCGGGCACCGTGTTATGCTTTAAACTTTTCATCTTAATATACCTATGTTCAGCATGAACACATATCCAGGTTGCGAACGAGAGTAATCTCTATCGGGTTGAAAACTTGCATCGATGTGTAATGTAACGTCTTACATCGAGCTCATCCTAGCCTCCATAAATTAGGAACATATCTTTAGTATTTCTCAACTATCTAAGGATGCTCTTAACTGTTATCCAGTTTCTTTTGCCAGGGTCAGCCTGATATATACTCGTAACACTTAGAGTATAGGAAACATCAGACCGGATACATATCATGGCGTATATGACTGGTCCAACTTCAGATTCATACAAAATCAGGTCCATTCTAGTTCGCCGTCAGTCCTTTGAGGACTATGAGTCTGGCTTACTCCTAATTCCTAAACCATGAGACATGGGAAAGAACCTCTTTTTTATCTGCATCCATGTAGAATTTTTTCAACACTTTGTCTAGATATGTACTCTGAAGCAAACCAATAATTTGTATTGATTTATCTCTATAGATTAGCTATGGGTATACCGGTGCGAACGGGGGCTCACCCCGATGTATTGAGTTTCCAAGGCCTGACCCATACGCGTGCTCGACTTAAACGTTCGATATAAACCGGATGGACAAACAGACAAAGAGAGAAACCTTACTTCTTTTAATATATTAGGTATATATTATTTTAATTTTGAGTGAAGAAGAGGATCCAACGTGATGACTTCTAACTCTTTGGTATGCATATTTTCATGAAGCATTGCTTCTCTATTTTTTTTCAAGGAGGATAGTCTCTGGCCTTTGTGTCGATTGAAGCCCGCAAGCATATACAGGTACTTTAAAACCATGCTAAGCAAAACTAAGCGTTGATGTCAAAATAAATGGGTTTACATAACAAAAAAGCATGGATTTCATATAAAATAGATTTACATAAGGAAAAAGAAATAAACGATGCCAAAGAGTCTCTTCTCGGATATAGAAAATAACCCATCGCAAATGACAATCACTGACAAAAATAGCAGGGGTCCAACGAAAAATAATCTGTCAGGTGGATCGAACTGGTGAACTATTTGCAATTTCAACTATTTGGCTTCTCTTCTAAGGTTTGTTGGCCATCCTTTTCACATCCTGGCAATTTTTTGTTAAAAAAAAGCACCAAAACAGAGTTTTCGGTGAGAATGTGAATCATTGGTTTGTTTCATCCAAAGTTTTTCATTCGGTTCATTCTTCTCTTCACTTCCCGTTATAACGACCCCTCAAGCTCTTTCCCATGATTATGTACGACGTACAACGAACCATTTTCCTTCATTTACTTAGCGTTGGGAGATTGCGCTCATTTCCTAAGCATGCAGGCATCATGCGTTTGAGACGAGGGAAGTGGTTACTATGTGTATTTAACGGCATGGATTGGCCTACGGTACAGATTCGAGAGCACACATGAACATAGGTCGAGCTGCAAATGTAGAGAGCGAGTCTCGCACAAGTTGTATACTATTAGAAAGAATTTATCAATGATATATTAGAAGAAAACTGAATTAGAGCATCCTATGTGGATCGAATTCCTCCTTATAAGGTACCTCTGAGCACTCCCAACACCGGCATCACACGTCCGGCGATCAAAAGAGTTATGCGTGAGGGGTTAGGTTGTTTTGATTTATTTGTTGATTCAGGCATCTAAAACTGACGACCGAATTAGCCTGACGTTTTGTGTCAACCACGGTTCTTTGCCAGCAATGAGCAGGTTGGGTGCTCCGTTTGAACCGAACTGCCCCACCAGCTCACGAAGTATGTGCTGTATGCAGTTACCAACTACCGGTGCATCTGCATCTGTTATGTCTACCTCGTAGGATTCCAACATCGAAGAGCTATATACATCGCTACAATCCAGCTCTGATTGCAACCCATCTATATGATTCTGTTTTTTAAGTCCTTTATTTGGATATTTTTGCACCTATAATGTGGATTTCCCTCGTGAGAGCTTAGCAGACATGATGTCACCGACCAATGTCAATGATGTTCGCAATGATGAGCGAGATTTAGTGACTACACGGCTACACCTAAGAGGAGACCGTGCGCATCGTGATCCCCATGATGGCACACCAACGAGACGAAGAATTGGCTTCTCAATGCCGCACCCGCACCAGCGTCGTCGGGTGTAGGCGCTCGCACAGCTGCGTGCCCTGCTGACCGCCGTGGACGACTGCTTGACAAAAGAGAGTGTTTGCACTTGGGCCTTAATTAAGCAGTTACAGATTACAGGGTTGAGCCAATATCAGGTACGAGTAAAATTCTCTCAAAAAAAAAAGGTACGAGTAAAACTAATTCAGTTTTAGTTGAGAAAACCCACCAGCCATATCGTGCAAAATTAAAGAATCAGCAGAACTCAGGATGGGAATGGGCCGGCTCGGACCTGGCCTTGGACCTGGCCCCTATGGCCTCAAGGCCAATTTGGGGGGCCATGGGCCGACCCATTCCAATAATGGTTGTGGCCTCAGTGGCCCAATGGGCATCTTGGGTCGACCCAAAATCTGGCTGTGATATAACAATTTCGAATATCTTACAACATATGGATAATATATATATATATAGAAAAATTCTGAGAAACAGCAAGATTGCTTCCTTCACAAGATCAAAATTATGATAACACAGCACCAACAGCAAAATCCTCCACGCAATGAATATTCAGAGCAAATTTACAAGCAGGTAGCAAATATCAGGAATGTAAATGACAACATCTTGTGCACGACTACCATTGTCAGAACTCGGAAGGTCTCATTCTTGTGCATCTAGCAAACACCAGGACTTGCATATCAAAAATTTCATCACTTTGCTTCATCATAAGTTGAAGACTACTGTCCATTAATCCCACTCTGTTCAGTATCATCGGCATCTGCATTATTTTACATAGCAACATCAAGTATATATACATTTGAAAGAGATGCAGATACATGCGTGGGGTACATACAAGAAATTTCAAATTGGCAAGTTACACATAGTGTGAATTCCTACAGTAGCAGAACAACTAGTGGTACTAAAATAGCTACAGGATGCAGTTTCATGTCAGCCTGATGCTCTAATTAAGTTCCTGTGGAAAGCTGTTTCCAGTGGACATGGTCAAGTACTTGAATAGTCAAGCAAGAAGAAGCAACTGCATTCATATTTCTTTTTTTTTGAAAGGATCTTACACTGCGAAATCAGCTGAGAATACAACGAAAGAACAAGAAAACACAGCGTAACAAGCCGTGGAAACTCAAAGCAACAGCAACACACGTCGCTGGACCACCGCACTGCCTGAAGAAGAACTCCGTCGCCGACCGACGCCAGAGACGAAGACCCCAGGCCACCTCCAAGCCCGGAAAGAGGAGCACCCCACTCATGAAGTAGACCGCATGGGCCGTCCGCCGCAAGCGACGGAGCTGAGGACCTCTGAACGCGCACGGCCAAGGCACGCCCTCCCCGCAACCACCCTTCATCCATCCATCCCTGCTCTGAGCCCAAACACAGCTCGCCGGAGTCGCCACTTCTTGCAAAGCTTGATCACACCATCTCCCCTCGCCACCTCGGCCGGCCAGAGAACGGAGAAGACCAAACCAACTCAAAACAGAGCACGTCGCGAGAAGCTCACCTCCCCGCGCCACCATGGCCAGAAGAAGAGAGCTGCACACCGCACCGAAGATCAGCAGCGACCTCGAAGATCCCAGAAGTTCAGCTCCTGTACAGGCGGCGAAGGCAGCAAGCGCCAGGCACCAGCTCCCCGCCGCATCACCCCCAGCACCCCCACGCCAAGGCCAGGAGACGCCACGACGAGGCCAAGAAGGGGTCAGGGGACAAAACTCCATAAGCCGGCCACCACCTCCGCCACGGCGGCCGACCCCGGAGAACCAAACCTCTCCAGATCCGTCGATCTGGAAGAGAACCACGCCAGCAGGTCGCCAACGCCGCTCCGCAGAGCGCCGCCGGGGTGGAAAACGACCTCCAGCACCAAAAATCGGCCACACCGCCGCGGCCACCACCACACCCGCAGCAGCGCCGAACCTACCTACCCTACTATCTACAGGCCTCAGGCACAGATCCGTGGTCTCCCCACCCTCCCACCGCCACAGCGGCGGCCGGAGAGGGAGGAGACCGACGGATCGGCCGTCGGCGGAGCTGGATAGCGAGGGGAACTCCCTTTTCGCCTTATCGCCTCTCCCGAACAGTAGCACGGGGAGGAAAAGGAAGCGGTTACGCTTCTTGGATTCAACTGCATTCATATTTCTGTTGTCAGGAGTGCTGAATTCAGTTAACTCTCTCTTGCCAATTTCAGTTTTCTCTTTTAGATATGAAGCCATTGAATTGCATACAAAAAGAGAGTTTCTTACAGTTTGATTTATCCTCGAATGTATACATCACTTCCACTGGAATACAGCGAAGAATGCAGTCGGATAACATTTTTTTAGGCCCCAATTTTTGTGAGGTCGAATTTGTGGGCAGCAAATGTTCAGTTTACAATGTTCCATCTGCAACAATCTCTAGCTTGCACAGCATTCACATTACAGAGGAGGAGACCAACATAACTGAAATTAAGTAATCTATGTAGTCTGTCAGCTTGGATTGGTTAAAAATAGAAGAACAAATAACCTAAATGCAGAAAATAACAAGAACACGCAAGGCGCAGGAGGCTACTCTCACCTGTGCAGCGGTGCTGCATCTTAGCAGCAGCGTTGGGAAGGAGAGGAAGCCAACCAACGAAGAGCTGTACGGCGAGCTGGATGATACGGAGAGGAGCAAGGCGTCAAGCTTGACGGCGACGGGTAAGGCGACCTGGCTGGTGACGGGGACGGCGAGATTGACGGTGACCAACACGACGAGCGGAAGACCCGGCCAGGAGCGGGACACCCGAGATGGAAGCAACTCCGGCGGCGGCAGGATGGTCCGGGACGGCCGGGGCGGCAGGATGGTCCGTGGCCGGCGGCGACCAAGATGGTCTGGACGGTGGCTAGGTCACAAGGTGGGTCCGCTAGAGCCGGCTCTGTTGACCCAATCTTCTATCAAGGCCGACCCAGATGGCCCAACGGCCTTGATTTTCTGGGCCGGGCCAGTGACCCGGCGGGTCGACCCGGCCCATTCCCATCCTGAAGCAGAACATCTCCAGTAGCTGTTACTACAAATCCGCATCACGGTACCGATTTCCACGACTCTCCTGGTTCAAAAATTTACAGCTCCGCAGTTCTCAGTGCGAAACAAGAGCAGCAATAGTGACACACTTGTGACCGACTTCCTGCCACTTCCAGAGTTAGTATCAAAAAGCTATTTGTAGTTTTTCCATGGACTAATCAAATCCTCTTGACTGAATCTACCAAGTACTCGATGTCAGGGGTTACAATTGCACGCTTGTTCACCTCCCCCAGGCGCAGCAGTGCTTCTTGTTTGTGTTGATCGCTACAGCATCTTGAGCAAATGCGCAGTTTAAACCAGCCGATACCTGTACATTTTTATCCACTTTAAGTGCATCATCCAAGGACTAAAAGATAATGCAGCATAAAGAAGTGGAGAGTTTCAAAACACCTACATCAAAGAGCGCATCTCCAAGCCTCATCTTCACTTTACCACTCTTGTACACGAGGACCTTCCCAATGCGACCACCTGGCAAATCTTTCAGCTTACAACCACGGATAGACTCAAGTCTCCTCTTCTTATAGTTCTCTTCGGAGTTGGTCCCTTCTGTTTCGACATCCTCACCGGTGTCGATGTCTGCCTCAGCAACTGATTCAATCTGCGGAAAAGGAAGAGATGCAGGGAACTGGAAGAAGAGCAACTGCGGTTTATTCATCATGTCCTCATTGTCCTGTCAGGCAACAATTTATATAAGACCTCAGTTATAGGCTACTATACAGCAGGAGCAGGTATAATCAGTTGGATCTATATTAGATACAAGCCTATAAGAAAACGAGTAATCGACAGTTCCATCGACAGGTGATGTTTTTTGTTTTTGTTTTTTGCATTGGTACGAATACCTGAACAACAATGGTGTTCCTTGACATGATATCATGCAACATGATATACATACCATGAGCCCAAGTTCCTCAGCTGCAGTTAATTCACCGTCTTGTGTTCTGCTGGAAGAAAACTCTCCTAACTCGTCTTCATCAAAAACTTATGCAAAAAAGAGAAAGGAATGTCAATGGAAGTATTATTCAAAGAAAAACGTTGACCATCATGTGGCTAAACTGTAAAAATGAAGAACACGAGAACCTGGATCTTCAGAGTAGGGCCTCCTTAGAGGGAGTGTAATAGGAGGATATTTGTAGCCAGGATGGGTGAAGTCCTGCAAAAATTAGCAGGACATAAGTCAGGAAAACAGCGAACCAACGCTACACGATCCCACCCCTAACAGGTTTGCTAACCTGAGGACCAGCAGGCTGCCTGGGTAACTTTGCAGCAGAACTTGTAACATCAGGCATCATATAATCACTGAAGAAGTCTATCATCTCTTGTTTAACTTGCAGAACAAATAATAAACTGCTCTGTAAATGTTCAGATGCAGGTAAATATGGAACAAATGGATTGGCAACCTTAAGCTACTACCTGATGAAGAAATTTCAGGGGTGGAAAAGGATCTTGCAGTTGAAGGGTTCACTTGTCCAAATGTAACCTGGACACAGGCTTCTGCCATCGCAATGGAGCAGTATGGTATCAATAGCATAATAAATTTAAAACAATATCATGCCGATACTCCGGTGGTATTGAATTGCTTGTTTCACAAACTCATAACCCACCATTTCTGGGCAAGTCCCATGCTGAGTTTTAAACAGAATCTGGATTATTGAAATTACAACAATTGAAATAACTCTTGAGTTATCACATGAAACCGGCAGATGTTTTGTCCAAACTAATGAAATGCAGCATGATGTAGGTTACTCATATGCTTAGACAAAAGAAAGTTCAATGGAATTACATATTTGAATTAAGATACCTATGTACTCCTTGCACTTGGTCAGCTCGTCATTGTTACATGGTCAATAGAAATACATAGTCGGTATGAATTGTTCAAAAAAATGGAGATACTGAGTACTGACTGGTGTTTTATTTTGTCACAATTTGTTCAGTAGCTCTTAATACAAAGCAGGTTTGCGATTTTAGAACCTTAGGAAGTTTGTATTGCAGCAGCCGAAGTTAATTGATGAGTTGTTTGCCATTGGAGATAAGCCAGTGAATGCAAGATCTCACATGAACTAGATAATGTAAAGCAAACAACATTTAAACACTAACCATTTTTCTCAGCCCTAGATCTTCTTTCGAGGACACCTGCACGCTGCATATGAACTATGGAATAAAAACACCACCAACCTAAATCCAGTACATAGAATGTTCAGACATAGAAGTACCTGAGGCGTTCTAAGTTTCATCAACAAATCCTTACCAACTGTATGAAACTCACTCTCCTCTACTGGTTCCCTGTATAATCGCACCATTACTATCATTCCACAAGCAATGCACCTACTTAAATAGAAAAAATGAATTGAACAAGCATGCATAAACAAAACAATGGTTGATGTACATTACATCTTGGGGACACGTTTTGGGGCTTTCTTAGTAATCATCTTGGGCGAAAATTTAAGGCCACCCTGTATCCACAAAGTCGAAGAAAATAATTGGTAAGCGCCAAAACACAATGAACATATACATAACACGATTAGTCGCAGTCTTGCAGAAATACTAACTTTGTGGCGATGGGGTGGAGCAGAAGAAGAGCCATCCTTCTTTTTTCCCTTTTTACTCTGGTCATCCATGAGGGCTGCACATATGACATAATAATAAGGTAAAAGACTGAAAGAGTGTCCACTGACTGAACAAGTTGCGCCAAGTAACTAAAGAAGTGCCAACTTCCATAATTCCTGACACTGGCCCAGTGAGATAACGAAGCGATAGCACGCATTTGCTGATTAACCGAATTCCAGAAGCAACATACCGATTGTGGCATGCGCATCCATCCACGCATGAACTCTCGGTCTCTCACCCCTCTATGCCCATGAGCTATGTACGGCCAAGAAAAAAAATCCTAACGCTCACACACATAACATCGAACAGCTTCCTGGCGCGTCCTAAGCTCCCCAGCACCTCCCCAGGAAAACCCTACACCACCACCACCAGAACCCGCACGCCTCAGGGGTGGAAAATAAGAACATGACAGATCACAATTGGACAACAAAAATTGCAGAATACACGACGATCGCTAGCAGATCGCAGAAACAAAAGACGAACTACGGAGCCCGCGCCTCTAATTGGTCTCCTGCGCCCCCGGCGGGCTCCACTGGCGGCCAGGGCAGCAGCGACGGCATCACCAGCAGTAACCGCGCGCCTAAGGTAGCCACGAACGCGGCGAAGCTACGTGAACGATCGGATTCAAGGAAGGGCTGCCCTGCCTTACCTCGGCGGCGGAGAACGCAGTGCCGAAGAGAAAGCGTGATTGAGAATGGAGCCTTCGTTTGAGGTAGGGGAAGATGCGGAGTCTACTGTAGCGCCTGGTGCCAGGGTATATACAGCTTGCTGGAGGAGACACGTGTCTTCCGTATAAAGCACCCGCTGGGAAAAGGTTCGTGCGGCGACTGCAAATTAGAATCCTCCTCGTGGGATGGGCCTATGCGTTGACTCCAGTTTGAAAAGGGGATACTTTTTTTTTAAACTAGGCAAGATTTGTCATTTTCATTAATTAATTAAGAAGAAGAGAATTGCCACAAAACCGGGCGGAAACCGGCCGGCTGAACTGGCACACAACAACGATGTGACTCACACCACCCGTGAAGAGACCACAACGGAACTGGATAACAGAGCAGCTCTAGATCCAAGGGCACGCTATGATGGAGAACTATGCAAAGGATCACCAAGCCAGACTATCCGTCGCTTGTCATCATCGCCGCACGGCCCTCACCGGGCCTCTCGCCAGACGGATCTCGCCGCCGCATTTCCAACTTCAAGACACAAACAGACCACGGTGAACCCGTGGACACGCCACAAGACACGGCTACCGCAGACTTGTCGCAACTCCGCCCTCGCGCATCCTCATAGCCCCAGCTGCAATAGCCATCGCTGACTACCACAAGACCCCCGCTGGCCGAACCATACTCCAAACGAAGCCCTCAAGAAGGAAGGCGCGAGGAATTTCACATCTTGAGAGCTAGTAGGAGGGCGAATTCTGGAGTAGTTACAAATTTGGAAAATGACAGTTTGTCTTACCGATGAACTCTTGACAAAGTATCGACTCGGCAATTCAGAAATCTCTACTAGCTGTTACTACAAATCCACATCAGAACATAGATTCCATTAATGCAAATTTACATCTCCACGGTGCTCCTGGTGAAACAGAAGCAGCAGACCAGCAGTAGCGACGCTCTTGTGATAAACTTAGTGTCACTTCTCGAATTAATATCAGGAGTTATTTGTAGTAGTTTCCTACTGACTATTTGACTTTTTTTATAGAATCTACCAAGTTGTCACATCAGGAGTTACGACCACACGCTTGATGACCTCCCCCAAGCTGCAGCAGTGCTTCTTGTTTGTGTTAATCGCCACGGCCTCTTGAGCAAATGCGCAGTCTAGACCAGCTGAAACCTGAAGATCGTATGCATCTTAAGTGCATCATCGCATGACTAAAGAGAAAATGCAGCATGAATAAGTGGGTAATTTGAAAACACCTACATCAAAGAGTGCATCTCCGAGCCTCATCTTCACCTTACCACTCTTGTATACGAGTACCTTCCCCATGAGACCACCTGGCAGATCTTTCAGCGTACAGCCGCGCATCGACTCGAGTCTGCTCTTCTTATCATTCTCCTTGGATTTAGTGCCTTCTGTTTCAACATCTTCACTGGTGTCCACATCTGTATCAGCAACTGATTCAACCTGCCTCGGTAACGGAAGAGATGAAGGGAACTGGACCAAGAATAATTGTGGTTCGCTCGTCATGCCATCAGTGTCCTGTGAGGAAAACCATTAATACAAGACAGCAGATATAGACTATGATACAGTAGGTACAATCAGTTTGCGTCTATGTTAGATGCAAGAGAGAGAAGTAACCGGCAGCTCCATTGACATGCGAATGTGTTTTTTTGCATTGATATGGATACCTGAACAAAAATGGTGTTCCTTGACATGATATACATACCATTATCCCAAGTTCCTGAGCTGCAGTTAATTCACCATCTTGGGTTGTAGTGGAAGAAAACTCTGAGAAATCGTCTTCATCACAAATTTCTGTGCCACAAATAAATAAATATGAATGAAAGGTGATTAAGACAAACTGTGAGCATCATGTGGTAAGAACTGCAAGAAACAAGAACACAAGAACCTGAATCTTGAGAGTAGTCCCTCCTTAGAGGAAGAGTAATAGGAGGATAGTTGTAGTCGGGATGGGTAAAGTCCTGCAAAATTTAGCAGGAGATTAGCCAGGTAGGAAACGAAACTACCCCAACCCCGATTATTTTTTTCATGTGTTTGCTAACCTGTGGTTCAGCACACTGCTTAGGTAACTTTGCAGCAGAAGTTGTAACGTCTGACAGCATAGACTTACTCAAAAGGTGTACATCCTTCTCTTTTTTAACTTGCAGAACAAATAATAAATTGCTCTGTAAATATTCAGATGTAGTTAAATATGAAACAAACGGGTGGCAGCCAAGCTACAACCTGATGAACTTTCAGGAGTGTGAAAAGATCTTGTAATTGAAGGGTTCGCTGGTCCAAATGCAACCTGGCACAGGCCTCTGCCATCGTAATGAACACTATGTTAGTAATACTCAGCAAGTTAGAAACCAAATCATGCTGTTCCTCTGGTGGTATTGAAATATTTATTTCAAAAATTCGTAATCAATCCTTTCTGGGCAGTTAGTGCTGAGTTTTAAATGGAATTTCAATTATCTAAGTTACAATATGTATCTAAGGTACAGCATGCTGCATATCATTAGTTTGCAGCAGACATCAAATAGACTAATATCCTAGGCTAGTGTCGATTTGTTGAGATAACTCCAGAGTCTAGATTTTCTTTGACATAGGACATCTGGATACACAATGCAAGTCCAAATAGGAATTGTGCATGTGAATTAAGATCCTTTGTGCTCTTTGCACTTGATAAACATAGTGGTAAGAGTTGTTCAAAAATTTGTTCAGTTGTGCAACAGCAGCTTAAGTTAACTCAGCAGTTGATTTCCATCGGAGACAAGCTAGGAAACCGAACCTTCACTACATATAATAGCAAACACCATTTTAAATACTCACCATTATTCTCAGCCTTGGATCTTCTTTCGAGGGCATTCATGCTCTGTATATGAAACTCTGGAATAAAACACTATCAACTAAATCAGGTAGTACATAGAAATCTCAGACATACAAATACCTGTGGCATTCTAAGTTTCACCAACAAATCCTCATCAGTTGTTTCAAACTTGCTCCCCACTTCTGGTTCCCTGTAGAATCCAACCATTACAATCATTCCACCAGCAATGCACCTACTTAAATAGATAATATTGAATTTGACAGGCATTGATAAACAGCATCGGTTAATGTACAATTGTACATTACATCTTAGGGACACGTTTTACTTTCTTAATAGGCACCTGGGATTAAATTTAAGCCCGCCCTGTATCCACATAGTAGAAGAAAACCATGGTAAGCACTAAATACAATGAACTCATACAAAACACAGTTATAGTTGGAGAAATACTGCCTTGCGGCGATGTGGTGGAGCAGAAGCAGAGCCATCTTTGTCTTTCCCCATTTTACTCTTGTCGTCCATGAGAATCTACAGGAATGTCATAATATGATAATAATGAGGTAAAAGAGCGTCTATGAATATGTTCTGCCAAGCAACTGAAGAAGTGCACAGTTATCTACAATTAACTTCCATTTTTCTGAGTCTGCCAACTGGCATAATGATCGGACTTCAGACCAGAAGCAACATACTGCGTGTATGGCCAAGAAAACAAGAAGTGCACTTGTCTATAAGTAACTTCCATTACTCTCACCCCTCGTGGCCAACGAGGAGCTATGTATGACCAAGAAAACAATTCGTAACGCTCACACACATAACGTCGAACAGCTCCCTGGTGTGACGTGTCTCCTATAAGCCCTCCCGCACCTCCCCACGCAAACCCCACAGTACCACCAAAACCCTCACAGATCACGTAAGAGTAAATAAGAACAGAATCGACAATTGAACACCAAAATCGACGGTGAGACGACTATCGTAGCGCATTGCAGTAAGACAAGACTGACTACCATTCGCAAAAAAAGAGACTTTTTTCGAGAAACTGATACAAAGCCCGGACCTCCGATTGGTCAGCTGCTCCCCCGGTCGGCTCGGCTGACGGCCAGGGCCAGGGCACCACCAGCAAGAGGCGCAGCAAAGATAGCCAAGAACGCGGCGAATCTGGTTGATGGGGAGGAGTACCTTACCCCGGCGGCGGAGAAAGGCAGTCCGAAGAGCAGTCTCACGAGGCAGCAGTGCCGGCCGGCCGCGCAGTCGAGGGTGGAGGTGGAGCGATGGAGGCAGGGGAAAGTGCAGAAAGGGAGTGAGGAACTCGAGCGCAGGGGTACACCTAGCACGTACAGCAGGAGGAGACACGTGTCTCGCGTAGAAAGCGTCGCTGGAAAAGGTCTACACGGTGACCGTGCGTAAACTGGAACTTCGTTGCTTCTCTTCTCGCCGTGGGATGGGTGAAAGAGCTAGTGTGCACTTTTCTAGTGGAAGCTATTTTAACTACAATGTGATTACAATCAGCTAATAAAACCTACATGGCTATGAGTACATGTTTCCTCGCGTAATGAAATATGAGTGAAAGTCTCTTTATCGGGAAAAAAAAATAAGGCTGAAAGTTTCGTCAAAGCATCTACCAGGACACGTGCTAACCCATATACTTTGGAGTGTTGCAATAGTAGACAGATACTAAACGGTGCCAAGCTAAAATCTGGCCCAATAATGTGGTGGTCTTTTCAAGTGTAGCAAAGAATTGCTTAGTTTGATACTAAACGTCGCAAGAAGAAGCTAAAAGACGACGAATATATTCTATGATGAATCGAATAATATTGATTTGGTATTATGAATGTTGATACTTTTACTTGTAAAGTTTGACTTAAGACAACACTAATATGCAGAGTAAAAAGAACCGAATGGAGTAAAATGGCTAAAAGCAGGGTGAATGTACATTGCTCGCAAAATGTTAGGCAAGCCGAAATGTGAGGAGTGAGGACAGATTAACATGGTTTCTGCTGTGTTAGCCAAACCAAGAGACCAGGCAAAACTTGGCATCCAATCACCAAAACCAAGCTAGTCATCCTCTTTGTAAAAAAGAAATGAGAAAATAACGAAACCTCCGGTGTTCTAGGAGCCATGCAAATTAAGCATTGCATGAGCGACAGGAGCCACTCCGGATAGCCAAGGAAGACATGCCTATACATCAACGTATCAGCTAGCAAAGTCATGTAAGAATGAGATGCACACATGTAGGCAAGTCATCCTTGGCTACCGAATCAGCTCTAGCCCTCGTGCAATGCCAAACTTGCGATGCATTGAATCGCATCGCATTGCAGCTTGATGAGTTTGAGTATTTATAGCAAGCACATAGGCCCGGCTTTGCATGGGAATAAATCAAGGTTTGACCTTCTTTGGCACTTATGAATTGTGCTATGCCCTCAGAATATATTCAGTTAGGTTAGGTTTTGGAAGGTTATTAAAAGATGTGATCATCTAGCGGTTCTATCTTATAGGCGGGGAGCTTAAAAAGGTTGGACACGTGAAAAGGTTGGACAAAGGTCAAAAGGTTTGACTATTTTAGTTTGGCTATGGGAGTCGCTGCGTTAGATTCTCTGCACCATCTTAGGACAGATGTACAATTTCACATCATCGGTTGCCAGAAAAATAACGCATATGATAGTGTGTTTCAGTGCAAATGTGTCTCTTTTTTGTGTAAGATCATTGTTCCATTCGCTTTTCGCCTATCAAATGCATACATGTGTCATGAGCCCATGAATCCGAGGGCTGATCCATGGAAAATCACATCCTTGGCATACTGCCCGTCTCACTTGGTTTCTGATCATCCAATTGTACATTTGTACTTGGGCAGTTTTTCTGAACGGTGTTCGGCATTCCATCTTGCATCCTCCTTTTTAGAGAGTAGAGAACAGAGACACAACTCACACGTATCACAACCAGTCGTTGACAACACTATTTATACTCATACGCCCATACAATTCTACACCGAAAAACAAATTAAGGCTTCACTGGTCTTTTTTAACACTTACCGTGCACGCGTAGGTGTACTCTGATAAGACATGTGTCAATACTGAAAATCATACATGAACGAATAAAAATGAACAACCTCACTCCTAACACAAGCCTACCTACTTTTTGACATATTTCTTGTAAGAGTAACTTAATAATATACTCGCTCCATTCTACAATGTAAGATATTTTAGCCTTTTCCACATTCACATGTATCTACATGTATTTATACATGTTTTAGTGTGTATGTTCACTCATTTGGATCCGCTCCTAGTCAACATGTGAGGGACCTAAAACATCTTATATTTAGGAACAGATGGATTAGTTAGCAGTCGGCTTTTATAACACCGTCGTGTCATAAAAAAATTAACATTATCAGGTTAGTTATTTATTTTATTTTTCTCTTTCTTATCATTTACTCATTTTGTCCCTCCACTACACATAAGCAAAAATTGACCACTATTAGCATTGCTATAACTGGTGCAGCTTAAGGCTTGAAGAACAGAAAGTATCATTGGCTCCCGGACACCAACGCTCCTGCTATTAAACAAAGTATGATAAAATTTAGATATTTGAAAATATGCACACTCAGATCCACACTATTATCATTTTTGTGTAGCTTAAAATATAAAGTTTTGGAAATTGATTTTTGCACGTTTGGGGAATACACCATCGGCCACATCCGTATTTTTTCAGAAATTTTTGAAACTCGTAAATATCAGTTTCGATTTTTTTTAAATAGCAGGACCACCGGATCCAAAAATCTCAACTTCTTTAAGAGCCAGTGAAGAACTAGCTTTCTTTTCATCTTTATGTGCATTTGACAGTCCAATGATCCTGTTTTATTCGGGCCGGGGCCGGCTGTGCACGATACACAAATCAGGAGCTGCTAGATTGGGAATCTGAACTCTCCTGATAGACTAGTTTTATTAGCTGGGGGGCTCTGCTCTGACTCCACTTGTCCTCGCGCAAACAAAAGTAGAGCTCTGTTCTAACTCTGCTTTTCTGCTACTCTGGATGCAGCAACGTGACACGTGTATGCTCACAAAGTTTCCGAAGATATTGGAATATATTGCTCGCTTTCGTCCGTCAGTCACAAAGTTTCAGCTGGATTGATTATGCAATTCAAGAGAAAATATGTAGCCCCTAAAAAATATCAAGCTGCCTTCCTGAAGCCAATGTGGCTGCCAGGGGAATCAGCCAGAGACTATCCAGTACATGCTTCCGGTTCCGGTGCAGCCTAGCCGTCCGGGTCTCCGGGACGGCAAAGAAACAGAGTCATCGTCACTCACCCCTGGAACGCCTTGGCTTTGTCCAGGCCTCGGGGCCGGTACTCGGCGATGTTGACCGGGTCCAGGAGCAGCGGCAGCAGCTCGTCCTGGATGCACCTGTAAATCTCCACGCAGTGCGTCTTGACGACATTGGTGAGGTTCAAAGTGTCCTGCTTATCGTGCAGGACCTCCTTCTCCTCCAGCTCCGTCGACGGGAACTCCGTGGCGAGCAGCTTGGACAGCCGCTCCACCTGGCGCTCCAGCTGTTCCTGGAAGTCCTCGAACAGGACCTGTGCCATGGCCACCTTCCGCCGCTCCGTCCTGCGCACCTTGTCGTAGCCGTCGTCGAACATGTAGTAGGCGAAGACGTACGACCGCGACAGCACCTGCCGCGACCGGAGTAGGTCCTGGTGCGCCTCCGTCAGCCAGTCGGCGTCCCTGATATGGACGTTGTTCTGCATGGCCTCCAGCCGCTTAACCCGCTCCTGGACGGCCGGCCCCAGCTTCTCGCGCTCCGCCTTGTACGAGTCCCCGTGGATCTTGAAGCGGTCGTAGTAGTGTGTGTACCGGTGCAGCTGCCGCTTGGCGTCGTCCACCTTCTTCTTCTCCTCCTTTATGAAGCGGTTGCAGCTGTGGTTGGCGATGGTGGTCCATGTGTGCGCAGACCCCGTCGCGCCACCGCACAGCCAGCTGCATGTAGAAATCAAGTCAGATTCAGAAAGCCAAGTGATCATGTACGCCGTCCAAGATCGACAAATTACCTACCATAGGTGCTGGCCGCATTTGCAGGTCACGAGGTTGCAGCCGTCTTCCTTGACGATGGGCTTGAAGCACTTGGGGCAGTTCTTGGTGTTGGCGATGATCCAGTTGATGGTCTCCGACTCGCCCTTGCACTTAACCTCCCACTGCTCCCACATGGTGCACGGGCACGGCGAGTGCGCGCCGGCCACGCACGCGAAGCAGAAGTCCACGCCGCAGAGGCACTCCACCTCGCAGTACTTCTCGCCGGCGCTCACGCGGATCGCGCGCCCGCAGTGCGGCACGCTCGGACACCACTTCACCAAGAGGTTGTCGTCGAGGTAGGACTCGAGCAGGAAGCGGTTGAAGCGCCCGGCCGCGTCCGGGTACCTGCGGCCGAGTAGGCGCTTCACCACGGCCTCGTCGCAGATGGCCGGGCACTTCACCCCCATGCAACGGATCTGCTTCGTGCCGCTCTCCACCGAGGTCTTGAAGTACTCTGCCCAACCTGGACAAATTAAAAACAATGCTCTAATTAGGAATATCTTTTGCAAGTAAAATTAATTGTCAAAAGTGATCTCTCATTCCCACCCGGCAAGAAATTCTTCATTGCTCAAGAACCGATTATCCGTTATCCAATGGAACTAGATGGATGCTCAGTTTAGAGTAAGAAAAAAGGTGCGTTTCGGGCACTCAACTACTCCAGATAAACTCCAGATGTTTAAGCAAAACTCAACTACTCCAGATGAGAGTATTGCTTACACATCTGAAGTGCTGAACTGTAAACCAGATAAACTTAACCTTGTTGAACAATAAAGCCAGGTAAGAATTACCCCTTAAATAAAGCATCAAGTGTCGTTCTAACTGAGACTGCGTGCACACCATACACTTATGGCCTTCCCCTTGTCACACAAAAAGTGTGGTTCTCGTAATTTCAAAAAAAAAAATTTGAAGGTCACCGGGGGGATTAATCCCCACCTGAATTTTCTTGTATTAATAACAGAAGACCAGAACGCCGAGATTTACAGGGGGGTGGGACGAGTATAAGGGGGTGAAATACATGTGTGTGTGTGTGGGGGGGGGGGGGGGGGGGGGGGAGGAGCCTCGAGCTACACGGCGAACTGTTCGAGCCAAGAGGTGGCGTCATCCTGCTGCGAGGCAGGTAGACGGTGTTTCCAGAGCGCCGTGACCTCACGACAGCGGCTGCGCAGGACGGCGAGGGAGGGTGCGTCGGCATTGAAGACAACACCGTTGCGGTGCTTCCAGAGTTGCCAACAGCACAGAAGGATGAAGGTCGACAGTGACCCGGGCGGCACGCCAGTGGGGCGAGGCATCGCATGCAGCGCTCCGACGTCGACGTGGTCACCGCGCAGGCCCCGACTGAGGCCCAGGAGCACTGCGCTAAGGGACACTCAAAGATCAGGTGGTTCGCCGTCTCCATAACAGCGGGGCACAGGGGACAGCCGCACTCCTCAACAGTGAGGATGTTTTTGCGGAGGAGGGTGTCCCTAGTTTGGATGCGGCGGAGGGAGAGCAGCCAGCCGAAGAACTTCACACGGGACGGCGCTCGGCTGCCCCAGACGAAAGGTGCAAACGGTGCGGTCACCCATGTGACCTCCATATCATCATCACAAGATAAACCTAGCAATTAAATGCATGATATATAGTAAAGATGTTTTGGGAAAATGTTTATTCCAATTCCAAAATAATATTAGCCTTTTTAAATGCCTCTTAGTATTTCAAAAATTGAAACCAACCAATTTTATGATTTTCCTAAAAAAATTGAAATTTAAAAGGCTTGCCTTACTTATTGCTCCTCCGTACCAAAATATAAAATGTTTTAGATATTTCCATATGGAATACACACGGATTGAAATGAGTGAATTTACACACTAATACGCGTCTACGTACACCTGTATCTGAAAAATGCTAAATCTCTAAAACATCTTATATTTTGATACGAAGGAAGTAATTTCTTTTCAGTTTTTTTATTTGCAGGCGATGCGGAAGATGCATGGATGCCATGGTCAAAACCGTTATAGAATGGTCTAATGGGATATTCTTCGATTTTGACAATTAAGGGATAGATTTGTGCGGTGTTAGGTGTAATATGCACTTTCATATCACTTCCATACATTTTAAAATGGTGTGCATATTTAGGATGTAAAAGTACACACGACATATTTGTAGAGTGTTAAACTGATGATGTGTAACTTAGTCGACTTAGAAATATTGATTTATTAGGCTAGAAACAAAAAAAATCTTTTAAAAAGACAATCCTTGGAGCAATTGTCTTTTCTGAGCGAAAGAAATTCGTTTGCCTAATTCATCGTAAAGAAATTCTGTACCAACCTAGGTATTGTATTTTGACAATTTTGAACCTATGAGCTGAATTTACGATGTTTGCCATGACAACTGAATTGTGCATCTAAAGTGTAAAATCCTAGAAATATAAACAAAAAAGGCTAAATACTAGCAAGAGAGCTCTTGATAAGTTTAGTCGTGAAAATAATAAAATAATCATAGGAAAGGTAGAAACTCACAGTCGTTGCAGTAAAAATGCCCACAGTCCATGGTGGAGACGACACTCATGGAAAATTCGTCAAAACACACCATGCAGGTCACCATTCTTGAGGGTGATGCCCTGCAGTTGTTATTCTCGAGAAGTACCACGCCTGCTTCCCTGAGCATGAGATCCCGCCCCTTCCTGTCGAAGTGGTCTAATATGCAGTCCACCTTCCACCGGTGGTGGATAAGGAGAGCGCGAGCATGGTGCTGCTTTATGTTGAGCAGGTTCATCACCATGGACAAATCTTGTTGCTGTAGGTCGAGGAGAAAAAAGATTAATACTGTACATCACTTCTTTGAGTAATTTGAATTCCAAGATGTGCCTAGTTGAGAGTTACCTGTGCGGTGAAAGAGATTCTTTTGTAATGGCCTGCGAAAACAGAGAGAATAGTAGTTCAGCAGTGCATCTTCTAATTCGATAAACAACTTGAATAAATATAGTTAAATCATATAAATTGTATAATTCTCTTTGAAAATCCTTTACCAAAAAGGACCGGAGCATATGTTTGGAGTATAATATATGATGGAAATAGTGTTGAACTGAATTTCTTACTGCTAAGATGAAGAACCAAACCAAGCTACTGATTATCCAACCAGATTATTAAGTATGATGTTCTCTTTCTCGATTAACATGCGTGGCGTTCTAATTCCACAAAACCATACAAAAAACCCAAGCCGATCTGGCAAATATTCCGGAAGTCACCGAACTCACCAATGCAATCCCGAAATCAAAGCATGGTTTAACGGCCTCCACTGCGATCGCACAGATTAGAACATAACAGAAATTTCATGCAGGCTGACCCTAACTTGATTTTTTTGGGTAAGATTTGATCAGGCGATACGCACATTGGACTCGCTCGCTCCTCTGTTGGCTCTCTCTTATTACGTACCCAGTATTCCGCGGGAGGATCCGGCTCCGGCGTCTCCACCTCTTCCACGGCGTCCTCGTCCGCGTCCATCGCGTCGTCGTCCTCGTCGTAGTAGTCGGACTCGTCGCCGTAGCACTCGTCGTCGCTGGCCATGATCGACGGGCAGGCGAGAGCACTCGGCCGGCCGGGGCAGATTTGGTAACGCGGCGCGCGGGGACGGCGGCGAGGCGAAACCTGACTGCCGAGACGAGGGTTTTGTGAGGCCGCGGACTTAGCAATGACGATCTGATTTAGTAGTACTAGTCGTAATCAGGTATCAAGGGGATGGGCTGATATCATTATGATGGTCGGGCTCGAGTCGGACTCTGCTCACGATCGATGCCAGGGAGCCTCGGTGTGGCGTCTTATCGTGTTAAAAAAATTACATACAATGACAGGTGGGCCTCCTTGATCTGATGTTCAGTCAAACAACTAACCATCACTTGACTATGTGTTTTGGTGCAATGTGCTCATTGCATAATTGTTACGATCAAATGTATTAGGAAACAGACACTAGGATTGCCAGGCTTTCCAGATTATTTGATCGTCTATGTGGTTTTTAGTGGAGTGTTTTACAAACTTAAAGCTAATTTTGCACTGTAATATTATTTATAATGCTGTTGCGACAAGCAAACTCTCAAGATCATCCCACTCTTTTATTAGAAAATTTGATTTGAAGTTAAAGCTTCTGTTATAAAAGAATCCTCTTGCACTTCACCTGGAAAATGCTTTGGAGAAAAAACATTTACCTGTGTACAACTTGGTGACAAACAAAATTGCTAGCCAAGCACCCCAAAGTTCTTTTTCTTTTTTGCAGGTTATATCTGTATAAATATATATCAGATTCAACCTGGTGAAATTAAGAGTAATGTCGATCCAAGGTTTATGGGATATATGCACTCAAGCAGCAGTTGCTTTTATCCCACCAAAATTGACACCATAAGTACCTGGGTCTTCCTAGTGAGAGGCCTTCTTAACACCTCATCATATCAGCCTAAATCATTTCCTGCTGTACCATCTGCATCAATGCATGCCAAGGTGGTTCTTCGCTCTTCAGTTGCTGCCGTACTGACTTTCCGGCGTGTGCAGCAACCAAGTGGAACCCATCGGTATGTCACGCCGAGAACAGCTTGGCCTTTTCAGGGCCGTCCGGCATGTACATGGCGATGCTCATGGGCTCCGTGAGCAGCGGCAGCAGCTCATCCTCAATGCAATTGTACATCTTTCCGCAGAGAGTTTCGAGGATCTTGACGAGGTTGACCACATCCTGCTTCATCTGTATATCTCCTGGTCAGCAGACCTGGGATATCGCCACGAGCGCCTTCGACAGCTGCTCCACGTGGCGTTCCAGCTGCTCCTGCTGGTTCTCGAACAGATTCTGCGCTGGAGCCAAGTTGCGCTTCTCTGCCGGCTGTGTTCGGAGCTCGCCACCGAACATGTAATAGGCAAACGCATATGATCTTGAAACCGCCTGCCGTGAGCACAGCAGACGCTGGTGCGCCTTGATGAGCCAGTCACCGTCCCTGATCTTGTTTGGTCGGAGGCAATTCGACTCCAGCAGTTTCACTTGCTCTTTGATGGCCGGCCCCAACTTCTGCTGATGCTCCTTGTACGACTCCTCGTGGATCTTGAACCGGTTGCAGTAGTGTGCGTACCTCTCTAGCTGACGCCTGCTGGTGTCCGCGTTGCTATCGTCGCTCTCCTTGAAGCGGTTACAACTGTGGCCCTCGATGCTTGTCCATGTGTGGGTGGACCCTGTGGGTCCGCCACATAGGTAGCTGCATTCATAAGAAACTAGTGAATAAGGAGAATAATTGGTTTAAGTCGGGACAGATGCACACATCTGCAGCAGGTAACATAAAAACATTCCTCCGATAGCTTGTGGGTTAGCCATGTGATGTGAGCCACTGCAATAAGCAAGGACAAGAATAATGGAACCAAAATTATCCCCAAGCCACACTGTTACAGATCGCAAATTGCTGATCGGGCAGTCCACCTCACATGTTTTCACGAAAACATAATTATAGTTCTCAACTGGTATGCCCACCTCTCAACATGTAAAAAGAGCTTACCACAGATACTGGCCACAAGTGCACTTGACCAGGTTGCAGCCATCACGCTTCTCAATCGGCTTGAAGCACTTGGGGCAGCTCTTGGTGTTTTTGAGGATCCACTTGATGTTCTCTGATTCGCCGTGGTTCTTCACGCTCCATTTCTTCCATAAGGTACACGGGCATGGCGAGTGTGCCTGCTCCATGCAGTTGAAGCAGAAGCTGACACCGCAGGGACACTTAAACTCGCAGTCACGATGATCACCAGTGCCCACGCGGATCGCGCGGCCACAGTGTGGGACGCTTGGGCACCACTTAACACAGTCATTGTTCTCGAGATAAGACTCGAGCAGGAACCGATCGAAGCGCTTGGCTGCATCAGGGTATTTCTGGCCGAGGAGGCCGCACAATGCCCTCCTCGCAAATAGCAAAACACTTCACCTCCATGCAACGAATCTGCTTCTTGCCACTGTCTATGGCTGCATAGAAGTGCTGCGTCCAACCTGAACAAATAATTAAAGTACCACAGTAAGAAACTGTACATGTGTTTTGCAACAACGATTTTTCAATCTTCTGCAAACAAGAATTAAAGTACCAGATAAGAAAAGTAAGGAAGTTGGATGATATCTTTAACTGATGAAGGCTAACAAGTACAATCAAATAAGTATTGAAATAAATAATATATATATTGCCTTTAGCTGCTTACGCCGACCCTGCTTTTGTACTTGCCTTTACTTTTTCATAAATTATGATTTTGCCACTATGTTGCTTTTATAAGTTTGTGTGGTTCAAGAAGACCAAAATGCCCACATGACATGTAACTCTTTTCTCCAGACCTTCTTGTCAGCCATGGCAAGTGCTAAGGGACAAAGATGTTCCAAGGGAGGAAGATATGGTGGCGTCGCCATGTTTTGAGAAAAGCTGACATGGTGATCTGGTCAAACCGCGATGATTACACGGTATCGGGGCAAAATGGCGTAAACAAGATACACTATAATGGAATAGCAGCAAAAACAAATGAAAAAGGTCAGAATCATTGTACAGATCAGAATAGTAGCATAACTTAATATAACGGTACAATCAGAAGATAATTGCTGAGGAACAGGTGTGAACTCACAGTCATTGCAGAAGCAATGTCCACAGTCCATAGTTGATACATCAGTGGGGACAAGTCATCATCAAAGCACACATTGCATTTGGCCCTTCTTGAGGGTGTTATGCTACTCTTCTCCTGCAGCACAATGTCTGCCTCTCTGAGCATGACGTCTCGCCCTTCCTGTCAAAACAGTCATAGATGCGATCTATCTTCCACCGGTGGAAGATGAAGAGAGCACGCGCATGGTGCTGCTTTATGTTCAGCAAATTCATCACCGTGGACAAGTCTTCTTGCTGTAGGTAGAGTAGATAAAGAAAGCTGCAAGTGAACCTCTAATATGGGTAGGACTAGCAGAATCTGAACTGTAATCATAAGAAATGGCCGCCTGTTACCTGTGCAGCAGAAAGGGAGTCTTCTGTAATGGCCTACAATAACAGATATGTATTAAATCTTTAACAACCTTAAAAAATAAGAATCTTTTTAAAAATATAAGCTATATTCTAGTGCAGGCATAAATACCAGAAAATGCAAAATACATGTAAAAATATTTTAGAAAAGATTACTTTGAGCAAACCATCAATATTTTACTGAAAGACCAAAGCATGGGTAACAGACAGGAATTGAACTAACACCATACTTTTTTTTATATATATTTGAAACAACTAACACCATACTTGATGCCTTGACATTGCATGCCTTGTATGGTGCATAAAGTTATATTCAAGAAGGGAAGTTGTGCACGACATACTAGCTTCTTCTACATATAATGTAATTTATAGTTTTATTGAATAAAAACTGAAGAGAATGCACTTATGCCTTACTTGCACAACAACAACAACGACAACAACAACAAAGTCTTTTGTCCCAAGTAAGTTGGGTAGGCTACGCTAGATATGGAACCCATCACAAACATAAGGAAACCAAAGGGTGATAGAGAGAAAAAGGTAAACAAAGTACAAGACAGTAAACGACGACGTAAAATGCACTTATACCTTACTTGTAGGGTGCTTAAAGTTACATTTAGTAAGCAGAAGTATACATTCAAGAAGGGAAGTTGTGCATGTCACACTAGCTTCTTCAGCATGAAAAGCAATCTACTGTTTTACCAAACGAAAATTGGAAGAAAATGCACATCTTGGTACTCGTTTCTCATATCACACAACTATTAAGCAGAAGGACCATTATTTTGGGCACAACTGAGGAGTTGTACGAAAATGATGAAACCTTTTGGAGTGAAAGACGGTGACTGAACTGAAATACAGGTTTTTACAACCAAAAAACGGAGATTCAAACCAAGGTGTTTCAAACACGGTCACGCCGGTAGCAACATTGTTGCTCTGATGATTAAATCGGAATCCTATATCAGTCGGCATTAACTGACACCAAACCGCGTCCCGTCGGAAGCCGATCTGGTAGACTGGTAAGGAAGCGAAGAGCCCTGACTGACGGACGGGCGGCTGCTTCGCGGAACTAGCGCATTGCTGAGAGGAGAAAGCAGAGCCTCCCAGAGCAGAGTGCAGAGACGCGTAAATAGTCCTAGAAAAAAAACGGCCCAAAATTCGGCGCAGAACTGGGAGCGTGCACGGGGATGCTGAAATCCCCCGATCTCGCGGCGGCGGAGGCCCCGATAAGCCGCGGGCGCACGCAATCCGAGGGCAGGGGAGCGCGATACTCACCCAGCAATACGCGCGGCGCGGCCGCAGCGGCGCGTCGTCGTCGGCCTCGGCCAGGCCGAGGTCGTCCTCGTCCGCCTCCACCGCCAGGCCGCCCCAGTCCGCCGCCTCCTCCTCCTCCGCTTCGTCGGCGTATCCGTCGTCGTCGTAGTAGTAGTAGCAGTCGTCGTCGCTGGCCATGGTGGCCGGTGGGGGTTTGATCGCGGCGGTGGGGTGGGGGGCAGAAAGGGGGCGGGCGAGGGTTTTTCCGGAAAGGCTTCGGGGGGAAGGGAAGGTTTGGCACCTCCGGCTGCCGTGTTGCGATTTGTCTTCTTGTTAAGCCGTGGGTTTAAAGGCTGACACTAAAAAGGCCACTCGAGAGTTGGGTTCTGCTCCGATTTGGACTTGTGCTGAAACGATTTCTTGTTGTAAAGAAAGATGATATACCAGAGATTTATGTTTGATGGAGCCGTATCATTAGATATGTCAGTGAATTGACGGTGCTAAATAGTTTTGGACGCGTCTAGCGGGTGCACATGTGATGTTTCGTGTCTGAGCACGCTCATAAACCAAGAAACATTTTGGGGAGCTAAAAAGGCCACTCGAAAGTCGAGAGAGGGGGTGGGGTTCTGGTTTGACTTGAATTTGTAGTATGCTGAAACGATTTCTTTTTTGTAAAAAAGAAGACGATATACCAGAGCTTGATGTGTGATGTAGCCGTATCATTAGATTTATCACTTAATTGAAGGTGCTAACTAGTTTTCGACGTTTATAGAGGGTGCACATGTGATGTTTTGTGTTTGAGTGCGTGTTAGATCCCGCTAGTCGAGATCCAACTATAGTCCCGATATGGAGACCTGATCGATCAATTTCAAGGTTTGCTAAGATAAAGTAAAAAACATCTAAAGGAAACTAGGGTTTGCTCATAGCAGGATTTTCTTCGATAGCCCTCTCATTCCCCCACGGGATGGCTTATAGATGCCAGTTCAGTAGTTCAATTATTACAAGACGGTAAACAATGAACTGAAGGTGCTACATAGTTTTGGACACATTTAGCAGGTGCACATGTGATGTTTGGTGTCCGAGCGTGTTCATACACGAAGAAATTTTTTGGAAGCTAAAAGACAAGTCAAGAGCCGAGAGGGGTCGTTAGGTTCTGCTCTGACTTGAATTTGTAGTATGCTGAACGGATTTTTTTTTTTAAAAAGAAGACAAATTACCATAGCTTGATGTTTGATGGAGCCGTAACATTAGATATGTGACTGAACTAAGGGTGCTAAATAGTTTTGTACGCGCCTAGCGGGTGTACATGTGATGTTTTGTGTTTGAGCGTGTTCATAAAAAAAAATATTTTTTAGAATCTAAAAAGGCCACTCGAGAGCCGAGGTGGGTCGTTGGGTTGGGTTCTCATCCGATTTGAATTGGTAGTATGTTGAAACGATTTATTTTTGTAAAAGAAGACGATATACCAAAGTTTGATGTTTCATGTAGCCGTATCATTAGATCTGCCATTTAACTGAAGCTGCTAAATAGTTTTGGACGCGTCTCGAGTGCACATGTGATGTTTGCTGTCCGAGTCGCATTCATAGAAATAGAATGTTTGTCCTTCACCACATGGTGATATAGGAAATAAAATTAAAAACCGCACCTTGGTGTTAAGAGCAACTCACGCTCACGTGATTCTCCCAGGATTACACGTCCTGGCCTTTGATGGCCGTGCAATGCAGTTGGATCGTTCTGTTGATACATTCAACGCACTCAACAGCTCGCTGTTTTTTTTTTTTAATACCAGCTCACTGTTTTTTTTTAACACCAGCTCGCTGGTTCATGCATCTCTCCAATATCTAAGCTCCTAGGATCAGATCTCCCTGGTTGAACCACGTGGCAGTGTCTCATTGGTTCTGCTCTATACATTCGTGTCCACATGTTATAATAATATGAGTGAAACACACGAGAGGTCACTAAGTTGCACGAAATTTAAGCATTGGTCACCAAGTTGGAAAAGCTTAAAACATGGTCACGAAGTTGTGGATTAGCAAATGTTTGGTCATTCCGTCACGACGGACATTAAGTCGCTGACGTGACGGACTATTTTTTTACAAATACCCCCTTCAAATTTTATTTCTTCCAATGGCTAGGTCCATTTTCGATTTTTGCCTTTTTGCAAATAACTCGTTCATGCTTATGGATGAAATTATGTGAGACATTTTATCAAACACCTGACAGGCATCAGGACCATCTTGTTCACCGCGGGCCATGCCCCGGCCGCCGGCCGCATCTTCGTTCACGAGGAGACCCCCGTCGCAGCCCCCGCCGAGCGCGCCACCGCGTGCAAGCAGAAGCGCACATACGCAGCAGCGCACACACAACACACACATCACAGCTAGCACGCAGGGACACGAAGCCAGTACACTCGCACGAGCAGCAGCGCAGCTAGCACGCACGCCTAGCTGGTCAGGGTGCGGCAGCCGCCGGCCGAGGCAGCCCTCTAGAGCTCCACGAGGTCGGCCGCGTTGATGGGTACAGGTGCCACTCCATGCTGCCGCCAGATCGGCCAAGGCACCGTCCCGAGCTGTCCTACCGCGGCGCCCACATCAGGGACGCCCAGATCGACCCAGGTGCCGCCCAGATCGACCTCCGAGCTACCTCCCATCTTCTTCCGACCATCCAAATCGGGCGCTTCTGCAACCCCGCCACCAACAGGGACGGCAACCCTTGGGGCATCGTGCGGGACTCTGCCGTCAAACCCGCCGCTCTTCGCCGCCATGGTCCGTGGCCTCGAGCTCTGGCGCGTGCTCCCGCGCGCCTGCGTGCCCGACTCCTCCGCCAGCGTCAGAAAACCGGGTGTGGCCGAGAGCGCGTATGGGTCCTCGTCTAGCTCGAGCGTGTCCAACTGCGCCGTACCGGCGCTGTGGTCTTCTCTTCTCGGGCAGGAGAGCAACGCCACGCCTGACCGTTTGAAGGAGGCATTGCTGCAGTGAAAAAATTCAGTGGGCGAGCATAAGAGGAAATTATGGTAAAAAAAGAGAAGGACCTAGCAATTAGAAGAAATAAAATTTGAAGGGGGTATTTGTAAAAAATAGTATGCCACGTCAGCGACTAAACGTCCGTCGTGACGGAATGACCAAACATTCGCTAATCCACAACTTTGTGACCATGTTTTGAGCTTTTCTAACTTGGTGACCAATGCTTACATTTCGTGCAACTTGGTGACCTCTGGTGCGTTTCACTCTAATAATATTATCCGTCTGTTCCGTTGGACACAAAACTTAGCGATAATTTTTCTAACGAATCTACAGGCAACCCCTCTCTTAGAGCATCTCCAATAGCTGCCATATTTTAGGGTCTAACTAATTTTTTAGGTCATTTGAGGCCAAAAAATCTTACTCCAACCGATGTCATTAATGTCAATTTTGTCCAAATTTATTTTGTGCAGCCCAAAAAAACACCAAGTGCTGCAAAATATAACACTTGGTTTGCCGTTGAGCCGTGAATCCACTGCCACTACTCGAAGGCAGGGTAGGGATTCGACCTTGAGGGTTGTCCGACCGACGAGCCACCTGAGCGGCCCTCCTCTCCTTCTCGTCCTCACAGTGCCGCTTCCTTCCCTACAAGCATGCGCACGAGCGACGCATGCAAGTTATTCCTCCGGCTGCACCTCGACCAACCGCCGCCTCGCACGACTCCTCCGCCTCCATGCACCAGGCGCAGGGGTCGCCTCGTTCGAAGATTAAAAAGTTAAAAGTTGTTACTTTTACATTATACGGTTTATACTGCAAATACTTGACCAATACGTACAATATTTGTCTGAAAGCTTATAAAATTGTATTTGGTCATGTATGAGGCCTCATTCCGATATTAACAAATTCAAAATTGTTACTTTTGCATACTAGACCAATACCTATGATATTTGCTTGAAAAGGTTATGAATTTGTACCTGGTCATATATGAAACAACTAATGTTTAGTCAGGTCATCATATCGTGTATTGATCGCCGCAATAATACGTCAGTGGATCCGACTCGATCAGCGGTCAGTTAGGCCATGCAAGCCGACCTTGCGTTGCAGGGTAGATCAGATAGTTGAATCGTGTGGTACAGCCACGTTGCACTTCCAAGGACGAAAAAGTGCAGATGCACGAGTAATATTTTAGGAATTTTTTACGTCATCTTTTTTATCTCTTTTCTAATCGACCACAAATTCTTAACAACGTACTCCCTCCATCATATATATATATATATAAGATGTTTTAGTCTTTTAACACATTCATTTACATCTACATGTATCTAGACATATCTTAGTGTGTATGTACACTCTTTTTATTTGCACATAGTCAACATGTACACTATCTAAAATGTCTTCTATATGTGAACGGAGGGAGTACTTGCACAAAAGAAACATGCTTGCACAAAAATCCACCACAATTGTTTTACCTAAAGCCTTCTGGGGAAGGCTTGGCACCTTCGGGGTCGGCTGCCGTGAAGCGATTTGGCTTGTTGTTAAGCGCAAGTCGATCAACGGCAGGGTTTAAAGGCTGATACTATGCCCGAAGCGAAAAAGGCCACTCGAGAGCCGAGAGGGATTCTGCTCCGACTTGAACTTGCAGTGTGCTGACATGATTTCTATTTGTAAAAGAAGATGAATTGTCAAAGTTTGATGTTTGATGGAGCCGTATCATTTGATCTGTTACTGAATTGATGTGCTAAATTGTTTTGGACATGTCTAGCGGGTGCACATGTGATGTTTTGTATCCGAGCACGTTCATAGACGAATAATTTTTTGGAAGCTAAAAAGGGCCACCCGAAAGAAAGTCGAGAGAGGAGGTGGGTGTGAAACGATTTATTTTATAAAAAAGAAGACGAATTGCCAGAGGTTGATGTTTGATGAAGCCGTATCATTAGATATGTCACTGAATTGAAGGTGCCAAATAGTTTTGGACGCGTCTAGCCGAGTGCACATGTGTTGTTATAGACAAAAGAGGAAAAGATTGCTACCACACATTGGTATCAGGAAATTAGAACTTACGCCCACATGATTCATTCGGGATCACACGTCCTGGCCTCCGATGACGCGTAATGCAGTTGGACCGTTCTCTTCGGTGCAGATACATGCAAATGCAATGCTCTCGTACATCCATACGGATTCGACTTGATCAGCGATTAGTTAGGCCATCCAACTATCCAAGCCGGCCTTGCATTGCAGGGTAGATTGGTAGTTGAATCGTGCGGTACAGCCACGGTGCATTTCCAAGGACGAAAAGGTGCAGATGCACGAGTAATATTTTTGGAATATTTTTACTTCATCCCTTTTCATCTTTTCCAATTCACCACAAATTTCTAACAATATGCTTGCACAAAAGAAACAATCTAATTACGAGAACACGGACCTTGGACCGTTCCCTCCCCCATCTACAGTGAAGAGGGCGATTTCTTGAAGCTTCTCGCGTCCACCAGCTCGCAGCCGGCGATTCGCCGGATTTCTCGCCCTCCGGCGGCCGCTCCGGCGGCGGGAGGGCGGGGAATCCGCGGATCCCGGCCTGTACATAGTCTAGGTCTGCGTGGGTTCCAGCCGGCGGCGTCGGGAGGGCGGTGGCATGGCCGGAGTGGTGGTTTGCTGGCGGTGATCTTCCTCCTCGACGGCGGTGCTCTGGTGGAGTTCCGCGGTGGATCTACTGCCTCCGTCGCGTTCGTGGCTCGGTGGAGCTGCCGTGCGCGACTTCCCCGTGCCGGAGATCGAGGATGGCGACTCCGGTTGTTGAAGATCTTGGAGAGGCTGTGGCGGCTTGGTTCGGCTTCGACGGCGTCCTCCGGTGTGGCCCTTCGGGGCCGGCGATTGGTGACACTCCCGTGCGCTCGGGACTGCTCTTAATCCAAGGCTTGAAGGAGAGCAGGAGCGGCGGCACGCCACCGACGGCGCCATGGATGGCGGCGAGGCTGAGTTGCAGGAAGGAGCGTTCTGTATTTTGTGTTTCCTTGAGGCTTTCTGTAATTGTGCCGAGTTGTTGACAGTTGTCTTCACTAACAAAAAAAAACAATCTAATTGTTTTTGTTCGGCACTATTACTCTATGGGAGTACACGGTTGTAGACAAATAAAGTCAATTTTAAACGATAAGAGGGCGTATTATTGCGTTCTCTATTCAGCTCTCAAAGAATACATTCATGCACATATCCTCGTGGTAAAAAGACTTCCGATTAAACTAATCTCTATGACCATTATTGTCAAATCTCAAGTTACCATAATATATACTAGGCAAGATGGCGCGTCGACACGCCGCGCCCGTGAGTTGAAATTCATATTTGAAAATGTCCGCATTTTAAAAATTGTTCAGATTTTAAAACTGTTGGAATTCAATAAAAGTTAACATTTATTAGTTGTTTAGACTTCAAAAAAATTGGTAAAATTGAAAAGTTATTTATATTTGAATTGTTTTCACGTTTGCAAAATGATTATATTTGAAAGGCATTTGTAAATTTGTAATATGTATCGTTAAGCAGTTTTTGGAAACTTGTTTAAATACCTTAAAACAATATCTCGCCGTACTCTCCGCGGATGGCGCGTCGACATGCCACGCTTGTGTGGTAAAATTCAAATTCGGAAATATGCATATTTTAAAATTGTTTAGGTTTGGAAATTTTGGGAGTTCGGAAAAAGTTTACGTTTTAAAAATTGTTTAGATTTCAAATATTGTTCAATTTGGGAAGCTATGAAGATTTGAATTCTTTTAACGTTTATGAAACGATCAGATATGAAAGACTTTTAAAATTTTAGTATGTTCAAATTTGAAATTTATATTAAAATGTTCCAAGTATGGTTGCAATCCAAGCTTGAAAATGTTTTTATTTAAAAAATTGTCCAAGTTTGGAATTAAAAAAATTCACATTTATTAGTTGTTCAGATTTCAAAAAATTGGCAAAGTTGGGAAGTTATTTATATTTGAATTCTTTTCATGTTTCCAAAATGCTTAGATTTGAAAGGCATTTGTAAATTTGTAACATGTATCATTTAGTAGTTTTTTTGAAATTTGTTTAAATATCTTAAAATAATATCTCGCCGCACTCTTCGTGGATGGCGCGGTGACAAGGCACGCTTGTGTGGTAAAATTCAAATTCGGAAATGTGCACATTTTAAAATTGTTTAGGTCTGGAAATTTTGGGAGTTTGGAAAAAGTTTAAGTTTAAAAATTGTTTAGATTTCAAATATTGTTCAATTTGGGAAGCTATTAAGATTTGAATTCTTATAACGTTTATGAAACGATCAGATATGAAAGACTTTTAAAATTTTAGAATTCTCAAATTTGAAATTTATATTAAAATATTCCAAGTATGGTTGCAATCCAAGTTTGAAAATGTTCTTATTTTAAAAATTGTCCAAGTTTGAAAAATTATTGGAATGCAAATCTGGAAATGTCCACATTAGAAAATTGTGTAAGTTTGGAAATTGTTGGAATTCAAAAACAAAGAGTTTAAATTTCAGAAATGTTCATATTTGAAAGAAAAAAAATTAAAGTTGGAAAGCTATTAGGAATATTAGCCGATTTAAGTATTTATTTAAATTATCTGCATGATTGGAGAGGTTTCAATTATATTACCTAAAAATATTAATCAGTTCGAAATGATATGAAAATTTAATTTATCTCGATAATCAGAGGAAGTAAATTATATGAGCATTTATTGAATTCAATCTATAATTAAAGGAAAATGAATTTGGATTTTCTCTAAATATTCACCGGTTTGAAATCTTCAAAATATGTTTGTAATATGCTACAAACAGTTAGCATTAATTTTGTGATAATTTTGATATTTTTTGTTATATTTTTCTGGTGGGTATATTTTAAACTACGGATTTTACATTTTTTTTTCTGGAAATTGTGTAAGTAAACTGGGCCCACCTGTCAGGGTTTTAGCAATTTCTAAAAAAAATTGCGAAAAAGATTAAATCACTGACATGGCGGGCCCACTGCAACGTCGGAATGACGTTAGCAATGGCGGCCGCGACCACGCCGACGCTGCCGACGTCGCATCCGCGGGTTTTGGAGCGCGCGGCTCGGCGCGTGGGACGCGCGTGTATGCAGGTGGCTGGGAGCGGCGGCGCCGCTGCGTTGTGGTCGCCGGAGCGCGACCGGCGGCGTCTGAACACGGCGGTGGGAGCAGACGCACGGCGGCGCCGAATCCGGCGTGGATCGGGCGTCGCAGCACGCGGCTGTCCGCGAGGAGATGGAGAAGATGGCGGCGAAGCGTTCTGCGTGCTCCAATTCGAGCGAGGAGATGCGGTGGCAAGTGTCGGCAGCGGCGGCGACTTCCAACGTCGCGGGAGAAGAAAGAGGAAGGATGAGCTGTGATGTAGTTTTTGCACGGAAGTCCCTGCTGTTTTGCGAAATTGCAATTTGCTCCTCCGCGGGGGTTTTTGTGCAAGAAGGCGCGGTGACCGCTTGGAAACGGTGGCGGCGTGCATCAAATTGCGTGCGGGCGGTGGGCGACCGGATGCGGGCGCGCGTCAAACTTCGTGCGAGTATTGGGCGACCGGATGCGGACGCACGTCAAACTTCGTGCGAGTAACTGGGTGACCGGCCGCGACCGTGGCCCCGCACGCTAAAAAACCGTGCGAGCACAGTAGCGTGCACGGGTGTTGATCAAGCGAGGGTTGATGTGGATCGTCGATCTGCGAGTGGGCAGTCAGGATTTGTTACGGTAGCTACTGTAGTTAGCTACAGTAGAAGGTGCGCTGAGAAGCCGAGATCTTGTCCGCCCTTTATATATAAGGTTATGTATGAGATGACGGATCTACGATAGCGCATTATTCCTTTTTCTCGCGCTTTGAGAGAAACGGTACATAAAAGATGAATCCATACCCGACCCGGTATGTACGAGGAAACAGGTGATCTGGCGATAAGAAGGCGACTAGGGTTTCCGTCCCAGCCGCCGGTCTTCCGCACCTCCGATGGCCTTTTAGGCCTTGGAGAGGCGGCGGGACCCTAGCCTCTCGCCGACGAGAGGCTTTTCGTTTGCTATTTTAGCTAGTTTTTGTGTATTTGTCCGGTTGGTGAGGCGGCGGCTACATTCCGGTGTCAGAATAAGGTACTCCCCGCTCCGGTGGTGCGCCTAGCGTTGCGGAGGGCGCGTTGAGTTGTTTGTCCGGCGGATCTTGTCGGTTTTCTTGTTCGTCGGTCCTTTTGCAGGTCAGATTATTCTGATCTACGGTTCCCATCTTTGGTGATGGTTGCTGGCCCTTTGGGGTCTTAGCACGACGACTTCCCGTCTGTTTACTACAACAAGCTCTCATACGACAAGCTTTGCCTGACTCGGTGAGGGAGGGGCGAGGACAGCGGCGCGCCTTTGGCTCCCTCTAGTGTTCGTAGTTGTCGTTAGGTGTTCGAATGCCGTGTTGCGATTTGCCTTGTTGTTTTAAGTCGATTCGCTGCCAGGGTTTAAAGGCTGACACTAAAAAGGCCACTCGAGAGCTGAGAGGGAAGGTTGGGTTCTGCTCCGGATTGGATTTGTTGTATGCTGAAACGATTTCTTTCTGAAAAAGAAGATGAATTATCAAAGTTTGATGTTTGATGGATCCGTATCATTAGATCTGCCAGTGAATTGACGGTGCTACATAGTTTTGGACGCGTCTAGCGGGTGCACATGTGATGTTTTGTGTCTGAACGCATTCAGATAAGAAGAAGAAATTCGGAAGCTAAAAAGGCCACTCGAGAGCCGAGAGGGGTTGTTGCCTTCTGCTCCAACTTGTTTTTGTAGTATGCTGAGACAATTTTTTTCACCATGAAAAACGCAGTAAATAATAACGTCATTGGTTCAGCTTATACTCTAGACGTTTCTATAAATATGCTTATTTAATCATACACTATTAATCATTATTGAGATATTTGTTAGACCATAACCATTAGAGACCATATATATATGCATAAATTATATATATTATTCATTGTAGAAAAATAGTCCTAGAATAGTTTTTGTTACAAATAAAGTTTAAATATATTTCAATGATATTCACTACAAACAAAAAATAAATAAACTAACTAATATTTATTAACATTGAAGGATATGTAGCTAAAAATTTTAAGCAAATAGAAAATTATACTTATAATATTGTAACACGCTAAAACAAAATTTGAATAAGTATAAAAATTAGTATAAATTTTATTTTTATTTGCCTCGGCCCAATTTTGCTTTGTTGCATTCTGTCAAATGTTTAAATAGGTACCAGCAATGATGGCAATGGGGCTTCGCTCGGATGGCTCATCGTGGGAGACGACTCAGGTTCGCCAGCCCCCGCGAGATACCATCTTATGAATCACCTTATACCAAGAACGACCGACTTCATCTGATGCAGATCTGGCATAGGAGTTCTTTGTGCGTGTTCAGATAATCTCAGATCCGTCTCAGTTCATTCATGACCGAGGGAATTCCCTTCGATTCTAAACGGAGTGAGCAGGATAAAAGCATATCCTAGCAAAGCCTCCTGAATCACCCAACGGGAGGAGCCATGGCTGCGGTGTTCTTGTCTGAAGGAAAGGCATTTGGAGGATGAGAGCAGAGGGAGGGGAACTGCCCGATGCCCCGTTGTGCTATTTGACAACGGACATGCGGTATCTGACCCGCCAAACCCTTACGTGTTACGACCTCATTCCTTGGGCGATAACGGCGTGGAGTACTGGTGGGCCGGCCTTTTACGGCACAAATGGTGAACTCGGGTTTGGGTGGATCCTCACGTGTGGGTCGAACAGATGGTGGGCCCTAACGCAAGAGACTCGTGTTTTTAAGGGAACATTATACTCATGTACTAATTGTTTATAGACGGTGTTTATCATTTTTTTCCGAGGTAATACAAAAGACGAGATAAATCTATCTTTTGCAACACCAATCATTTCCTGCACCACATCTATATTTTGTACATCATCTCTTATTATCTCTTTTCTAATCCACCACAAATTCCTAACAACGTGCATGCTTGCACAAAAGAATCGTAAACTGAGAAGAACGCGACCATATGACTCCTCGGCTTCCAATCCGATATGGCAAGCAATTTGGTCATTGAAGGGACCAGCTAAGATTAAAATCCATTGTTGGTGTGCCATTCTTGGGGCGATTCCATGCCTCGGTATCCTTGCAAACAGGCATGTCCCGATCTCGAGTCAATGCCCTCTTTGCAAGCTCGACTGTGAGAGTATTCCACATGAATGATGTAGTTGGCGATGCAATTATTCAGGAGTCTAATGGTGTCACGATGATTGAGACACTGCTGATGGATAATGCCGGGAACTCTTTATTACCAGAGGTTAGACGGTGTGATTTGGCAGCAGTTGCAATGTGGTATATTTGGTGGGAGAGGAGGAAGGCGACACATGGCGAAGCTCTACAACAACCGATGCGCTCGGTCCAATCTATCATGGCTCTTGCTCTAAACTACAAGCGTGCCAAGAAGATTGGTTCTGCACCAATTGTGAGACATGGCTAGCAAAAACCCGCTGAAGATTATGTGAAGCTTAATGTTGATGCATCCTTTACATTGACTCTGGATCGGGAGGCACGGGAGCGATCCTGCGTGACCAGTCTGGAGCTTTTGTTTCAGGTTGTCATGGGACACTTCAATATGTGGAGGATGCTGCAACAGCGGAGGCGTGTGCCCTTCGAGATGGTCTTATCCTGGCTGGGGACGTGGGTTGCAACAAGCTCCTGGTTGAATCAGACACTAGTAGGGAAGTGCCTTTCTGTGAATCACTTTTTGTGGCGCACCAAGTAGCCATGCGCCACAAAAAAAATATCTGTGGCGCACCAAGCTACATGCGCCACAGAAATGTCACTTTCTGTGGCGCACCTTGCCATGTGCGCTACAGAATGTGACTTTCTGTGGCGCATGGGAGTGTGCGCCACAGAAAGTCATTTCTGTGGCGCACATGGCCTGGTGCCCCACAGAAAGTGACATTTCTGTGGCGCATGTACTCCATGCGCCACAAAAAGTCACCACAGAATTTTTTTCCCTCTCACGCATGCCTACCCCCCCCCCCCCCCATGGATCGCCTTTTCAGTTCTGTAAACAAGAAAAGAAAATGATAAAAAGTTCAAAAAATAAAATCCTTTGACATGTAGTTTCGTTTTAGTGTCTAGTTGGTATAGAAAATTTGAAATATGAATTTTGACCTTTTTTGCAAAAAACAGAAGAAAAAAAACTTTGCAGGGGCATAACTTTTGCATACGATGTCGAAAAAGTTTACCCTGTGAACTTTTCTCAGATTCGGCAAATTCCAAAAGAGTAAAAAGTTATTTCAAACAGAAGATTTTTTTCTACAAAATCAAAAAAAAAAAAAAAATTGAAAAAAAAATTGTGGCGCACGGTGGAGGTGCGCCACAGAATTGTTGGGCGGGATTCGAAATTTGAATCCCGCCCAAGCTCTTCTCTCCTCTCTTTTCACCTTCTTCTCCCTCTCTTTTCTCCTTCTCTCCTCCACTTCTCCACTTCTCCTCTCACTTCTCCTCTCCTCCACTTCTCCTCTCCCCTTCTCCTCCACTTCTCTTCTCCTTCTCCTCTCCTCTCCTCCACTACTTCACTTCTCCTCTCCCCTTCTCCTCCACTTCTCTTCTCCTTCTCCTCTCCTCTCCTCCACTTCTTCTCTCCTCCTCCTCCTCCTCCTACACCACCCCGGCGATCTCCTCCTCCACCCCGGCGACGTCTCCTCCGGCGACCTCTCCTCCGGCGACCTCCACCTCCGGCGATCTCCTCCTCCACCTCCACCTCCGGCGACACCCTCCTCCACTCCGGCGACCCCCTCCTCTACCCCGGTGACCTCTCCTCCGGCGACACCCTCCTCCACTCCGGCGACCCCCTCCTCCACCCCGGCGACGTCTCCTCCGGCGACCTCCACCCGGCGACCTCCGGCGACATCCTTCTCCTCCTCCACCATCTCCGGTGACCCCCATCCTCCACTCACCCACCTATGGCCATGGCCACGGGCAACACGGCCTCCGACGAAATTCCGACGAAATTCCGGCGAAATTCCGGCGGCCAGATCTAGATCCAGATTTGGATCTAGATCTGGCCGCCATTTTTTTTTTGAAATTCAAAAAACAATTTTGTGGCGCATGGTGCTGGGTGCGCCACAGAAATATTTCTGTGGCGCACCAAGTAACCGTGCGCCACAAAATCTGGGTATTTCTGTGGCGCACGGTGGGGTGCGCCATAGAATTAATATTTTTGTGGCGAGCATTCTGTGGCGCACCCACCATGCGCCACAGAATCCTTTTTTGGTGCGCCACTAAAAGGCATTCTCCTACTAGTGAGATTGTATGGAACTAGTGGATACCATGCAAAATGGAGGCAATTCTTTGGGAGCAGCAGCGGCAATTTATGAAGAATACACTTTTCTTCGTCGATGTTTTGCACGTGTCATTTTTTCTCATTGTCCTAGGGAAGCGAATAGGGCGGCTCATGATATTGCAAAGTTTAGTGAGGAGGACCATGGTGTTTGGCACAACGATCCTCCCTCTTTTTGAATGTTGTAATCGCAAACGATGTATCGTTGATTCCTAATTAACAAAGGTGTTGGTTTTCAAAAACATGCTTGCACAAAATGCACCACAATTGTTTTCCCTGAACGTGATACTGAACTAATTCTTTTGGTACAGTAAAGCTCTGCTTGTTATTTTTCATATTTTTTTTGCTGTTTAAAGTTACAGAAGTATTTCTTTCAATTTAATCTTTACAGACTGTCCAGTTTCGGCAGATCGTTGTCTTTATTTTGTTTCTTCTTATACTCGATTTTTTATAGATCCTATTGGGGGATAGAAATGATGAAAATGATAGTATACACTATCTAATGTTAAATTGAGTTCAACCAACTTGTATCTACAGTATATGAGTGGATTTTATTTATTGAGTACTAACCCCTCTAATAAGTTTTGCAAAATTTTGTGTGAAGTAAGTTTGATTCATAAGACACATTGATGAGAGAAGATCGAGGAGAGGAAGAGCTCAAGCTTGGGATCCCCATGTCAATCCAAGGAAATATTTAATAAGACTCAAGCATCTAAAGGGAAGGGGGGGTGCTCAAGTCATCCCCTTTTTCATCAACAATTATCAGATTGCCTCCATTTGATCTATGTTCTTTTTGCTTTACATATTATATATGTGTTATTCGTGGAGTGTTGTTTTTGCTTTGATTTGTTTACTTGCTTGTCGATACAATCATCATATTGTGGTAAATATGCTTTGAGAGAGACACACATGGTTTGCTTATTTATAAAATGCTCATTATGCTTCACTTATGCTTCCTCCGTTCCATTTTAATTGACTCACATATATCTAGATATGGATGTATCTAATACTAAAACAAGTCTAGATGCATCCATATGTAGATATATGTGAGGCAATTAAAATGGAAAGGAGGGAGTATATGTTTAGCTGTTGTTTGTTTATGTTCGCGTGCTTTACTTATACCTGTTAGAGCATTGTTTTGCTTATTTTATAGAAAGGATTAGAACTCTTGCTTCACTTATACCCTTTTGGGAGTTGAATAGTAATTGGTTATGTTGCGTTGGTTAATATGTTGGAATTTAAAATGATGAGTCTGTAATAGTGGTGTAACTAAAACTTGCACAGTATTGTAGATCACTGAATTTTTTTGATAACTTTATTCCTAGCAATGTTTTGAGACACTAAGTAAATTAATCGTTAAGCATGTTCGTAAATGAGTTGTAGCTGATTAGTGAAGAGATATTATTAAAGTGTGCGACCGTAATTTTCCGCATTAAAAACAACTTAAGTCAAGAATGTTATTAGTATCTTGATAAATGCAGGGTAGAAAATTGTAGTAAGTGACTGGTTGCGTGAGTCAAGGCCGATGGGGCAATGGGCTTGTTTTGCCAAACTTCCTTCTAGGGGTGTGATAGTTATGCTTGCAATGAATAAACTGCTAGATATTTACAATACACGATTAAGTTGTTAGCTTCCTGGTCTAATGCATTTCCACCGTCCATATGTGCTAGCCTCTTCGGTGTTTTGCGCTCCTTTTCACCTTGTGAATTGGTTCATACTTCGTGAGTACATCCAAACTCCGTGGGAGTATTCATCTTGTTCTCCTACACATAAGTCTAATATCTTCCTCAAAACAGTTACCATACCCCATCCCACCCTGGCCAATGCAACAGATGTACTTGTCGCAGCAGTGGAACACGGGGTTCCCCTAGTGCTGCCAAAGTGGGTCCACCCCATGTGGGCCCAAGATGAAGATGGACAAGACCAAGACTCAAGTCAAGCTGGCGGGTTCACCGTCAGGACAAGCAAGGCCTACACCGACAAAGGGCTCCGGTCCTGGGGGCCTGCCGGTCCCCGAACCAAGCAAGAAGGCCAGGAAGGACCCGAGAGCCCGAGTTCCCGGCAGGAGGCCAGGCTCCCTCTCGGGTACTTCTCCACATCACTGTGGATAAGCTCTCCACCTCACGCTGGAAGACCTCAGAAGACTTGGGAAGCAAGGCGAAGGCAGCGCGGGCGGGAAGCACAGCCCGTGGTGGTGTCTGATACGTCTCAAACGTATCTATAATTTTTGATGTTCCATGCTTGTTTTATACCAATTGCTACATGTTTTGCATCTACTTTATATCACTTTTAAACATTTTTTTGGACTAACCTATTAACAAGATGCCGAAGTGCCAGTTCCTGTTTTCTGCTGTTTTTGTATTCCAGAAAAGCTAGTCTGGAAATATTCTCGGAATTGGACAAAACTTCACGGGGGTCCCTATTTTACCAGAACTCACCTGAAGGACCAAAGGAGCAACGGAGAGGAGCCAGGAGGGCCCCCCTCTGCCGCGCCCTAGGGTGGTGTGGGCCCCTCGGGGGTCGTCAGCCGCCGCCCTTTCGCCTACTTATTCCCCCCGACGCGAAAACCCTAAGTGCCTGAGCCAATATCCATGAAAAGTTCCAGAGACGCCGCCGCCGTCAACCCTAGCTCGGGAGGGTCCAGAACCTCTTCCCGACACCCTGCCGGAGAGGGGAATCGTCACTGGAGGCTTCTACATCGCCATGCCTGCCTCCGGAGTGATGCGTGAGTAGTTCATCCTTGGACTACGGGTCCATAGCAATAGCTAGATGGTTGTCTCTCCACTTTGTGCCATCATGTTTAGATCTTGTGAGCTGCCCTACATGATCATGATCATATTATTGTAATGCTACATGTTGTGTTTGCTGGGATCCGATGAATAGAGACCTTTTGGTTATTAGTCTCTCTTATACTCCAGCAAGATGCGAACTAAATCATAACACCTCAGTAATTAAGATAACTCAGAGTATAGCAATAAGTATCATGACATGAAGTTAAAAATAAGAACATGCTAGATCTAGTCATGGAGTAGTGGCAATGGTCACACCCACACCTCCGGTAGCATGGTATTTCTTTTTATCCCTAGTGAGGCAACAAAGTAAGGTAAAGATACCCAAGTGGATCGCAGAACTTTCTCTCATGTTCACTGCACTAGCCACCCCCCGTTACTCCAACTAATGCACACATTCCCCTCACACGCTCTCATAAACATGCTTGATCATAACAAGTAAATAAGAACGGGGTACATAATATGCATCTACTTTCATAACTGAAACAAAACCATTGCAATCTCAAACATATATTAACTCATAAAAAGATCCACCACAGAGGTATTACATAGATGACCGTAATCATGTTCAGCAGCTCATACGGTACTAATTAGTGAAGCTCGAGAGAGAGAGAGATACATAAGTTACTTCCACAAACCCATAGTCCAGAGGTGGACTACTCCCTCTTCATCATGGAGACGGTGGAGAAGTCGTTGGAGAAGGTGGAGACCACGCCGGCAGCGCCCCGCCGGAGTTTTCCCCCTCCAATCTGCAGCTCCAAGTCTCTGTTTTGGTGTTTCTGTGTTTCTGCGGCGCTCCTTCTAGAGAACGTCGGGGACAATTTTTATAGGCGTTTTTAGGTCAAAACGGAGTCGGTGGAGGAAAGATCGACGGCAACGGAGCGTCGAGGCCCAAGTTGGGGGTCCCACGCGGCCAGGTACAGGGGCCGCGTGGGCCCACCTCTTTTGGCCCTCGGGTCTCCGCTTGTTCGCTTCCTTCGCCCCCAAGTCTTCTTCCTTCCAAATATTGACGCTCGTAAATTTGCAGGTGATTTGGACGTCGTTTGGAACCCTGAAACATTAAAATATAGAAATAGGGTTTTCTGCCTGCGCAGGGTTAATTCCATAAAAAATAGGAAACATGTCAAATATTCCCAAAATCATTATAAACAGTGATATAACCCTTATATGATGCAAATATGACTGGAATATAAGTAAAAATAATGCAAAGTTCATGTATGCATTTTACATGCATCAACAAGTTATAGTAAAACATGGAGAAAGATTGAAAATGAATTGAGTTATACTTGTAGTGTTTGTCCATGGGCAATGCTTGAACTCCCTATGTTGGATTCAAGTTTGATGCCATGAATATAATGATATAATGAATTATTTGACATCAAGATCATCAAGTTGTATGGATAGATTTCATATTATCATGAAGAAGAGTGTCTGATGACCAAGTTGTTGTTCGAGGAGTTATCCGATGATTGGTCATGTGAGAGTTGAGCATATTTCAATTATGTATTGAAGAAATGTATTATGTGATCATTCATGGTTATCTTCAAGACATCATAATGAAGAGAGAAGAAAAGATACAAGGTTGATCAAGATATTGATCAACACTCAAAGCTACAAGATGTACCAAGTGGGATCATGTATCTCATGGTATTGTAAGCAGTTGTTCATGTAGCTTCATGAACTAACCCATGAGATGTGTGTGTGGTATTTCTATGTGTGGTTAGGTATCTTTCCATGGGCTTGCATCAAAAGGAAGATTTCATATAGCCCATGGTTGATAACGTGAAGGTGTGATCGTCATCAAGCTTGAGAAGTGCAAGTTCAAGAGAAGAGTCTCAAAGAAATCATGTGCTTGAAGCCTGCCACCCATTTGGATATATTGGTCAAGTGAAGATGTGCCTAAAAGAGGCTCTCCCATAGTGGAGTATGGGGGAGTGATACGTCTCAAACGTATCTATAATTTCTAATGTTCCATGTTGATATTATATCAATTGTTACATGTTTTATATACACTTCATAGCATTTTTATGCATTTTCTGGGACTAACCTATTAACAAGATGCCATAGTGCCAGTTCCTGTTTTCTACTGTTTTTGTATTTCAGAAAAGCTGTTCTGGAAATATTCTCGGAATTGGACGAAACCTAGACAAGACCTCCTATTTTTCCAACACGTACACGAAGTCCGAAGGAGAGACGGAGGCGACCGAGGAGGGCGCCACACCCTAGGGCGGCACGGCCCCCCCTCCAACCGCGCCGTGGTGGGGTGTGGGCCCCTCGGGTCGCTCCAGACGCCGCCCTTTCGCCTATTTATTCATCTTCACGGAAAACCCTAGACACCCGAGTCTCCATCCACGAAAAGTTCCGTAGCCGCCGCCGTCGTCAACCCTAGCTCGGGAGGGTTCTGAAGCTCTTCCCGACACCCTGCCGGAGAGGGGAATCATCACCGGAGGGCTCTACATCACCATGCCTGCCTCCGGAGTGATGTGTGAGTAGTTCATCTTTAGACTACGGGTCCATAGCAGTAGCTAGATGGTTGTCTCTCCACTTTATGCTATCATGTATAGATCTTGTGAGCTGCCTATCATGATCAAGATCATCTTATTGTAATGCTACATGTTGTGTTTGCTGGGATCCGTTGAATATTGAATACTATGTCAAGTTGATTATCAATCTATCTTATATGTTATTTATGATCTTGCATGCTTTCCGTTACTAGTAGATGCTTTGGCCAAGTAGATGTTTGTAACTCCAAGAGTTAGTATTTATGCTAGATAGTGGGTTCATGCCTCCGGTAATCTGGGAGAGTGACAGCAACTACTAAGATTGTGGATGTGTTGTTGCCACTAGGCATAAAATAACCGATGCTTAGCTTAAGGGTGCGCCGTTAGGTCTAATGCATTTGTTTACATTACGCACATTACTTAATGCGATTATCCGTTGCCTGCAAGTTAATACCAACGGGGAACTCGGTATGACAACCTGGAGGTGGATTATTAGTCATAGACGCTGTTGGATAACGGTCTATGTATTTTGTCGTAATGCCCATATAAATATCATAGTAATCATCATGTCATATATATGCATTGTCATGCGCTCAATATTTTGTCAATTGTCCAGCTGTAATTTGTTCACCCAGCATGTTAGTTATCTTTGATGGAGAGACACCACTAGTGAACTGTGGACCCCGGTCCATTCTTTTACACTGATAATACAACCAACTGCAATCATAGTTCCTTTTCATTCTCTGCAATTAAACACTATTTTCCACACCATACGTTTAATCCTTTGTTTTCAGCAAGCCAGGAAGATTGACACCCTTCCTGTTTCGTTGGGGCAAATTAGTTTGATTGTGTTGTGTGCAGGTTCCACGTCAATAGCCGAACTCCCTTCCACACGCAAGTACTTTTCTGCCACCGTTGACAACCTTCAGAAGTGCTTCTTGCTCCTACTGGATCTGATAACCTTGGTATGTTACTGAGGGAAACTTGCTGCTGCACTGCTTCATACCTTCCTCTTGGGGTCTCCCAACGAACGTGTGTCCCACGTCATCAAGCATTTTTCTGGCGCCGTTGCCGGGGAGCAAGAATATTTCTGCAAGGGGAGTTTCACGCTTCCAATCTCTTTACTTTGTTATTGTCTTGCTTAGTTTATTTTTATCTTGTCTTGTTTGCTTTATTTATCAAAAACACAAAAAAAAAATAGTTACTTTTATTTTCGAGTTGTTATCTTTTTGTCTTGTTTTAATTTTGCTAAAATGAGTACCCCTGAAATTGAAGTTCGGTCCTTTAAGCAACAAGGTGGAGAAAGTTTAAAAGATGCTTGGTATAGGATCAGTGATGCTCACCATAGATGTACTAAAAAATATTCTACCATGATCCTTCTTAAAATTTTTATGTTGGTATCACTAGTTGGTATCGGTATGTTCTAGATACTCTGACAGGAGGCAACTGATACTTGCATTTTATATCATCATTTATACAACTTTTAGTATCATATTAGAATGTTATTTGCATTGTTATATCATTGTTTTTACATGTTTTAGATGATTTATGGGACTTTCATACAAAGTCCCTATTTTTGGTATTTAATTTCTGGGAGGCAGAAAACCTCCTTTTTCTTGTTTTTAATGTTTCAGGAGCTACAGGACCCAAATAATAAAAGGAAAATACACAGCTGGTTTTTCGTCGGAGAAAGGCAGAGGGAAGAAGACCGAAGAGAGGAGAGCCACGAGGCCAAAAGGGGTGGGCCCACGCGGCCCAAGTACCTGGCCGCGTGGGACCCACTAAGTGGGCCTCGGGCACCTCCTCGCCTGGGGCTTTTTATCGACGCCTTCGTCTCCCCGAAAAGTTACGCCCTAATTTTTCCAAGTCCATCCGAGGCCGCGGCGGCGGCGAAACTCCTGATTCCCTCCGAGGGGGATCAGATCCTGCTGCTCCGGAGCTCCGGAGAAGGGGGAAATCATCGTCATCACCTCTCCTCCTTGGCGTGGGAGGAGGCCTCTACATCATCACCATCACCAAGACCAGCACCATCTCCATCATCATCTCCGTGATCCACTCCGTTCCCCTCGTAGTTTGAGAGTTGCTATACCCTAGATACTTGTCTTGTGCTACTATTCATGTTTGTGATTGAGTACTTGTCATTATTTGGTGGTGAAGTTATATTTTCAGATTGTGTTGTACCACTTATGCCACTGAATATTATCATGTTTGCACGTTGTGAGTAGTTCCCATATGTTCCTGAGGGCATAGGATGAATTGGCAATGATTTATATATACATGTGTTGGTATTTTGTCAAGAGTTTATCTTTTATGTGATTCTATGATGGTGTTGTGCGAACGTCGACTGCACAACACTTCACCTATATGGGCTCATAGGAGAACACCGTAGTATAATGAATTGAGGGAGACTTGGGAGGACATGTAAACCTGGACCGAATCATGAAGTTATATTATGAGGGTATTAGTATCGGGGACCTTAGAGTGTAATGCTATGGTGGGACTTTATGTCTTAATAATTCTTGTGCAGTCATTTACTTGGCCACATGATCCATCATAAGGGGTTGTAGTTTATTTATTTAGCTATACCTAATATGGCTCCGTCCAAAGAAGATTAAAACTTGACAAGATATTCAACGTGTTGTTTAATAAATCTCTATGCCTAGCAATATCCATGCCGCCCTCGGGAACGTTTTCCACATATAAGTTACACATCACTTGAGCTTGTCCTCTTGCACATAAGAGGATTGGGCTTTCTCTCTTTGAGAGCTTTGACTTGCTACTGTTTATTTTCTGCATTGCAACTATACAACCAAAAATACCAAAAACACTTGCATCTTTTATTGTTTTATTTATCAATCTTGCTAACCAATACCTTCAGCTCCTCGTGGGTTCGACAACCTTTTCTAATTGAAAGGTACTACAATTGATCTCCTGCACTTGGGAGTCATCAAGATACTTTTCTGGCGCCGTTGCCGGGGAGCGTAGCGCTATTGGTAAGAAGTTTGGTAAGGAAACTTGAAAGCTGTTTTATTTCTTATCTCATTGTTACTATGGCATTTATGAATCGTGCCTCGCTGCATCTTGCTCTATATGAAAGTGCTTATGCCACTACTCCTAAAGTGGTTGAAACTACTGTGTCTGAGATACCTAAAGTGGGATTTAAAATTCCCATTGGTCATGTTAAAAGAGTTATGAAAAATCCATTTACAGGTGATGGAACTAAGTCTGCACGTGAACACATGGAGTTAATTGAAGACATATGTGGTTTATTTAGACTTCCTGGTATTTCTGAAGATCAGGTAAAAAGGAAGTTATTATATTTGTCTTTATCTGGTAATGCTCGTGATTGGTACAGGTCTCTTGATGAAGAGGTGCTATTGAATGGAATATCTTGAGGAAGGTTTTCTTTCTTAAATATTTTACTCCTAAAGAAGCTTATGAGAACCGCTGCTATATATTTAATTTCTGGCCACATCTGGGAGAGAGTATTACTCAAGCTTGGGGGAGGTTAAAGGAACTCCTTCGCAAGAATCCTTGTCATGATCTTACAAGGAAACTTATATTGATAAACTTTTATGTGAGGCTACCTCGAAGCACAAGGAAATTCTGGATAATTCATCTGGTGGAAGTTTTACTAATAATACTGAAGAAGAAGCATGGAATTTATTGGAGACTATTTCTGAAAATACTAGTCATTGGGATCTTGATAAAGGTAATGAGCCTATTTTGATTATGGATATTCATGTGTAGAGAACTTCTCTACTTCTATGTTGTTTAAAAATCTGAGTGATACTTTTAATCTTGATCCTTATGTTATAATTGAGATAGCTAAAGGTTTTGCTGAGCATATCTGTGTTCCTCAAAGTGGTTTGAAGTTTATGTTGAACCTGTTAAACAATCTATTGTTGTTCCTAAAGTTATTAAACAGGCAGAACCAGTGTCATCTGTGACAATTGAGAGTATGTTGAACCACCTCCATATCCAAACCAAGTTAAGGAGAATTTACTTATTGCTGTTACTAACAAGAGTAAAAGAAGATGTTCTCAGCCTTATGAACAGGTGGAAGTCAACAGTCAAATTTCATTATCAAACAATTAAATGAAGAAGACCCTGTTGATGTTTATTTATGTGAAGATGCTACTAAAGTCATCAAAGGTAATTCGGCCAAAGTTGGTAAACCTGTTATATCATGCTCTATTGGGACTTCAAGTTATCATGGTCTATGTGATATTGGAGCAAGTATTAGTGTCATTCCATATTCTCTTTATCTTGAAATCAAGCCTGATATTGATCCTATCATTATGGAAGAGACAGGTATGACAATTCAACTTGCTAATAAAGATTATATTAGTCCATTTGGAATTGTTAGAGATGTTGAAGTATTGGTTGGCAAAATAAAATATCCTGCTGATTTTATTGTGCTTGGTTGTCCTCAAGATTCATTTTGTCCTATCATTTTTGGTAGACCTTTCTTAAACACTGTTGGTGCTGAAATTAATTTGCCTAAAGAGAAAGTGTTTATTAAATGTGCTGGTGAAAAACTTGAGTTCAACTTTTCCAAATTTGCTGATAAACATGTTGTGAAAGAGCCAATTTCTGAAGATATAATTGAAACTCTTGCACATATAGCTGTAGCTTCAACAGATGTTGTAGAACGTTATATGCTTAATCAAGATGAACCATTTAATGATGAGGAAAAGGATGCTTTAGAACAAATATTATGGCAACAACCACCACAATTACAATTGCATATCCCACCTGATAATTTAGGAGTGCTACCACCACCTAAAGGGGATCCTAGTTTGAATTAAACCTTTGCCTACAAATCTGAAATATGCATATTTGGATGAGAAGAGCATATATCCTGTCATTATTAGTGCTAACCTTTCAGCTGAAGAAGAAGAGAAATTACTTGATGTGCTTAAAGCTCACCGACCAGCCATTGGATACTCTCTTGATGATCTTAAAGGTATAAGCCCAGCTCTATGTATGCATAAAATTAATTTGGAAGAGGATGCAAAACCTGTTGTTGATTATCAACGCCGTCTCCATCCAAAAATGAAAGAAGTGGTAAGGAAAGAGGTAATAAGACTTATTGAAGCTGGTATCATTTATCCCATAGCTGATAGTAAGTGGGTTAGTCCTGTTCATTGTGTTCCTAAAAAGGGTGGAATGACTGTTGTTCCAAATGATGAGGATGAACTTGTGGCTCAACGTACTGTTGTTGGTTATAGGATGTGTATTGATTTCAGGAAGTTAAATAAAGCAACTCGTAAAGATCATTACCCATTGCCATTTATTGATCAAATGTTAGAAAGGTTATCTAAACACTCTCACTTTTGCTATTTAGATGGTTATTCAGGTTTCTCACAAATTCCTGTCCATAAGGATGATCAAGAAAAGACCACTTTTACTTGCCCATATGGTACATTTGCTTATAGGAGAATGCCATTCGGTTATGTAATGCTCCTGCTACTTTTCAAAGATGCATGAATGCTATATTTGCTGATTATATTGAAAAGATAATGGAAGTTTATGGATGATTTTTCTGTGTATGGTACTTCCTTCGATAATTGCTTGTTCAACCTTAACAAAGTTTTGCAGCGTTGTGAAGACCAACACTTAGTTTTAACTGGGAGAAGTGTCACTTCATGGTTACTGAAGGTATTGTTCTTGGGCATAAGATTTCTGGAAAGGAATAGAAGTTGACCCAGCAAAGATAGAAGCTATTGAAAAGCTACCATACCCAAGGGACATCAAAGGTATAAGAAGTTTTCTTGGGCATGCAGGTTTTTATCGTAGGTTTATTAAAGATTTCTCCAAAATATCAAAACCCTAACCAATCTTTTGCAAAAGGATGTTCCTTTCTCTTTTAATGATGATTGCATTGAGTCCTTTAATATTTTGAAGAATGCTTTAATAAGTGCTCCTATTATTCAACCTCCTGATTGGAAATTGCCTTTTGAAATTATGTGTGATGCTAGTGATTATGCAGTTGGGGCTGTTTTGGGCCAACGTGTTGATAAGAAACTGAATGTCATTTATTATGCTAGTAGAACACTTGATGCTGCTCAAAGGAATTATGCCACAACTGAAAAAGAATTTTTAGCAGTGCTATTTGCTTGTGACAAGTTTAGACCTTATATTACTGATTCGAAAGTCACATTGCATACTGATCATTCTGCCATTAAATACTTAATGCATAAGAAAGATGCTAAGCCTAGATTAATAAGATGGGTACTTCTATTGCAAGAATTTGATTTACACATTGTTGATAGGAAAGGGGAAGATAATCAAGTAGCTGATCATCTTTCTAGAATGGAAAATATACCTGATGATCCTATTCCTATTAATGATAGCTTTGTTAATGAACAACTTGCAATTGTTAATGTTTCTAGTGCTAAAGTTGCATCTCCATGGTTTGCCAACTATGCAAATTTTATTGTTGGTAAAGTTTACCTCCACACTTCACTTTCAACAAAGAAAGAAATTCTTTTATGATCTTAGACATTATTTTTGGGATGATCCTTTCCTTTATAAGAAAAGTGTGGATGGTATTATTAGACGTTGTGTACCTGAGCATGAACAACAGGCTATTATAAGAGATTGTCATGACAGTCCTTATGGAGGGCATCATGCAGGAGATCGTACAGGTGCAAAGGTATTACAATCTGGTTTCTATTGGCCTACTTTATTTAAGGATTGTGCTGAATATGTTAAATCTTGTGATAAATGTCAAAGAGTAGGAAATATTGGTAGGAGAAATGAAATGCCTATGAATTATTCTTTGCCACTTGAGCCATTTGATGTTGGGGTTTTGACTTTATGGGCCTTTCCCAGAGTCAAAGACAAAGCATACTCACATTTTGGTTGCAGTGGATTATGTTACAAAGTGGGTGGAAGCAATTCCAACCAAAAGTGCAGATCATGCCACAGCAATGACGATGCTCAAGGACATCATTTTCCCCAGGTTTGGTGTTCCTAGGTTTTTAATTACTGATGGTGGTTCTCATTTCTTGCATGGTATTCTTAGAAAAACATTGGCAAAATATGATGTTAACCATAGAATTGCATCTCCTATCACCCTCAAACAAGTGGACAAGTTGAATTAAGTAATAGGGAAATTAAACTCATTTTGGAGAAGACAGTGAATAAGTCTAGATCTGATTGGCCAACTAAAATTAATGATGCATTATGGGCTTATAGAACTGCTTTTAAAAATCCTATGGGAATGTCTCCTTATAAATGGTTTATGGAAAAGCTTGTCATTTACCTGTTGAATTAGAACATAATGCTAGATGGGCTATTAAACAATTGAACTTTGATTTTAAAACTGCGGAGAGAAGAGAATTCTTGATTTAAACCTACTTGATGAATGGAGAAACGAAGCTTATGAAAGTGCTAGAATGTTTAAAGAGAAAGTTAAAATTTGGCATGACAAGAAAATTAAGAGAAAAGAATTCAAAGTAGGTGATCAAGTTTTATTGTACAATTCTCGTTTCAAGTTTTCTGCAGGAAAGTTAGCTTCAAAGTGGCAGGGACCATTAGTGATACAGGAGGTGTACCGTTCAGGAGCTATCCGTCTTCACGGTGATATGAAAGGTAAACCTCATGTAGTCAATGGACAACGCCTTAAACATTATATTGCAGGAAGGAGCTTCATCGGAAAGGTGGAGGAGTTGAATTTAAAGACACCGGAGGAGGTAATTGCGAAGAATTTTGCAGTTTCAGAAACCCAAAATCAATAATAGGTAACTTTTGTGTTGGAAAGTTTCTCGGAATTGCGTAAAATTTTACGGAAGTCATTTTTTATGGAAATTAACGTGTGGGACAAGAAAACTGGACGAAGCGGAGACCCGAGGAAGGAAACAAGGGGTCCCACGCGGCCAGAATCTTGGGCCGCGTGGGACCACTCCTTTTGCCCCTCGGAGTCCCGTTCCGTCTCGTTTTCGACTCCGACGCTTCGTCTTGACCTAAAAACCGTCAATATATACCCCTTTTCGTTGATCTAATCTCGCACCGAGCGTTCTCGAGCGATCTTTGCTTTTGCTGTTTCTGTCTGTCAGGGTTTAGCCATGTCTTGCTCCGGATCCAACCATGAGGGGAGATCGTCCCCAAGGGAGGTGTTGTGAACCGCTACCTCAACTCCGTGATGGCTCCACCGAAGGCCGTGACCTTCAAGGAGGGTGTGTGCTCGTGGAGGAGGTGAAGGCTCCCAAGGCCACCGGTACGGTGGAGGAAAGGCTGGAAGATCTGGAAGACAAGACCTTCAGGTATGGCACTGTGGTTTACCGCAGCCTTGATGCTCATCACTTCATGAACCTGGAGCTGGAGAAGAAGGTTGAAGAGTACAAGGGGAGGCTCGAAGAACTAGAGGAAAGATACAAGGACGTCATCGAGAAGATGGAGAAGATCCAATGCTTTATGTGGGATGTAGAGAACCAGAACTGCGAGTATGAAGAACGCTTCAAGAAAATTGCAGCAGCTGCCACCCTCAGGTACAATGATCCACCTACATCTTTCCGTGATGGAAGGCCTTTCCCATGGAAGATGGCTGAATGGGAGGAAGAATATGAGAAGGAGAGGCCGCAGCAAAGAGGCTCTAGCAAAACGTCAAGCTTGGGGGAGTTCCACCTAGTCTTTATCTCTACTAGTTTATCATATCTATCTAGTCATGGTGTGTTTTGCTTTTATCGTTTAGTTATCAATATCTCTTAGGCGTGTGTGAGCTCATGGAGCATTATCATGTATCTCTATCTTGTGGTTTATCAATGAATATGAAAGTATGGTGTCATCCATGATTCCCTTGCTTGGAGATTTATGGGTAACACTCATGCAAATGAGCGTGGCATATTTAGAAGTTTCAGTCACATCTTGCCTTGAACTAATTAACTTGAGTATGTTGGATAATTGTAGAATCACCCCATTATAAAATGAGTAAAGAAATGGTTAGTTCTATGGACACTCATGCATGCATTTAGATGGTCAACTTTCTCCCTCTTGCTAGCCCAAAAATTCCAACAAGTAAAAACTTGTTTCCAACACCTTCAACCAAAGTTTTTCCAGTGAGTCCACCATATCTACCTATTAGCTTTATGCTATTCCGAGTATGTTTATCATGATATTTGTGTTATCTATACCTCTGAATGAAAATGCTTATGTTGTTGATTGTTATGGGAAAAGTTGGTTATAGAGCTCTCTCGAACTTGATGCACACTTTACTTTTATTGCATAAATAAAATATGACCCATTGTGATTAAAATTATGATGTTGTGGACTTGACAAATGTCTTTGGTTGAGAGTTAGCTCATATGTGCTGTCACATGGCAAGCTTTCAACATTGCACATCATCTCATTTAGTTGATATCATGTACTTTTGTTTATGGATGCTTACCATGGGTGAAATAAATGAGGAAATGAAGTGAGTTTAAATGAGTTTGTATAAATGGTTAGAGAGACGCCTGGGCCGCTAATCTAAGCCATGCATCATTCATGGTGGAAATTTACTTACATGCTATGGTGAACCTTCTGTGATACACCTTACAATAAAAAGCTATCCAATGGTAAATAAAAAGGTGTTGAGATTGTTCATTATGTTTGTTTGTCTTGTCATTTTGATATGGGCTTGTTCCATATCCTGGGACAAGAGGTACCCCAGTTGACGCTCTTAATGATACTATTATTACTTACAATGATATTTAACTTGAACTTGCTTTGTTTTCCAAGTTGAGTAACACATGGAGTAGGTACTTGTATTCAAGGGGCATGAGACTTTCAACCTGTACTTTGTCAAGCACACTACTCGTATTGCTTTCACTTTAAACTTAATCATTCAAGATGCTATGATAGGGGAATTAGAGCTTGACACCAAGGATTACCATATTACAATCACTGACTTAAGTAGAGAAGTTCAGAAGTTAGATGAAACTTATTCATACTTTACCTCTACTCATATATATATATATATCTTTCCAAAGTGTCCACCTTTTATATTCAGATTTTCATCAATACTCTATGGCCATTATAGAGCAAAAGCATGTGAAAAATAGTATGATTCAATTGTCCAACATACAATGGTTATTTGCTTTCAAAAGTAAGGGTGATTGCTAGAGCTTCTACTTATGTTGCCCTCATGTGTATGAGTTTTAGTTCATTAATCTTACATTGCAACTGAATATGATGATGATACAATGCTCGTATTTATTTATCAACCATAAGTCCATTGATGCATGTAATGATCTATGTCCTTACTCACTGATAACCCCCAAGAGCAGGGGATCACTGTAGCACCTCTCAATGTGGAAGTAAGGTATCGATCCGCAGGAGTAAGAAGGAAAAGTTATCTATTCCCTGCAACTAAAGTGTCACAAGTTTTAGTTGATTATGCACTAAACAAGATTAAGGAACAAGATGGTTGATTTAATGGATGGGAATGTACCAAAACAAGAATGTAAAAGTGTCCCAATCCTCTTCAATGCAAGAGGACAAGACAAAGGTTTTCTTTTATAGGAACAATGGACATGGGTTCATGGGTTCACTTAATCCTCTCTCTCATCTACGGTGATTATCATGTTATAGATAAAGTACACACAATTGTCATGTTTTAATGGTATCTTTTATAACGGCTATATGTCCTAAAAGACATAGTTGAAAGAAGTACTCATTTGTGTTGCTAGGTCACCCTCGTAAGGCTAGCGTGGTTGCTCTCACTCCCACATCATACTCTTCCTTTTTACCCCCAGATAAATGATGTTGGGCTGTATTTCACATGTCACTCAATACATATGCCGTTGTCACATCGGCCATCCCGTACCTACATACATCATACTTCATAATGGACAATATTCTAAACACTAGTGCAATGATTCATATTTCGTGTGCATGACCACATCTCTCTCATCTATCCACACTTGGTGGTGTCAATCACCTCATGACAAGGATAAACAAGGCATTATGCATAAATCAAACCATCACATGTATCATAGAATATCTCCAAAGTATGACAAATCATAAAAGCTCCAAAACAACGGTAAATGTATAACAAATCATCTCATACCACAATATCCACCATAAGAATTACATAGATAGATCCATACTTATGCAAAGCACATCATCTGGACTCCAACAATGATCATACATAGAGAGATTAGATCAAGTTACCACCACAAACCCAAAGTCCAGGGGCTGGACTACTCCCCCTTCATCATGGAGACGGTGGAGAAGTCGTTGGAGAAGATGGAGAGGTTGATGAAGAGGTGCAGCCCGGAGTGGAGGCGACGACCCGCAGCAGCCCACGGTGGCGGCGGCGGCCCTTGGGGGCGGCGGCGACTACCCTTGGTGATGAGGATGGTGTGGAGGAGGTTCTCCTCCCCCAGACGGCTGCCTGGGAGGAGGAAAATTCGTGGTCTTGGGTGCCTCTCACGACCTAGGGTTTCCTTCTTTATATAGACTCTCGGATTTCCGTCACCCCTTTTAGGGTTCCACCAAAACAGGCATACAGGCCGCGTCCGAACTCCGATTGGGCTGATCTCTTGCTTAAAATCTTCGTATGGAAAATTGTAACAACTTTCTCTTTAATTTGATTTCCATGGGACGCCATCTTCGAGGGTCAAACTGACAATCTCCGTAAAAAGTTCTCAGACAGATTTCAGGAAAGTCCCAATTTGACTCCAACAAGGTTTCCTTTTGTATTTTGATAATTCCTACACAACAAATAGGAAAACAAGAAGATTTTGCACTTTGGCAACTATTAGTAGGTTATTCTAATAAATGTCATAATATGATATAAAGTGTATATAAAACATGTGCCAATTGACATAAAACATGCATGGAACATCAAAAATTATAGATACGTTTGGGACGTATCACTCACTCGAGGACGAGTAAAGGTTTAAGCTTGGGGAGTTGATACGTGCATTTTATATCATCATTTATACAACTTTTAGTATCATATTAGAATGTTATTTGCATTATTATATCATTGTTTTTACATGTTTTAGATGATTTATGGGACTTTCATACAAAGTCCCTATTTTTGGTATTTAATATCTGGGAGGCAGAAAACCTCCTTTTTCTTGTTTTTAATGTTTCAGAAGCTACAGGAACCCAAATAATAAAAGGGAAAATACACAGCTGGTTTTTCGTCGAGAGAAAGGCAGAGGGAAGAAGACCGAAAAGAGGAGAGCCACGAGGCCCAAAAGGGGTGGGCCCACGCGGCCCAAGTACCTGGCCGCGTGGGACCCACTAAGTGGGGCCTCGGGCACCTCCTCGCCTGGGGCTTTTTATCAACGCCTTCGTCCTCCCGAAAAGTTACGCCCTAATTTTTCCAAGTCCATCCGAGCCGCGGCGGCGGCGAAACTCCTGATTCCCTCCGAGGGGGATCAGATCCTACTGCTCCGGAGCTCTGGAGAAGGGGGAAATCATCGTCATCGTCATCACCTCTCCTCCTTGGCGTGGGAGGAGGCCTCTACACCATCACCAAGACCAGCACCATGTCCATCATCATCTCCGTGATCCACTCCGTCCCCCTCGTAGTTTGAGAGTTGCTATACCCTAGATACTTGTCTTGTGCTACTATTCATGTTTGTGATTGAGTACTTGTCATTATTTGGTGGTGAAGTTATATTTTCAGATTGTGTTGTACCACTTATGCCACTGAATATTATCATGTTTGCACGTTGTGAGTAGTTCCCATATGTTCCTGAGGGCATAGGATGAATTGGCAATGATTTATATATAATATGTGTTGGTATTTTGTCAAGAGTTTATCTTTTATGTGATTCTATGATGGTGTTGTGCGAACGTCGACTGCACAACACTTCACCTATATGGGCTCATAGGAGAACACCGTAGTATAATGAATTGAGGGAGACTTGGGAGGACATGTAAACCTGGGACCGAATCATGAAGTTATATTATGAGGGTATTAGTATCGGGGACCTTAGAGTGTAATGCTATGGTGGGACTTTATGTCTTAATAATTCTTGTGCTGTCATTTACTTGGCCACATGATCCATCATAAGGGGTTTTGGTTTATTTATTTAGCTATACCAAATAATGGCTCCGTCCAAAGAAGATTAAAACTTGACAAGATATTCAACGTGTTGTTTAATAAATCTCTATGCCTAGCAATATCCATGCCGCCCTCGGGAACGTTTTCCACATATAAGTTACACATCACTTGAGCTTGTCCTCTTGCACATAAGAGGATTAGGCTTTCTCTCTTTGAGAGCTTTGACTTGCTACTGTTTATTTACTGCATTGCAACTATACAACCAAAAATAACAAAAACATTTGCATCTTTATTGTTTTATTTATCAATCTTTCTAACCAATACCTTCAACTCCTCGTGGGTTCGACAACCTTTTCTAATTGAAAGGTACTACAATTGATCTCCTGCACTTGGGAGTCATCAGCAACTTTCTGGGGACTCCTGCTTTGGAAGCATGCAATATAATTGAAAGTTTGGTAGGAATACCACATATTAATGATCTTAAAATTGAGACTACTTTGGAAGATGTTATAAAAAAATTGGAGTCCATGGAGAAAAATTTGCCGGATTTGCTTGGTAGTTCTAGCAAAGTTAATGAATCACTGGGAGATATTAATGAAAGAATTGCTATTTTAGAAGTTAGCACTGGACATGATAATCAAAACTTCAGGATTGGTGAATTAGAGGAAGCTATGGATACTCTAAGTTCAACTTTCTCCTCTATCAAGTTTAAAAAGCAGAAAGCTTTTGTGGGAAAAGAGCAAAAATTCATGTATGTTCGAAAAGTGCCTCAACCGAAACCCCCTAATGTGCTTAAAACTGATAAGACGTTTAGTAAAATTGAGGGTGAATCACATAATGAATTATTTAAATTTGCTTTCCAAGAATTACGTAAACCAAAAATGCCTATTGTTGCAAGCTGTGTTTTTGAGGAAGCTTTTGATGATTTGGATGCCTCTTCACCTGGAAACACTTGATTCTTGCTTTCTGCGCCTAGCTGAAAGGCGTTAAAGAAAAGCGCTTATGGGAGAAACCCATGATTTTATTTCTGCAATTTTCTTTTCTTTTTGAGTCAAGGAGTTGTTTACTTCTGTAACAATTCATTTGTATCTTTATTTTATCGCATTTTTGTGCCAAGTGGAGCCTCTAATAGGAACATGATGCTAGATTTGGATTTCTGCGCAGGAACAGATTTCTGCTGTTCACCGTTTTACTTTTGTAAAATCACAAAAAAATTATTTAAATCTGAAATTTTTTGTGCGTGATCCTCAGATATGTACGCATCTTTCGTTAGTTTTGAGTTTTTCGATCTGAGCAACGTAAGTGGCTCGAAAAAATTCGTCTTTACAGACTATTCTGTTTAGACAGATTCTGTCTTTTATTTTTCGCATTCTCTCTTTTACTAGTGTTGAGTGCAATTCTTTTTTAGGGTGAAGAGCTACACATAACATCAGTGGCAGTAGTTAATATTAAAAGTAACGGTCATGTTTGTGTTCTTATAAAACATGTGAGTTTTTGATTATGCACTAACCCTCTAATGAGAATTATTCTGAGTTTGGTGTGGCGGAAATTTTCAAGGGTCAAGAGAGGAGGATGATATAATGTGATCAAGAAGAGTGAAGAGCTTAAGCTTGGGAATGCTCCCATGGATCACCCCAGCATATTTCAAGAAGACTCAAGCGTCTAAGCTTGGGGATGCCTTGGGCATCCCCTTCTTCATCAGCAACTTATCAGGTCATCTCTAGTGAAACTATATTTTAATTCTTTCACATCATATGTGCTTTACTTGGAGCGTCTGTGTGCTTTTTATTTTCTGTATTTTATTTTTCTTATGGTCAACTTGATTGGACCCTAGCATTCTTGATTGGGAGAGAGACACGCTTCGCTTTTTCATATGAATACTCCTATTCTTCACTTATACTTGTTGAGTATTCTTATCTAGCTATTGCTATGCTTTTAGCTCCTGTTTTGCATGCATCTCTTATTCAGAGCTGTTAGTTTTTTTCAAGAAAGTACTCTCTTGCTTCACTTATAATTGTTTGGAGAATTTATGTTGAAATAAGTTGATTGGTGTTTGGTTGGAACAGAAAATGATGCATGTGGTAGATGGTATAATGGAAAAAGCTTACATATTCTTGTAGATCACTGTATTGGATAATTTGATACTTGTCAATTGTTTTGAGTTATCAAGTAGTTCATGTTTAAGCTTTTGTATCATGTAGTTAAAACCTATTAATGAAAAACTACCGTAAAGCTCGTTGAAATTTGGTTTGCATGATTGGTATCTCTAAGGTCTAGATATTTTCTAGTAAAAGGGTTTGGTTAACAAGGAAGACAGTGTAGAGTCTTATAATGCTTGCAATATGTTTTCATATAAGTCTTGCTGTGTCGGTTGATATCCTGTGTTTGCTTCAAATAACCTTGCTAGCCTAAACTCTGTACTGAGAGGGAATGCTTCTCGTGCATCCAAAACCTTGAGCCAAAATCCATGCCATCTGTGTCCACCATAACTACCTATATGTGGTATTTCCTTGCCACTCCAAGTAAATTTTTCATGTGCTACCTTTAAACTATTAAAAATTATTACTCCTATTTTGTGTCAATGTTTACCAAGCTCATGAGGACGGGGTGGATGTCTTTATGTCAACTGTCAAACAGACTTTACCACCGGACTAGCGGCATATACATCCGCTTATCCATTAATTTTGCAAACAGAGCTAGCAAATGGGGTGCCCAGTCTCAATTAATTACAACTTTAACCGCTTAATTCTCTTCACATTTTTGCCCTGATTTATCAGTCAAGCAATGACAAACAGTGAAATACCTGCATGTGTAAACAAAAGAGAAGAGAGATGATCTGCCTTGCTGGTAGAAATAACGTCCTTCATGGGAGCCGCTCTTAAATGTCTGGTTGGCAGGGGTCATATTGTACTTTTCCATTTTCTGATTCGTTGACATTTAACAAACACCTCCAAAACTTATTTTTACTCTCTATATGATTTCAAAAACTTAAAAAGCTCTAGCACATGATATAATCCCTGCTTCCCTCTGCGAAGGGCCTTTCTTTTACTTTTATGTTGAGTCAGTTTTCCTACTTCTTTATATCTCAGAAGCAAACACTAGTGTCAACTTTGGTGCAACAATTTTTATATGCTTGTATATTGCACTTATTATATTGCTTTGTGTTGACAAATATCCATGAGATATATATGTTGAAAGTTGAAAGCAATTGCTGAAGCTTAAATCTTCCTTTGTGTTGGTTAAATACCTTTTACTTAGAATCTATTGCTTTATGAGTTAACTCTTATGCAAAACTCTTTGATGCTTGTCTCGAAAGTACTATTCATGAAAAGTTTTTGCTTATATGATTCAGTTGTTTGCTCATTATCTACTTGCTAGCAAACTATAGACCATTGACCTGGATCACTTCATTCATAACATGTGCTTTACAATACTATTTGATCAAGATTATGATTGTAGCATGTCACCTCAGAAATTATTTTGTTTTTATCGTTTTACCTACTCGAGGACGAGTAGAACTAAGCTTGGGGATGCTTGATACGTCTCAAACGTATCTATAATTTCTGATGTTCCAATTGTTACATGTTTTATATACACTTCATAGCATTTTTATGCATTTTCTGGGACTAACCTATTAACAAGATGCCACAGTGCCAGTTCCTGTTTTCTGCTGTTTTTGTATTTCAGAAAAGCTGTTCTGGAAATATTCTCGGAATTGGACGAAACCTGGACAGGACCTCCTATTTTTCCAACACGTACAAGAAGTCCGAAGGAGAGACGGAGGCGACCGAGGAGGGCGCCACACCAGGGCGGCGCGGCCCCCCTCCAACCGCGCCGTGGTGGGGTGTGGGCCCCTCGGGTCGCTCCAGACGCCGCCCTTTCACCTATTTATTCATCTTCACGGGAAAACCCTAGACACCCGAGCTCCATCCACGAAAAGTTCCGTAGCCGCCGCCGTCGTCAACCCTAGCTCGGGAGGGTTCTGAAGCTCTTCCCGGCACCCTGCCGAAGAGGGGAAACATCACCGGAGGGCTCTACATCACCATGCCTACCTCCGGAGTGATGCGTGAGTAGTTCATCTTTGGATTACGGGTCCATAGCAGTAGCTAGATGATTGTCTCTCCACTTTATGCTATCATGTTTAGATCTTGTGAGCTGCCTATCATGATCAAGATCATCTTATTGTAATGCTACATGTTGTGTTTGCTGGGATCCGATGAATATTGAATACTATGTCAAGTTGATTATCAATCTATCTTATATGTTATTTATGATCTTGCATGCTTTCCGTTACTAGTAGATGCTTTGGCCAAGTAGATGCTTGTAACTACAAGAGTTAGTATTTATGCTAGATAGTGGGTTCATGCCTCCGGTAATCTGGGAGAGTGACAGCAACTTCTAAGATTGTGGATGTGCTGTTGCCACTAGGGATAAAATAACCGATGCTTAGCTTAAGGGTGCGCCGTTAGGTCTAATGCATTTGTTTACATTACGCACATTACTTAATGCGATTATCCGTTGCTTGCAACTTAATACCAACGGGGAACTCGGTATGACAACCTGGAGGTGGATTATTAGTCATAGACGCTGTTGAATAACGGTCTATGTATTTTGTCGTAATGCCCACATGAATATCATAGTAATCATCATGTCATATATATGCATTGTCATGCGCTCAATATTTTGTCAATTGCCTAGCTGTAATTTTTTCACCCAGCATGTTAGTTATCTTTTATGGAGAGACACCACTAGTGAACTGTGGACCCCGGTCCATTCTTTTACACTAATAATACAACCAACTGCAATCATTGTTTCTTTTCATTCTCTGCAACTAAACACTATTTTCCACACCATACGTTTAATCCTTTGTTTTCAGCAAGCCAGGAAGATTGACACCCTTCCTATTTCGTTGGGGCAAAGTAGTTTGATTGTGTTGTGTGCAGGTTCCACGTCAACAGCCGAACTCCCTTCCACACGCAAGTACTTTTCTGGCACCGTTGACAACCTTCAGAAGTGCTTCTTGCTCCTACTGGATCTGATAACCTTGGTATCTTACTGAGGGAAACTTGCTGCTGCACTGCTTCATACCTTCCTCTTGGGGTCTCCCAACGAACGTGTGTCCCACGTCATCAGGGAGCAATATGTGAGTCTTCACCAAGCAAAGCGCAATCAAGAAAGGTGGTCCACTTGAAGAAATCAAGATCTTCATCATCTAACTCAAGTGTAATGCACAAGGCAAAGGTGTGATCTTGATAAGGTTTCTATTTTGTCGGTCTCATGTTGTTAGTTGGGAGACCGAATTATAGGATAGATACCGTACTATCAAGAGGACCTTTCGATTCAGCTTTTAGCGTATCGATTGTCTAGAGCTCAAGTCTTTGATGTTCTTGGGCTTTTGTCTTTGTTGGGTTTTGGTGATTGTCATGATCTTCATGAAAATCCCAAGATCATCAAAAATTTGTATGAAAACATTATTATGTTGATATTGCAGGTTTGCCGGTTATTCTTTTAGAGAGAGGTATAGCCTTTCCCCTTTTGGTTTTATCCTCCCTTATTGTACAATGATGTTCTAGACATGATCTTGTAGAGCTTGTTGTGGTGATTCCAATGAGCGCAAGAACATAAAAAACGGAGTTCGTATGAAAAAGATATCTTCGTTTTCGTGTTGCTGTTTCTGTAGGCCAGAATCTCCGATCAGAACCACAAGTTTCCAGATCAAAGTTTTTGGTCTGTATATTTTGGGCTGCATGGTGTCACCCTGTTTACTCAGTCCGACCAAAGTTTCCGATCTAAATTTTTCTGCACAAGTTTTCTAACGGGAAGATTTCGTGGGGCCTATAAAAGGACCTTTCTTCCACAAAGAGACCAGAGTTGCTGAGCACGAAATTGCCTCCGCCATTGTTGACCTTCTTAATCTTGGATTTCTCTCTATTCCTCCATGATTCTTGCCTCCAATTAGAGGAAAAAGAGAGAGCAGATCTACATCTCTTATTCCACCAATACATCTCTCCTCTTAGTGAGGGGAAGCTTTTGGATCTAGATCTTGGAGATTCATTTGTTGAGTTCTTCTCTGTTCTTTCTCTCTTCTCCTCCCATAAGCATTAGTTGCTATGGTGGGATTTGAGAGTGAATGATTTGAGCACTTCTTGTGTTCTTGCCCATTGCATCGGTTGCATCGGCTTGAGTTCTCCAGGGTGATACGTGGAATGTGAGGTTGAGAAGCTTGTTACTCTTGGGTACTTGGAGTGCCCTAGAACTTGTCCTCTTGGGTACTTGGAGTGCCCTAGACTATCCTTGGTGGTCTTCGTGGTTTGGTAGCCGCGGGACAAGTCGAAAGCTTCCAATTGAGTTGTGGATGCGTGCCTCGACCTTGTGATTCTTATGGCTTTGGAAGCCGCGGAAATTTGGTGGGAGCCTCCAATTAAGTTGTGGAGTGTGCCTCATCCATGTAAAGGTTTCGTTGCCAACCCAAGGGCAACATATAGTGGCTCATGGCACGAGAGCGGTGATTTGTCACCCGGGCTACATGTAGCCCGATATTGTATTTATTTTTTTGTCGCCATTTTAAGTTTCCAAAAAATCCGAAAAAAATACTGGATATTGACAATGACTTGATCTATGTTTCTGAAAAGTTTCAACACGAAATAATTTATATTGCGCCCTACACGAAAATGACAAAATTCTGACAATTTTGAGAGATTTTGAATCACCACCCAGATCTAGAAATTTGTCTTTTTTACACAGGATAAAATACTGAATGTTTCGCATTTCTTTTTTGCACACAGGCAAGAATCATCATTATCTACGTTTAGGATTTTTTTCAGAATTTTTTACAACTTAAATTTGCAGATTTTTAAATTTAAAAAAACCAGGCTACATGTAGCCCGGATGACAAAACGACTTTGCGGTGCCATCAGCGCAAAGTCGTTTTGTTAAATAGTAGAGCCAAGGGTCGGTCAGGCGGCGGCGGGTTGGTTCCACACCGGCCAGTCCCGTTGGATCGGCTTGAATAAAGGTGGCAGTCCTGGATCTCTCTAACACCAAGACGAAGATTTACTTGATGCAGCTCTTCATTGATTTGGCCGGATTGTCGAGTTCCGGAAGGCTCCGCCGGCGAACTCCATTGGGCAAATTTAGCCTGGAGATTGACGGATCGGGTGGGATTCGGTCGCGCGCAGCCATGTTTTTTCTGACCGTTTGGTTTCAGAGATAGCGTTGCGAAGCTCTGCAGTCTGTTGCCATCATGGATTTGTCTTTTGTTCCATGTTGAAGTCAGAGTGCGGAGAATGGCATGGAAGCCGAGATTTGATGACTGGCAATGGTGGCTCCAGTCCTGGTGGGATGAGGGATTGGCTAGGTGATTTGTAACTTGGAACAGCAGCAACGGCAAGAGGGGGCGACAGCACAGGAGAAGTTCAGAGTCTAAACTTTCAGGGTGAAAACCCAATGTCTGGCCTTAATTGATTGTGCCTGGCAATTGTCTTGGTGAAGGCATTGTTTTTGCGAGTGTGGAATTTTTTCGGGGTGAAAACTTATGATCTTTGATCAGGGCGACGACGGCGCTTTGGCACTGTTCCCTTATTGGAGGCGTCGCTTTTGAAGAAGATGGACTTCTGGTACTGTTTTGGTGGGGTTTGGTCTGCTGTAACAAGGAATGGATCACTATAGCGGGACTTTTTTTGTATTTCTTCTTTTTATCTGGGGCTGTGTGCATCTGTGGCGCCGCTAGGGCACGCGTTGTTGCAGAGGCTGGGTGTAATTGGTATCATCGTGATATTAATATATGCTCTTTATCTAAAAAAAAGGGCAACAACGTGCTGCGCACACGCACATACACGCCTCCAGGCTCCAGCTCATCCTCACTCGGTCGCCTCTCCATCCCCATCGTCGTCCTCCTCGAGCTCTCTCTTTCTTTCTCTCTCCCTCCCGGTCTCGGTCGTATATGAGTATTTTTTTTAGTTCTCCATTTTTGTTACTTTAAGTTTCAAGTTTGTGGTGGTTTTGGAAAAGGCATAGGACTGAATTGGCGCCATCATTGTTGTCTTCAGTTAAGTGGTACCACCCCTTCGTTTCCCGTGAGCGAAGGACAAGCGACTAGGTTCCCTCGCCTCCCGTCGGCGGCGCCGCCGATCTACCCCACGTCTGTGGCCTTCGGGCCATGGAGGCATGGCTCAATTTTCGAGTGTTAGGGTCAACATTTGTTGGGGCGGCGCTCAGATGGCGGCAGCGACGTCTCGTTTCAATAAGGTCCCCCGGTTTCAGTCCCATCTCGCCGGCGGCGTCGAGAAGCCTATGGGAGTGGTGTCGTCTCGAGGACTTCTCTTCTGGCGGGTAGCGTTTTCCGGATCGTAAAAGAGATTCATCGGTTTTTCTTCCTTCTTCTTCGGCTCAGGGACGGATGTGATCTTCTAGATCCGTTCGGCGACTTCCAGTCCGTAACCAACAACGTCAGTCCGGCTCAGGGAGGAGCTGCAGTGGCGGTGCGCCGTCGACACGGTTTGAAGGTTGAAGACCAAGGACATTTCAATGATTTCGTTATAATTTTCGTTTTCGTTGAAATATTTTGTACTGTTCGGTGTTTCGCCAGACTCCTTTTCACAAAAAAAAAAAGGTTGTAGGGGACGGGGGTTGGAACTTGAAAGGCATCACGTAGGCTGAACCCAGATCAAATCCTCTCCTACCTGTGCGGACACGTGCTTGCCAAATCCCAACCAATATGTGTGCTAGAATCCAAACAAAACTAAACCGTGAACCTTTTCGACTTAACCTCATCCAAACTTTTTCCCAGTTGTGGATTTAACCCACAAATTCCACCCATGAAAAGAATAGGTGCATGTACGTAGGTAGCTTAATAGTTTGAGTTGTGGCCGGCATGCCGCAAAGTCGTTTTGTCACCCGGGCTACATGTAGCCTGTTTTTTTGAAATTTAAAAATCTGCAAATTTAAGTGGTAAAAAATTCTAAAAAAATCCTAAACGTAGATAATGATGATTCCTGCCTGTGTGCAAGGTGATTCAAAATCTCTCAAAATTGTCAGAATTTTGTCATTTTCGTGTAGGGCGCAATATAAACTATTTCGCGTTGAAACTTTTCATAAACATAGATCAAGTCATTGTCAATATCCAGTATTTTTTCCGGATTTTATGGAAACTTAAAATGGCGACAAAAAAAAAAATACAATACCGGGCTCCATGTAATGAAATACTGAGGAAAAGCAAGACCACCCTCCTGACCCTCGCGTCGTCCACATCAGGCGACTCGGGGGACTCACCGTCCCAGCCGCCAGCCGCCGGCCACCCCTCCCTGACCTCCCTCTCCCCGCCGCCGCCGGAGGAGGTCGTCCGACGGCGGACTGCGGACGGTGGCGGCGGGGCGCCCCTGGATATTTTTTTCCTTCTAAATAAGGATGGGCATAGTCTTCATCGATCCAATCTCCGATCTGGAATTGCCTTCCGGCCGGCCGCCGGCCATGGATGTGCATAGTTGCGATCTGATCTGTACGCCCCACGTGCATGTGCATGGGCTTGGAGGATCGATTACCACTTGCGTTCCGGCCGGCGGCCCGTCCACGGATGTGCATCGGATTGGGCAGGATGCATCGAGCAGGACCTGATCTGAACTCCGTGTGGACGCCAAGCGCGGATCAAGTCGTTTGTGGCTTGCTGCCTAGACTTGTGTCCAGGTCCGACGTCCAGATCGGGAGGCCGCAACAAAGGCCGGCGACACAAGACGGCGGCGACCGAGTGGAGTCCGTGGTGTTGTCAGTAATCTGCACACATCACATGGACTTCGCGGACGAGGCGACGTCGTGCAGCGACCGGAGTGAGTTCATAGGTGCCAACATTGTCCACGGTGTTGCCGACAAAATTCCGTCGCTACCGTTGGCCATGGTTGTTGACCTTTCACTTTGATTTGAAGGCACCATGAGGTACGCCAATTAGCTGCGATTACCATGGTGCTGACAAAGATGATGCTTGTGCCGGATGACCAATGGATCTCGATGGCTCATGTTGAGTTCGAGATTTCAAGTGATGATGGAGGCGAGTTTGGATGTGGTGAAGACGATGTACCGAACAATCGGCGTTTTGGCAGCAGTCTCGGTAAGCGGGGGCGGCAACACAGGATGACTTCTTCGTGGGGTGCTCTTTGGGAACAAAGTCTTGACTTCCGGGGTGAAAACCCTAGGTCTGACCTTCATTGGTCGTACCTGGCAGTGACGGATATCTATTCGGTCTCCTTGTTGAAGGCACTGTTTGGAATCTAGTCATACTTTCTTCAGGGTGAAAACCCATGATCTATGATCAGGCGACGACGGTGTTTGTGCACGGTTCCCTTTTTGGAGGCGTCGTTCTTGGAGAACCTTTTTGAAGTCTGGGTGTGGCTTATGGTGGTGGTAATTCCTGCTGCTTCGCTGATCAGTTCGACATTTTTTCTTTTTTTTCTTTCTTTTTTTCGGCTGTGTGCATCCTTATATCTGGACTAGCTCTTGATATTATGTTGTTGCAAAGGCTGGGTGTAATTGATATCTTCTTGATATTAATTTATTCTCTTTATCTAAAAATGTAGGCCGGGTGACAAATCACCGCTCTCCAGAATTTTGTCATTTTCGTGTAGGGCGCAATATAAACTATTTCGCGTTGAAACTTTTCAGAAACATAGATCAAGTCATTGTCAATATCCAGTATTTTTCCGGATTTTTTGGAAACTTAAAATGGCGACAAAAAAATAAATACAATACCGGGCTACATGTAGCCCGGGTGACAAATCACCGCTCTCCCGGCATGCGGGATAATCAGTCCGGTTAGCCAGGGCTTGGGACTCGGTCTCGCGTCGCTTTCACGGCGGTGCCACGGGCGGCGCCAAACCTTAGCTACCACTAGGTCCCCTCCTCCCTCCCCGCTCCTCGCCGTCACCAGAGAGAGTCGTTGGGCAAGCTCCGCGCGCGCGGCTCCCAAGGACGGTGGCGGGGTTACCGCCTTTTCGGTTAGGCGTGGGCGTTCCCATGTATGAGGTTTGTGCGACGCAAAGGAAGCCCGGGGCTCCGCTGGCGGTGACAGTCCGCCGGCCGCTAGCAATGGGTGGGGCACATGTGAGCTTCAATGGCAAGATTTGTGTAAGATCCCGTAGTAGAGAGAGGGTCGAAAAGGGTAGATTTAGATGTGTGCACTGAATTTATGCATATGAAAAGTCGTGAAAATTATAAAAATTGCTCAAAAAAGTAAAGTGATCAAAGTTTCGCCTATGTCGATGAGTTAGAATTAGATCATCAAATGGAGTGCGATAAATTTCGACATGACCTTCGCTGATTTGGGAACATTTTGAGCACAGATAAATATATCACAATATTACAGCTACATATGCACAAAGTATAATATCATTACATCATAAATGAAATTCCAAACTTTGGAATATTAAATTCCAAACAAATGATATTCAAGAATAGATGAATAGTACAAAACAATTACAATAAATTCTAGAAAGATAAAATAAAATAGGAACAAAGAAGAATGGAATATCACACACTTATATTGAATATTTCATGAATTTACAACAAGAATTGAAGAATACAAAAATGTTACAAAACTAATCCACTATACATCATTCATCCAATAAGTACATATCTCATTGAGATAAAATGAAGATTACAAAGAAGTAAAAGAAAATCCTAATCTGAAAGTTGATCTTGACGAACTTCAACTTGATGATCTTCATCTTGATCTCGCTCTTCATATCTTTAGTAGCGAAATCTGCAAATAATAGACAAAGACAAAGAAGGGGGTTGTTGTTGATTAAAATGTTTGCATCCCGAATACAGATGCATATTGATGTTGGAGCTAGTACTTTGGAAACCTGGGAACTAGTCCAAATTTACCGCAAGTAGTTAAGCTCAATCCAACTGAAGGCACCAATGAGGCATATTCAATGGCAACAAGGGCACATCTCCTTAGGCAACAGGGACAATTTATCAAATGGCAACCAAGCAAATAAAGCCAACATCATCTTATTTGACCAAAACCAATAGCACTAGCTCCATATTCAAAAGCCCACATGTTTTAAAGTTAAATGATTCACCATTGACATTAAATGGTCAAGATGAATCTTTAGGCAACATAGTCTATGCCCACAAACCTGAATATTCAAAGCCACATGATCACCACCCATATTCTAGCAGCCCACATGATTTTTTTTGTCTCGTCGATTCAAAAGTTCTTATACTTAACATACTCTATTAGCAACCTTCTGATCTGGAGCTGCGATACAATCAGACAACAAACAAATTTCCCTATGAGAGGCAAAACAACCCAGCTGAATTTATTACTAAATAAATATTCTTGTCTTCAACACAGATGAGCGCATGCATATTCCATATAAATAGGAAGGATTGGATTTCTTTCACTTCAAGTCCAGGTCAACTTTATTCTGCAACATCATTAGTCCAGCACAAGTTGCACACAAGACAGAATGTTGAAAGCTGCAGAAAATATCATTAAAAAAAGAACTTCTTATTTGCAGTCATATTTCACCCCTTCTCTATAAGTAATTCATTTTTATGAAATTTGATGGACAAGCTGACACGTAAAATGGAGCATTGCTTTGCAAGTGTTGCACTAACCTAAACCTTCTGAATGTAGTACAAAATAGCCTCGGCATATATGGATTGGCTGAATGAGGAGTGAAAATGGTACAGTAAGATAATTGCTTGCATATAGATTTCAGATTAGTAATTTCAATCATGAATATGAATATGGTTTATGGATATCTGTCCATATCCAAAAAAAAAAAACTCACTTTTTTTTTTGAGGAAAGGATCCGACGCATATATTAAGGCAGCTCGTACACTTTACAATAAAGATCCAAAAGAAAACAGGAAATACAAAAGGACCCCGAAAAGTGCAAAAACCACCCCAAGCCACCGGAAGGAATCACGATCGGATCCACCACCGCCGCACCCCAAGCTCCTAGTCGATACCGGAGTCGCCGTACCGCCATCCGCCGGGAAGAAGGCGCCACCACCAGATGTAGAAGACCGCAGGAGCCATCCGCCGCCTAGCAACGGAATCTAATCTCGATGAACGAGCACGGCCACTCCCCGCCTCCGCCCATCTTTCAGCCGCCTCCGCATCGCCCAGGACCACCACCACCAGCACCCACCTCCAACCGGTCGCTCCCCTCGCCACCACGGCCGGCCGGAGCAGAACCAACGAAGAAGAAGACCACCTGCAACACCACCACCAAAAACGGATCGCCCCCAACCACCTCCTTCTCCCCTCACCACCACGGCCGGCCGGAGAAGCGAAGAAGGAAGAGAGCACCCGACGAACTGCAGGCATATTGAACGGGAAGGCAACGGAATCGTCCATCCCCAGCACTGGCTTCAACCTCTGAAGCAGCAATGCGAAGATGAACACCGCTGAGGATGAACTCCAGGAGCTTGCCGTACCCGAACCGCCCCAGCGCCGCCCAAATCCAGCCCCAGCAGCAACATCCTGCTCCTTCCCTATCTCGCCACCATGACGAGTAAGAAGAAAAGGCCAAACCTTGCTGTAGAGATGAATCAGAGCAGCAATTTTAGCCGCGAGCTTATTGAGGAAGCCCACACCAGATCCGCCACCCTTGCATGTTCTCCACCAAGGAGGGGGACAAGAGAAGCTCGCCGGTGCCTCTGTGCTGTCGCTCGCGAACGACAACAAGCAGCTTCCGAAAAACAGCAAAAAGCTGAGAGAAAAGCAACCTAAACCACTAACTATACAACACCAGGCCCCCCTCCCACTCACCGCCGGCCACCAGGGGGGGGGGGGGGGGGGGGGGGAAGAGCCGGCGACGGGATTTGGGCGGTGGTCTAGCAGTCGCTGGGGGAAGGAGAGAGACGGTATCCACCAGACAAGGAGCGACTTATTGCTCAGTAGTAGTATCCAGTGACTACCCAACATGAGCCATCAAGTTGTTCAGTCCCCTCTACCAATCAACAAATTAAAGGTGTTAGTAATCAACTTATCCAGCCAGGCTATACAATTAACAAACTTAAGGTGTCAGTTAAAAGATATGTGCTTCGATGAGGATGAAGATTAATCAAGGAAGTCCGGCTTGCCTTGGATTTGGAGTCGATGATGGATGATGGCCTGACAGACGTTGGTGCTCGTTGAGGTTGAGTGATGCAGTGATGGCAGCTACGGATTCGCCGCAATTTCTAGTTGTCGCGGGTACCATGGTATGCCGTATGCGGCGATTTCCGTTGATGCATGGAAGATGGACAGGGACATGACAACTGCCGAGCACAGACTTGTTCGAATTTAAGATTCAATACCTATTTTGAAAATGTAAAGAAAAAAGAATAACATACAATTTCGATCAAAACAAGTCTTCAGCAGGTAAATACTGTACCACGTACCGAATTCGATGAGAAAAAGAAAATTATGTAGGTCAAGAGCAAAACATAGGATTCAAGTGGTCGGGGCTATCTTTCGATTGCGCGAGCACTCTCTCGATTTCCCGACAAGAAAAACGACAATCGGCTGCAGCCACTGTCAGCAGTGACCGCCACCCGCGCCACCTCGCCCTCTCAAATCACGGGCTCCGTCGGTCTGCCATCTCCCCCGGCATCCCCTCGAAACCCCCGCCGTCTGCACCCCACCCAATCGATAAGTTCATCGCTCGCCTCCACTCGCCCCATTCTCGACGGCGACTTCTCCACCGCGGCTCTATGACGGTCGTGGCGACGACTTGACGAAAAGCAATTTCGGATTCAACTATCGAAGAAATAAACATATGATTTCGGACTCAACTCGGAAAATTTACAAGAGTCGGTACCTACCGGCGCAAGATTCACCATTGCTTCATGGCCTAAGATTCATGCCCCAGATAAAACATGAATGAATCAAAAAGTGCATAGATGTTTCATCGGAGACACAGACACAGATCTTAAGCCACGAATCAACTGCGGATGTTGTGCCGGTAGGTTCCGGCTCCTGAAAAAAATGCATTCGCCATTTCCGAGTCGAGCCTAGGAACCCGAGCGACTCGCGTCCGGTTCCGGCTCCGGTGCCACCAGGTCAACTTATCACCATGTCCATTAGACCCCTCACTGCAGCTATTCAATCTAGCAACTCTTTCCAGGCAAACAGGATCAATCATCTGCCCAGGAGCTCCAATGTCAAAGCCCATCATCAAGCTCGTTTAGCAATAAAGATTCAGAACAGATCTTTAGTATTCAGGTGTTTATGTTCAAATGCAGGACAATGTCCAGTTAAGGACATCCTTTCTGTTGCTAGCATGAATCCCTTCATGCTCCTCTCTGTAAAATGTGCTTAATTAATAAAAATCCTTTATGTTCAAAAAAAAACTTATCACCATGTCCCGGTTTCGAAGGAAAATGATTTTTGACTAATCACCAGAGCACACAGCACGCTGCTCTCACCAACCTTTCCCTTCCCCTTCCCCTTCCCCACCTCCTTCCTTCCTTCCATCCCTCAGATCGGCGGCGAACAGCGGCGCCCGCGCGAATGGCCAAGTCCAGCGCGGACGACGCGGAGCTGCGCCGGGCCTGCGCGGCGGCCGTGGCCGCCTCCGGCGCGCGCGGCGAGGAGGTCACCTTCTCCATCCGCGTCGCCAAGGGCCGCGGCATCTTCGAGAAGCTCGGACGCCTCGCCAAGCCCCGCGTCCTCGCGCTCACCAGTCAGTGCTTCCTTCCTCTGCCCCCTCCTCCTCTTATCCTCCCATCCCATGTAGTGCTCGCTTCGCAGCTTACCGCTGCTGCTGCTTCGATTTTGCTTTGCTCTGTGCTGCCGCGGTGGTTCGGCTTGGTCGGGGTAACCTCCAGGTGGACTGGCTCGGTTCTGGTTTTGTTGATTGGAGAGGCTAGCTACTTCACGCAGCAAATTGTTTGGAGCCGAATTTTGTACTTCTGCACTTATGACTTAGGAGGCTTGCCACGGTTCGGCATGTGAGAGCTGCGATCTGGGTACCTTGGATCGAACTAATGATTGTAGCTGGGTTTGTTTCTGGTAGCTATCTAGATCACTATAAGTGGTGCTGGTTTCAGTAGGACCGGCAGATCCATTTTACCTATTTGAGGCGGTTAGCTCTGAATAACTAAACTTAGCGAACTTTCATGCATGTGGCACTGAAACCCTGAACAAAACCTGGGTACATGCTGCAAGGACGCAGAATTAGAATGTTTATAGGAAGCGGGAGCTGCAGCTGATGCTGGAAGTGGCCTGCATTCACTAGCCGGATCCATCCAGTGTGCATACATACGAAGAACTTGTCAGTTAGGAGCTCTCGCCATGTATAGCTGAGATATATAAAATTCAAATACTGGCACCCAGAGAACGAATACATGAACTTGTCGCAAAAACTAGCAAAGGAGCAGATGAGCTATAGCTAGAGTGGACCAAGCGAGGTGCTGTAGCTAATTAGATAAATCCTTGTGAACTGACCATCGTTCTTGGAGGGCAACCTATCAGGTGCATAAGGAAATTTTAGAAGAAAGTCTGTAAGTCAACCCATGGAAGCAATACAACATGAATGTCTTATATTGGGATCCAATCCACAATCTGTGGATGACGTGTAACAATCCATAATGCCAATGAGCAAGCAAAGCAAATCAAACAATTTGTAGGTGGTGCTGGCGTTGGAGTAGTACATGCCATTGTTGGTCTTGGAATGCGTGAATGGGATTGGATGACATCAGATAAGTTTGTCGATTTGTTAAAAATTTAGGCATTGTGCTGCACCTGATTTGTTGCACTGTTGGAGAGAACCTTCCATAATTTGTCAGAAACAGGTTGGGGACTTTGGAGGTACTTATTTCTACCTGTGAATGGAATTGATAGACCCAGGAGTTCTCCAGTCTAGGATACCAAGACAGCCTCTTTCAACAATCCATAGTTTCTAATAGACTCACGATAGCACAGGGTTCCCCATACTGGCCTTGAAAATTTGTGCATATATGTACAGGAGCTGAGTTATGTTTCCTCACATATTTTTTGTGTTGATCTTTTGCAGAGACTAATGCGTTGCTTGTAGGATTGCCAGTACAGTTTACATTTCTGCTTGTGAGTTGGCAAAATTTATGGTGGGATTGAAAATTTGAATATGCTTAGTCAGGAATTTGTGACGTGGAACGTGTGAAAGGAAGAGAATTATCTAGATGGTTCTGATCCCAGTGGTAACATCTTATTTTTTGTTTGAAGCACACTATGAGTGCTCAGATTTGGTTCGGATTGGTTCAATGTTGTGACGCAATTGGTAGCATGCTCAAATCGCATTTTTTTTTTGGTGCGCTTCACCTTTTGTTGCTGTCAATTGTTCGTGCAAGGGGAAATTCACTGTAACATTGGCTAATCGGATTGATTTAAGAACATAGTCTAATTATAACAAGTTTTCTTTTGGGACTTAGTTCCTGCCTCCCTTGTTAACTACAATCAGATAGTTCTACTTCAGCCACAGTTGCCCGTGCGTAAGATATGTACAAGAAGGCACATCGTTAGCTAGTGGTGCAGATTGGATTAAATCTGATCATGGCTCAATTTTTCTGTGCTAGGAAACTTTTAGGTGATAACTATTCTATCTTACAAGATTTTGTAACATCTGCTTCACAGCAGGGGCATATCCAGTGGGGGTGCCATGGCACCCCCTAAAAATATATAGAAATTCATTTAGCTACTAATATTTGGACTAATTCTTGCTAAATGCTACTAATATTTGGACTAATTGTTGCTAAATGCTAAGTATAATAGGAAAGCTTTTAAACTTGGCACCCCCACCAATTTTATCCTAGATTCGCCACTGCTTAACAGTATCAATCATGCAGCTAAACATTCATCAAAAGGCGAGGCAAATAAAGCTTTTCTTCGAGTATTGAAGTATTCATCAGGGGCAGTTCTCGAGGTTTGTTTCCAGACTGTAAATTATTCCCGGCTACTACTTCTCCAGTACATGACATGAATTAGCACATTGGCTTGTCTAGTGCCATTAATTATGTGAAAGCTTTCACCTACGTAGATATACTGTTGTCCACTAGATCGAAAAACTGTTTGATTTGTCTAGTTTTATTTGCTAATGGTGCATATACACATTTATTTTTCAATCATTGTCTACCTCACGATTCATGATATGTGCATGAACATTCCTACTATATTATTTTAATACGCATAATCAACCGATTAGATAAAGTATTTGTAATATGTTCTGTTGTGGTACTTTTCCTCCGCTCTTTGGGTCTTACTGTTAGAAACTTAACCTGATCCTTTCGTTTCAGCCAGCCAAACTTTACAAGTTGAAACATCTTACAAAGGTTGAGGTTATTTCAAGTGATGCTACTGGCTGCACATTTGTTCTGGTACTTCAGTTCCCCTTTGCATTATTCTTCTGTTGAGTAGTTAAATAATCTATTTGTTATATCCACTTCTAACCATTTAATAAACTGCACTTCAGGGGTTTGATAACCTTAGGAGTCAGACTGTTGCCCCTCCACAATGGACAATGCGAAACATTGATGACAGGTTGTTCCCTAGAAAGTTTGCTCTGTGGTATTAGACCTGTTGTTTTGGTTAGGCTGTTTTGCTTACTATTTTTACATGTTTTTGAAGTTTACAATTTAACAAATCAATAAATAGAATTCCCTTTCTTACATGTTGTCTACTCTGCTTTGAACTGTTTTTTTTTTCATTTTTTTGCTTGTTCTCTGTGCTTCACTGTATTTGCCTGACAAATATATAAAGTTAACTGTACATATGTAGCGTCTGCTTTGCTTTCTATCGTAATGTTGAGCTACCCCGTACTTTAGCAGATCTGGAGTAGCAAACCAGTTTTCTAGGTTTATGTATTACAAAAGACTAGCATGTGTTGATCCAGGAGACTATTAACAATTGTTTGTTATTTATTTTGCAGAAATCGTCTACTTTTTTGTATCTTGAACATGTGCAAAGAGATACTTAGTTATCTTCCAAAAGTTGTTGGAATTGATATTGTGGAGTTAGCTCTCTGGGCAAAGGTACATCGTAAAGCTCTGTTTCCCATTACCAAGACCTGCTTTCTCTAGTTAAAATACTCCCTCCATTCCATAATTCTTGTCGATGTTTTAGTTCAAATTTCAACTAAAACCACGACAAGAATTATGGAACGGAGGGAGTATTTTTTTTACAAGCTGCCGATAGATTTTCTGTACAAATTAAGCGAGTCCAATTGCTTGCTGGCTTGATATTTTTGTAATTACCTTTTTTAGGAGAATGCATTGACACTAGATAGCCAAGTGAGTAACCAAGATGGCCAAGAAACATCTGTTGCTACTCAAACTGAGAGGAAAGTAACCGTAACAGTTACTGTCGAAAATGATCTTGTGTCTCAAGCAAAGGATGAGGAGGAGGACATGGAGGCACTTCTTGACACGTACGAACCCGCTATATCTTACATCGAGTTTTCTTCTCCAAGTTGTACAGAAGTTTTCAAACCATATAATCTAGCTATTTCTAATTGTATTATATTTTTTATCAGTATTTTTCTGTTAACATAATTATGCTATTTAAAGCTGCATATCTACCAATTAATTTATGTTATGTTTCTTGTTTAAACCTAACATTGCTGACTTCTTGCCAGCACATATTTAACATGTATAGATAATGCAGGTATGTTATGGGAATAGGTGAAGCTGATGCTTTTTCTGAGAGATTGAAGCAGGAGCTTGTTGCTTTGGAAGCAGCTAATGTCTATCAATTACTGGAAAGTGAGCCTTTAGTAGAGGAGGTATAACTTTCTATACTCATTACTCTGTGGTATCAAATTTCTTTGCAATACTAATGGATTTGCTATGGTATTAAACTGCCCTGCGGCCTGCATCTCACGTTTCTTTAAAAATCATGATTGTTGATTCGTTTGTCACACTTTTTTTTTTCCATTGAGGCATTGACTGACAACTGCTTGAATTTGCAGATTTTGCAGGGTCTGGATAGTGCTAGTGCAGCCGTAGATGATATGGATGAGTGGTTGCGGATTTTCAATCTGAAGCTGAGGCATATGCGAGAAGATATTTCGTCGGTATGCTTCATAAATTCTATTTGATAAGTGTCAAGTTTCATGCACCAACCACAAGAACCAAAAGTCCGAACTGATGGAAACAAACCTGGGCACTGGGCAGTCCACATATACTGTAACACCCCTCTCACATGTGACTGGTGAGGCCTATATGTGGACAGAAAGGTGGCAAGCAATATTTTATTGAATTGTGATAGCCAAGACTTGAACCCAAGACCTCTGCTTTGATGGAAAGGGCTAGGCTAGAAGACCTTAGACGTGGGATCGATGAAAGGGCGCAACTATTTTAGAATTAATAGTACGCTGGCCGGGTCTTGAACTTGAGACCTCTTGGCTCTGATGCCATGTTAAGTTTCATGCAAGAACCAAAAGTCCGAACTGATGGAAACAAGATGGGCAATCCACATATACTGTAACAATAAGTTGTAGATTTCATTTGGAAATGAAATGTATGCCATTCCATCCAATTGACATGTTTGACAAGCACAATATTAGTATTTCGAGTTCAGAATCGTAGCTGTTCTGCTTTGACTCTCAAGGAATGTAGCTAGTTGACTGGAGTATGGTTTTTAGTGGCAATTAGCACTAATCCTGACAGTTACCTGGGTTACTAGTACAATATCCAAATGGTTTGGAGATTGAATTATCTCGAAGCACACCTAGCACTCTTTCAGATATGACATGCACTGGAACTGCCTAATTTTTATAATTAGCTGGCATGTTCTTCTGGTTTCCCTCCCTTTAGTTTTAGATGTTATGGTTTGGCTTGGTAAGAGTCTAAAGACCCGGGGGAGGGGGGGGGGGGGGGGGGGGGGGGGGGTGTCCATCCCAAAGATTCAGTGTAAAACTTATTACTGTCACAAATCACAACTGGCAGTAACCTGTTTAAATATTTGGGCTGCTTTAGTCGCTTTTATTGTTTCAATCGATTTATCCTGTAACTGGCTACTTGTACTTAGTTTCAGACTCTGTAGGATTCTTTTTGCGTATGACCATGGGATACTTGTAATCAGTTTCAGGGTCCCTCAAATGTGAAGAACAATTGCTGAATAGCAAGATATTTATCCTTTTCCCATTGTCCAAGTTGGCAACCGAGCATTCTCATTTTTGTTTTTGTGATCCTGTTTGGCCATGTGTTATGTGTTTGTTGATATTATGAGTGAACTGTAGTCCGTGGCATTTCTTGTACCAGCATCTGTAAGAAAATGTATTTCACATGTCTCAGAAGTTAGTTAAAGACTACATCTTGCATGTCTTATTGTGATTATAAATTTATACTGAGTGCTCCTTATTTTTTTCAACGATATTCCTTATCACGCTCATATCATGCAGATCGAATCACGTAACAATGGCTTGGAGATGCAATCTGTAAATAATAAAGGACTCGTTGAAGAGCTGGAGAAATTGCTTGAACGGTTGCGAATTTCGCAGGAGGTATGGTTCAGAGAAAGGATATTCATCTCCCATAGTGGATTAATGATATTCCTAATATAGTTTTATTTCATTGAAATACAATGCAGTTTGCAGCATCATTAACTGGAGGTTCATTTGAAGAGGCACGGATGCTGAAAAATGTTGAGGCTTGTGAATGGTTGACTGGGGCCATTCGCTGCCTTGAAGTGCCAAATTTGGACCCATCCTATGTTAACATGCGAGCTGTAAGTCATCTCCGTTATACTCTTATTTCGGTCATTATAATATTTTTTTTAGATAAAGGGCTTTATTACTTAAAAAAGCATTACACCCGGCCTCTGCATATGAATGCACACAGCCGCAATCCAATAGTCAAAAATAAAAAAGTGTGTGAAGCACTAGACGAATTACAATCATGAAGTGAATAAAGTAAATCGCCAGCACTGAAGATGAATGCGAACGCCTATGGAGGACCAATCCGGCGATCATGCGACCATCCAAGTCGGGTAAAAATATCCCTCGCCACCGCTTCCAAACGTGCACATGCCTCCGTAAAGAGGTCTCGATGTCCCTCCCGTTGTAAGATGGACCAGGAACGGAGAGTACTTATGCACCGGTAGAGTACCTGCAAACGAGAAACATTTTTATCATTGAAAACCTTGTCATTTCTACTAAGCCACAGCGACCATATAACGGCTATCGCTCCCACCCTAATAACGGTTTTATACTTTCTATCAATACCATGTAGCCAGTTGCCAAACACATTAGCAACAGACTTTGGTTGATATAAGTTAGACGCTATCTGGATGGCTGACCAAATAGAACGTGCGAAACTACATTCGAAGAATAAGTGTTTTATTGTCTCTTGATGTGGACAAAACATACACTTCGTACTTCCATGCCAGTTCCGTTTAACAAGATTATCCTTAGTTAAAATGACACCCCTACGAAGATACCACGTAAAAACTTTTATTTTAAGTGGGATTTTCATTTGCCATATTTTTTATTATCATCGACAGGCACGTCGGAATGTAGTAACGCCCTATACATTGAATCCACGGAGAATTTTCCATTCTCGCATAGATTCCAACGAAACTCATCAGGACCTTGTGTGAGTTGAATCGGCATCAACCGTGCCAACAAGGAATTCCAAGACGTTAGTCTCGGCCCGATTAAATCTCGCCTGAACGTCACATTGGGAGGAGAGCACTGCAAGACAGTGGCAATGGTATCCCCTTTATGACGCACAATATTGTATAGAGCCGGATATTGATCCCGGAGGGTAGTATTACCTAACCATTTGTCCTCCCAGAATCTAATCTCCGTACCATCCTTAATGGTGAATACCCCGAAGCGAAAGAAATGTTTCTTAGTCGCCATCAGTCCAGCCCAAAAGTGGGAATCACCAGGTTTCCAGTACACCTGTGATACCGCCTTTGTACCAATGTATTTTCTCTTAAGGAGATTTTGCCAAATCCCATCTTCAGTAAGCAACTTAAAAAGCCACTTACCTAGAAGGGCTGAGTTCTTGACATTGAGGTCATGAATACCTAGCCCTCCCTGATCTTTGGGACGGCAAACAACATTCCATTTGGCCAGTCTATATTTCTTTTTCTCGCCATCTCCTTGCCAAAAGAATCTTGATCGGAAGTAATCCAATTTATGCAAGATCCCTTTTGGAATTGGGAAGAAGGATATCATATACAGTACCATGTTTGTTAGTACCGAATTAATGAGAACCAACCTCCCACCAAGAGATAGTAATTTTCCTTTCCAGCTAGATAGCCTTGCTTGCAGACGTTCCTCAACGTGTCTCCATTCCGCATTAGTCAGCTTCCGATAATGTATTGGGATTCCGAGATACATTATCGGAAATTGACCTTGCTCACAACCAAATAAATCGGCATATTGAGCAGCTGCGTCCTGAGCCTCGCCGAAGCAAAACAATTCACTCTTATGGAAATTAATTTTCAATCCCGATAATTGCTCGAATGCTGATAGTATCAATTTTAGATTCGCTGCTTTATCAAGATCATGTTCCATAAAGAGGATTGTGTCGTCTGCATACTGAAGGATAGATAATCCACCATCGACTAGATGGGGAACCACTCCTTCAATTTGGCCATCCGACTTTGCCCGTTCAACCATGATGGTCAACATATCTGCCACTATATTAAATAGTATAGGCGATAGAGGATCACCTTGTCTTAATCCCTTTTTTGTTTGGAAGTAGCGTCCGACGTCATCATTAACTTTTATCGCCACGCTACCCCCAAAAACAAAGTTCTGAATCAAGGCACACCACTCGTCCGAGAAACCTTTTATTCTCAGAGTCTGTAGGAGGAACGGCCATTTGACCTTATCGTAGGCCTTTTCAAAGTCGATTTTTAATATCACCCCATTTAGTTTCTTCGTGTGCATCTCATGCACGGTTTCGTGTAGAACCACGACCCCGTCTAGGATATTCCTCCCTTGCATAAAAGCTGTTTGGGTAGGTTTTACCACATGATCAGCCACCGAATTTAACCGAATGGTCGCCACTTTAGTAAAGATTTTGAAGCTAACATTCAGAAGACAAATAGGCCGATACTGTTGTATCCTTTCGGCATTCTGAATTTTAGGTAACAAAACAATTTCCCCGAAGTTTAGGCGAAATAACTCGAGTTGTCCGGCGTGCAAACAGCCAAATAACTCAAGCAAATCGGGCTTGATGATTTCCCAGAAATGCTGGTAAAACTCAGCTGGAAAACCATCAGGTCCAGGCGCCTTGTTATGCTCCATTTGGAAAACCGCCTTGCTTATCTCCTCTTCAGAAAAAGGAGCAGTAAGAAAGTTATTTTCCTCAGGAGTTACTTGGGTAATATCATTCGTCCGAGACTCATCTAGAGTGAAGTTTCCTTCCTCGGGAGCCCCGAACAAACCTTTATAATAGTTCGTGATATATTCCTTGAGCTGTTCCTGTCCTTCGATCAAGCCCTCATCCTGATGAAGAGAGTGAATACATTTCTTCCTATGTCTGCCATTAGCAACATTATGAAAGTACTTTGTATTCGAATCCCCTTGCAGAATAAATTGAGCCTTAGATCTTTGGTACCATTTGAGCTCTTCTTCCCGCAACATACGACCCACTTGCTCATTTGAATGCCGTTTTAGGTCATTCTCATTTGCTGATAGTGGTCGTACTTCTGCTAGTTTATCAAGCTCATCAATAATGGAACACAGGCGCTCTTTTTCTTTTTTAAGCATACCAGTTGTGTGTCTCGCCCATCCACGAAGGAATTTACGCAAATTGCGCATCTTATTATTCCACCGTTGGATAGCAGTATCACCCACAACCGGTTGAGACCATATCCTTTCAACCAAATCATCAAAACCATCCCGCAAAAGCCAACCTAATTCGAATTTGAATTGAGCCTTAACGAGCGGAGTCGATGTTCCAGTAGATAGGAGTATGGGGGCATGATCAGAGAAAGCCTCAATACGCTCCAAAGCACGAACCGTTACCAATGGATACTTATCCTCCCAACGGGAGTCCATCAGAACCCGGTCCAGCTTCTCATATGTCGGCTCGGGGAGACTATTAGCCCAAGTAAATTGTCTTCCCGTCATTATAATATTTATCCATAGTTTTATCAAATCCAGCACGTGTTTTTTTTTTGACATGTTAACAATTGAACAGTGGCAACCTGAACATTGAATAAACTGTATCTACAATTTGAATTAGGTATATCGGCAAAGCAACACACTTGTATATCTTTTGCTGCTAAAATGTTGTATCAGAATACCGTCGATGGGTGAAGTATTTGGGATCTAATGTTTCAGAAACGGACCCAATTTAACTCCTTAGTTCATTTTTGATTCTGCAACTCTGAACCAGGAAATAAGTAACTTCTTAAATTCATTCAGGTTAGGGAAAAAAGAGCAGAACTGGAGAAGCTGAAAATAAATTTTGTTCGACGAGCATCAGAGTTCTTGAGAAACTACTTCTCTAGCTTGGTGGACTTTATGATAAGTGACAAAAGTTACTTTTCTCAGGTTTCGTGATAGTCCCTTCTTTTCAGTAATTTATTACATTTTCCATTTTGTTGTGTGGAATGACTTAGATAGTTCACTTTGAACTGAAAGTAGCGTGGGCAGTTGAAGCGGCCTGATCATGCAGACCTAAGGTACAAATGCAGGACTTATGCCCGACTTCTTCAGCACTTAAAGGTCCCAATCATCCTAATTTTAATTTCTAATTTGTCAGTTTATTGCATATTGCATCATTCCCATTGTTACATTTATGGTTGCTCATTTGTGTGCAGAGTCTGGACAAGAGCTGCTTAGGCCCCTTAAGGAAGGCATACTGCCATTCTCTTAATTTGCTACTTCGTCGAGAGGTCAGGTCAAAGATAATTACATTCTATTGTTTGATATGCTACCTTCACACTCTTACATCGTACCTATTGGTTTTAGTTTTGATAGGCTCATCTTGCAGCTCATTTTGTTCTCTATCTTACATTTAAGTGTTCAAAATGACAATTAATTATCGACAAACGTGGGAATGATATGATATTGATACTGGTGTATTTAAGCTTTATATATTTTCCTTCAGTTATGCCGGTTTTTTAATATGCATTAAGCTCTTCTATTTCACGAGTTGTGTAATATATATTATTTTTCATTTAATTTGATTCAGGCACGTGAATTTGCCAATGAACTTCGTGCAAGTACCAAAGCACCCAAAAATCCAGCTGTTTGGCTTGAAGGTTCCAACAATGCTGGCCAGAATGGCAGTAGTGCTGATACTTCAACAGTATCTGATGCATACTCAAAGATGCTTACAATATTTATCCCGCTTCTTGTGGATGAGGTTATACTTTTCCTGAATATGGCTACGTATTATACTTCTTCAGCTTTACATACAAACTAATGTACATTATATTTCCAGAGTTCCTTTTTTGCACATTTTATGTGCTTTGAAGTACCTGCACTTGTTCCAGCTGGTGCTCCTAATGTTAACAAGCACAGATCTGGAGCAAATGACCCAGATGACGACGACCTGAATCTTATGGATCCGGATGGAAATGATATCAAACCAGGTACTGTTCTCATCTTGTTTTGATGAATGTACACTCTTTTCTCTCAAATAACCATAGTGAGCAATCTGTTACAACTGTATTTCCAGATAACACGTCTGTGGAACTGGGTACATTGAATGAGGCTCTTCAAGAACTACTTGATGGAATCCAGGTATATTTCATGATATGTTGAAACAGAACCAGAGCAAAAGAAGAATCAGTTTCTTAAGACCAAAAGGGAGTAGTTATATTATGCAAGTCCCTTTTATTGATTGAAGAGTGTGATTTATTTGAGTCTCTTTCAGGAAGACTTCTATGCAGTTGTAGATTGGGCGTACAAGATTGATCCCTTGCGTTGCATTTCAATGCATGGCATTACAGAACGTTACCTTTCTGGTCAGAAAGCTGATGCTGCAGGATTTGTTCGCAAACTACTTGATGACCTAGAGTCAAGAATATCAGTACAATTTGGCAGGGTTAGTGCTCCTGTTGAGGCTTAAAAGCTACATTATACCTATTTAGTAGTGATTAGCTTTGTCTACCCCTCACTTATACCTTTTGGTTCTAATCTGATTCCAGTTCATTGATGAAGCGTGCCATCAAATTGAGCGTAATGAAAGAAATGTCCGTCAAACGGGAATTCTAGCCTACATCCCGAGGTACGTAACTTATGAGTTGGCATTGAAAAAGAGAATACACATATACAATCCTCATCCCTAGCAGCATGGTGCTATAGTTTATTGCTGCTTTAGGTATTTGGTTACAGACATACTCATGAAACCTTCCTTGCGAGGTGTCTCCTCTTTATGATAATTTTGGTGCTCATATGCTGGCATTTACATATTTTGAGACAATCTGCGTGTCCATTCACCATCCATTTCGGGTACAACACACATAGAGAGGGTAGAAGGCTCTAGAGGACAGCTGTCCCAGAGATTTTTTTCTTGAATATGCCACCAAGTGCATGCAATTTTGTATTAGAAGAAAACGTCCAGATGACACCAAGGATTACACAGCCGCCAAAACAAAAAGGAAAGAGAAAAGAGCTTAAGCTATCAAAAGGAAGGCAGAAAAAGAAAAGCAAAGAAGAGAACTGTACATCTATCGAGCCTATCTTATGTAGATGCATCAGGGGGCGGCTATATTGAGGCAGGCGCAGCAGAGCCTTGGCCCCAGCCAACATCCAAATCTGCTGGTTGCCACGTGCTGGAAGGATGTAGGCTGGTCACCTAGAGGTTGATTTGCCAATGGGCGGCATGATAAGTGCCGTTGGCTAGGCTTCCACTTCTACCACCCTTCTCCCTCATCCTCACTCAGCCCCATTGTGTATCTGTCAATCTCAACTCGTCTTGACCAACACCCACTCTCCACGATCTAAGGCGTTAACCCAGCATCTTGCCATCTACATTCTACACCCAGATGATGCTGTGTACCCTCAGAAGTTCCATTGTGTCCACTGAGCCGCCTTTGGGTTTGCAGTTAGGCGACATGGTGGCAAGCATGGCTATTTCATGATGTACCATGTTTAAACTGCAAGAAAACTGGTCTGTGTTCTGAATCGCTCATCAGTTAATTAGTTATTGACTTATTGTGACTCCACATGACTCAGCGAGATCTCGATCCCCCTGGAAAATTTTGAGAACTGTGATTATGAGCGAGTTACCACTGGCTTTTCAGCATTGCTAGTGTCGATCCGTGATAATTTTTAAAGTATCATGTTATTCTATTAGTAATACATGTTGCACGTTGTCTATGTTTCTATATTAGAGCTGTTGAGTAGAAACACTCAGTGTGTACATATTTCGTCATATGATGATCATAGTGTTTGTTTTGTATCTATTTGCAAATATAAACAAACTAAGATCTGATCATTTTGTGCTGGTCACTTTATTTAGATTTGCTGTCCTTGCGTCACGGATGGAGCAATATATTCAAGGACAATCTAGAGACTTGATTGATAAAGCATACACAAAGCTAGTGAGTATAACTGCCTTCCAATATTGCAATAACCTTTTCGGTATTCCATATGTCGCTAGTAAACTCGCGCCTTAATGATTGAACTAGTATTTCAGTCATATTTTGCTTTTATGCAATAACCAGTTTGTACTTCTATCTTTTGTAGCTGTATACTTTTTACTTCCCTTGATATATATTTTTTAACTAGGCTGTTGGTTTTTTCTCTCTCTAATGAACCGCTCCTTGTACTCGGATGTAGGTTAACACAATGTTCACAACTTTGGAGAAAATTGCACAAGGTGATCCTAAAACTGCGGACATTGTACTGATCGAGAATTATGCTGCTTTTCAGAACAGGTTAATTTTTGTTGTCTCTTAAATCTTGTTCGATTCTAATTAGCATTAGATATTTACTTGTATCTCTTGGTCATTTTTAACTCTAGATCGTTCTTGGAGACTAACAATATACTTTTGTTGTATGCAGTCTTTATGACTTGGCTAATGTTGTGCCAACTCTTGCGAAGTTCTACCACCAGGCTAGCGAATCCTATGAACAAGCTTGCACTCGCCATATCAGCTCACTCATTTATCTTGTAAGTAAACGTAATTAGATTCTACTTGCAATGGATAATGTTTATTTCTTTCAAATCTAAGATCATCCTTATTTTGGGCTTATGGCAGCAATTTGAGAGGTTGTTTCAGTTTTCTCGAAAAGTCGATGAATTGACATACACAATAGCTGCTGAGGAGGTGAGTTAACTTCGTCACATAATTTCTGTTTTAGAATTAAGTGCTGTGCTAACCTCCATGGTTTCCAATTAAAGTTAGCAATCCTGAACGGAACTTATTTTGTTTAAGTTGGCATGCTTAGGGGATTAGGAAATGTGCCTTTTTAGTATTGTGCTACAAAACATAGTTTCACAATTGAATTTAGAGATACAAAATTCTCGCAACTATTATAACCAATTGATTTGATGGGTTTAATAGTATCCAGTCGGTTCCTGGCTGATTCACCTGTTTCAAAGTTTGTTATCAGTTACAGTGGTGTTTGGACAAGTATAAGGACATCCATCAATAATGATTAACCCAGTAACTTAATCTTCCAATAGTCATAGAGACACTGTCTATGACCATATAACACAACAAAACTGAGGTTTTGTGGTGGCTGTTGGGGGTTGGACAGAGTAAAGTACTAAAGAATCCCATAAAAAACCCAGACACTGTACTCGCAAAAAAAAACCCCAAATAAGTGCAAGAGAAGTTTCCAATCCCCAAAATGTAGCTAAACCCAAGGTGACCTCCGGACCATGGGGATAACTCCGAAGGTCGTGCCTGACCGGATAAAAATAAAAATAGCGTGGCCCCAAGATTGGGACTGGTTGATCTCTTCATATGTGGAAAGCAAAGAAAAAAATCTCTTTTGCTTTCTCAAGCAAAGCAGTTATGGAAAGGAAAGGTCTCTTCGCAAGGATAGGCATGACTTGAGGAGACCAGGAAAAACCAAAGGCCACTTGTTTTGTTACATGTTCTAGTGACTCACCTTCTTGTACTGCATTCTGTTAAGTGGCGATCACATGATATCCAATATCCCTGCCATCTTTTTAACAGAACGACTAATTTTTATGTCTTGAACTCCACAGATCCCTTTCCAGCTTGGGTTGTCAAAAACTGATCTAAGGAGGGTACTGAAATCAAGTTTATCAGGGGTAAGTAGACAACGAAATTGTTTCATGACTGCAATGCATTTCTGTGCTTTATACCAAACAAACTATATGCAGCGGAAGCCCTCTTGTCATTTTTGTTCAAAAAACTGGGAGCTGTTTTTGCCTGAGTAGTAGTAGGTAGCGTGGTCCTTCCATGTACTTTCATACAAGTACCAGATTTTTATTTCTTAAAAAATAGAAAGAGCTCAAAGACTGACCATCTTCCCATTGTGATTTGGGCCACTCTTTTTGTAGTCAAATGAAACTGGGTCTGTTGTTTCGGCATTCGGGTGTTTTGAATTGTCGATGATTTTGATGCCTTGCTAATTTAATATGTTGACAGGAGCATGCAGTGTAATTCTGTTGATTTGGGGGTTCCTACTGTGTTGTAACTGGGCTCCTAACTCATTCTTTCTGCACTCGGTGCATGCCCTTTTCGAATGTGTTTTAAACCTGTCTTCGTATGGATGCATATTGGCCATGCCTTTTTTATTTTTTTGAATATTGATCAGAATTTCATGCCCCACATTCCGTTTTGTTCAATATGCTGGTGTAATATGTCGACAATGTGGACTCTTGAAATTCTAAAACCGTGCAGATTGACAAGTCAATTGGTGCCATGTATAGAAGATTACAAAAGACATTGACTTCTGATGAATTGTTTCCCTCTCTATGGGATAAATGCAAGGTGTGCAGTTTAATATCACCCCTTTATTTTTCTTGTTCGGTTTGGTTTATAATTTGCTAGAGCAGTAAAATCAATCATTAGACTATTTTTTGCGGGCTATTAGTCTATTGACTATTGTTATGTACTGCATTGATGAGATGTGGGTTTATACATAGTAATGTTTGTGTAGGAGGCTGCAGAATGTTTTGATCTCTGTTTCCCGTGGGAAAGCAATCTCCACTCATGTTTTACTTGTTCTATTCTATATTTGCAGAAAGAATTTTTGGACAAGTACGAGAGCTTTGTCCAGATGGTTACACGAATCTATGGAAACGAGCCTATAATGCCAGTTGCCGAAATGAGGGACGTCCTCGCCACTTTTTAGATACAACGTGTACAGTGCCATGTATCATTTTACAGTGCTGTGGTTATTTATATTCAATTCATTATATTAATTTTGCAGATTTACGTTTCGTAGGCCTTGTTAGGATTATGTATGTATGTTTCACTTATCAAATTGTATGTGTGTTCCTTGTATAGTGGATGTGAGTTGTTGCATCCTTAAATTAATGCATCTCAAACCAGCTTCTGTTGATGCAAAGGACTATGAATGAAGCTAGTCTGGAGAAACGTGTGCATGATTATCACGCATTGAAACACTGAAAGGTTTCTTGTTCGTGTCTCTCCCTCGGAGTTTATTTGCTCTGAATTTGTGATGCGTGCATAGGAGCTACGAAGCGCATGTTACAGCCGGCCAGCTTCATGTTGGCAGGATCTCACTTTGGGCTTCGTTTTTTTTAAACTCTGGTTATCTAGCTCACGATGATGGACACGAAGCTACATACTGACGGCAACATATCAGATTGGTTTCGTTAATTTGGTACATTCAGAAGCTGAAAGCGAGATAACTACGGTAGATAATGGTGACAGATTGAGGTGCAAAGTTTCATTTATTCTACTACCTCCCATCTGGTATTAGTGTCGTCGGTAGAAATGAACTAATTACGTACAACTGGCTAGTACAGTGTTTTTTTTTGTAGAATCGAAGGGAGTAGTAGTGATTGAAAAAGAGCACACAAGTTGGGAACAAAGTATTTTTTCCATGTACTACCATATAAGGAAATGTCAAGGGATGGAGGTGCAGCTCAACAGTGCTTCAAAGTAATCATGGTTTGTCACACGACAGACCTCATGATATTTACGAGTCTTTTTTGTCTATCATTGCCGCATGTCTTCCTTGTTCATCTCCACTACTTATAAAAGCAAGAACTTTGTGGGAAAATTAAATCTACACCGCCCATCCAAGTACATCAAACGGTCTACAATGCTGAATCAGAAATACTTATTGTGTACCACAAATAAATATTTGGGAGGATTTGTGGATCCCAAGTAGTCAGAATAGGAGAGTTGTGACAAGGAGAGGTAATATTGTGTATACACGTGTCTCAGAGCTTATTGATGAGGAGTTAGGAACATGGGATGAGGAAATTATTCGCGATATTTTTTGGCCAGTTGATGTACATAGAATATTGAATATTCTGTTGGCGGTTGGCATGATGGATGATTTTGTTTCATGGCATTTAACGAAAACGGGAGTGTTTTCAGTTCGATCTTGTTACCACGCTGAATGGGATCACCAACATGGTGAAAAGTTGAGGAAAACTGGTCTGATGCACATCTTCAACACTTCCGGTTTGGAAAAATTTGTGGGCTCTTAAGGTCCCGGCTAAAATCAAAAAACATGCGTTGGAGATGTTTACTTGGGGCAATACCATGTAATGGTGTACTTGCTAATCGTCTCAGTGTCAGTTTTGCCAATCGGACCGTGAAAGTATTAAACATATGTTATTTACGTGCCCGAGAGTAACAGAGATCTAGAGTACCCTTGGTATGCAGGATTTGAAATCACATGTGTGTGAGCGGGAGATTAATGGTGGGGCTGCTCTTGAAGCTCTTCTACGTGATACTAAGGTACGTGCACCATTGCTTGAGGAAGTGTATCGAAATGGTTTATTGGCTACGGCTATATGGTATATTTGGTGGGAGCGAAGGAAAGCAACACATGGGAGATCGTACAATCTCCACCAAGTACGGCCCAAGCTATATCGGTGCTGGCTATGAATTATTCGAGAGCAAAGAAGCGAAGATCTAGTATAATTAGACATGGGTGAATGAAACCGAGGGATGTTTTGTCAAACTAAATGTGGATGCCGGTTTTAATATTGATCATGGGTCTAGTAGTACCGGAGCTATTGTTCGTGATGATAGAGAGTTATTTGTGGCTGCTAGCTGCTGCGGTATTCCTTTCGTTTCATATTCCTCGACAGCAGAAGCTCATGCTCTCCGTAACGGCCTAATTCTTGCTGGGAATATGGGTTGCAATCGCATTGAGGTTAACTCGGATTGCACATATGTGATTGAAGTGATGACTAATGGAGGGAATTCGCTTGGCCTTGCTGCTGCAATTTATGAGGAGTGCACGCACCTTTGTCGTAATTTTACTGAAGTTGTTTTTAGTCATTGTCCTAGGGAAGCTAATATGGCAGCACATGTTTTAGCTAGTCGGTCAGAGGGTCCTTTGCTATGTGTTTGGCAAGAGGAACCCCTTGATTTTTTGATTTCTGTAATGGCAAACGATGTAACGATTGTTGCTTAAAGCAGTAAGTTTTTGACGCACTCTTTTCCTTGACAGGTTATCTAAGGGGACTGAAGGTTTTTAATGAGACGGCTTGCTAGCTTAATATATTGGTTCCAGTTCAAAAAAAAAAAGTCTACAATGCTTTGTTCTCCCCTCCGGTTTTTAGGTTCCTTTCCATCGCCCACGCCTTCCGTTGCTGAGATCCGAAAATTAGGCTGCAAACCGTCCCGCAAGCGCACCACTCTTTAGACACAGGCCTAGAGTTTAGACGCCTCCCTCATCCTCGCGAAGCAGACGTGGCCTGGCCGCCATAGATCGCTCCCTCAGGCATGGACGTCGCCGCCTCGCGCTCCACTCTGTGGCCACCACACCGAGTCGATCTCTACTGTGAGTCTGTGAACTGATGAAGCTTCATTTCGAGCCATCGTTGCTCGCTGAAGGAAGTCGCGTCTTTTTTTTTTTGATTCGAGCCAGAGCCGCACGTCGTCGCCGCCATGGGACCGGAACCATTGCCGAGTATGGAGCCAAAGATCACAGCAGCCCGCGTCGTCCTCTCCCTCTATCACTGCACACCATCTTCGCACGGCTGCAGCCGCCCTAGTCAGCCGCTGTACCCACCCACTTAGGTTGTAACTGGGATGATGTAGGAGAGCCCCACTCATCCATGCCGCTGCATTGACTGGACGCAGGACGCAGCAACTCGGACTAAGGGAGGCGCCTAGGCCAGATTTCAGGTTTACCTCATCTTCATTATCCGAATTTTGGGGGAATGCAAATTTTTGGTCTAATCCAACAGAAAATGTTGAACCGAACGGATCACAATTCGTCTATCGGTGTACATTTCGTGGGGTTTGTGTAAATCAAGGAATTGTGCTTGCCTTGCCTCTACAGAAACATCAACTTTGCATGATGAATATTTTCTCAATATAATCAGTATTCTTGTCCTAATAAGAGGAGCTCAAGCGAGACCACTGAACCAGGTGGAGGTATTTCCATTAGCATCGTGATGTGAGCTTCACTTAACTGATATAGTAGGCATTCTATTCCAACTCTCAGGGAAGTAGGAACATCGTATTTAACTGAATGAACAATATCATACTTTCGTCTCTTTACTGGTTTATAGTTACTGCAAATTTTCTATGCGCATATATGGTCTTTAATTTCACTCAACTATGTAAGGAAAAACTTATGTATACAACCTATCTTTGCATGTTGAGTTCCTTTCTGGCAATCGTTTCTAGACCACAAATTATTTTGCTATGTATTTATGGGTTTGCCGAAGCTGACGTGTTTTCATAATGATTGCATAGGCTATAAGAGCTTGAAGAATATATCCCACTTGTTTCAGAAAATTATAATGAAATACCTTGCGGCAAACAATAGTTTTGTACTACTGACCTAATGTTTTGGAGAGGAGCGGCCAATTGTTCTATTTTTCATGGCTCTGTACAAATCCATACTATTACACAGTTGAGGGTAATAAGCGCTAGCTTTGGGGATTAGATCATGTTTCACCAAGTTGACCTTCTCATTTATTGATTGATGTGATTCAAGCATTTGAAGCTTGTTAATTTCATTGATATTGTTTGTCATTTTTTTAGTTTTCATAATTCTTCATGGCTCAAATTAGAGCATTAACACTTATTTGAGATGAAATTGTGAAAGCTTTCTCTCATACCACCTGCACGTTTTCGTGTTATGATAATAGATGAGAAGATGCATGTCTGTTTTTTGTTTCGAATGATTGTTGTTTTTGACTATGTGTATGTATCTGATTGACAGTGATCGTTTCTACTTGAAACTTATATGATTTGTAGATTGTAGGTTGGGGAAACTTTAGGCTACGACAATTTACACCTGATGTTGGATTACTCATCGCCGGAGGCTTGGTAATTTAGAGCATGCACCATGTGGTAGCAAAGCGAACCATAAAGCAGATTCAATCGGTTCAATATATAGTGGGGCATCGGTTCACTGGTCTGACAAGAAAAAGCGAATCAAGTTGTTGGTTGGCTTCTAAACTTGTAATGCATGTATGGTGTAGCGAGGTTTGGCCCACATGGCATGGACTAAACAAGGGAGAGAGATTACTTTGAGTAGACATGCATGCAATGATTACAAAACGATGCACACATGGCAGCGATTCAAGAGCGGTTCCACAGCCTGCCATTTTTTAAAAAGAGAACCTTTTCACCTAAGTGAAAAGTGGCAGGAGCTCTGCCTATTCTTATAGAGAGAAGAAAATCACCCTGGTAAGGCACCAGAAATTCGTTCCCGACGTGACTCGAACTCTGGTCACAAGGATGCACCACTGTGACCCTTGCCACTAGGCTACAGCCTAGTCCTTCAGCCTGCCATTTTTTCACTTGAACCGAACCCACATAGTGCATGGTCTAAGTACTGAACATTCTTGTAGCAACATATTATAAACTTAGATGGAAGTAATGAGTAATATAATTACGAAAACTGTCATTTGGTTTCATTTGTATTTGTTGAGAAGTACCTTGCATGCATGTATAGTGGTGGTTGGACTCGAGAGATGGGAACCAACTAGGCCTCATCTACGGCAGTGTTGTGGGGCTACTTAAGGGTTAGTATTAGAGGTGGTGGTCGGTGCTAATGCTGCTATTGTGTGGGTGATAAGACAGATAAAGACATAGAGCAATCACTGCCTCAACAAATCCTTTTGAAGTGATTATTGAGATAATTTATTTATTCATAATAGTCGAGACGTGTATTACACGTGCACACTTACTAGTCTTGAAAAAAGAAAAAGACAAACCCATTCGGAAATTTGAAGAAAACACAGTTGTCCTCTTCTGGAACACGATGAGATATCACCAAGACTTGCAAAAAACCTTAAATTGAGTGGCTGGAACCGGTCACCGATGTTTCTAACCTGAAAACTCTTACCTACTAGTAGAAAACAAGAAACTGTAATGTAGTTCGAATACGTGAAGCAACTCTTTCCTCTGAGATAAATGCCTAGATTTGTCCACACAGGAAATTCGAATGGATTTCACACTCGTCATCTGTATGTGTAATCATCACCGAGGAAAGCCCTCGACGGAAAAAATAAAGAACTTGACCAAAGAAAATCGAGATGGCAACGACCTACACAGGAGGAAGAATCAAAGAAAGACCAGCAGATAAATGGAAGAGGGAGAGGCTGGCAGATGCAGAGCTGGCTGCGGGAGAGGGAACGGTAGATCTGAATGCTTTTACAATAGCTCGAGGAATCTAGGGCTAGGAGCAATTCCACCCCCGCCCCCCCCCCCCCCTCTCAATTTACATCCCTGTTCCCAACTGCATTGTGCACTAAGGTTAGTTGAGCGACTAGTTCGTTCGTTCCTCTCCGATCAATATATAGTCAATAGCTCAGGCGCAAAATTTGTGTCGAACAATTCTGATCATTTGCAATCTATAAGCATCAAAAAACGGAGTGAGAGCGTGACCGCAGGTGTTGCTGCATTCCTCGATGCCTCCCAAACTCAGACCTAAGATGTGAGCTCCTGCTACACAATGAATCAATGGTCGTCCAGTTTCGCATCTGTTACTAGAGAAATTCTATACTAACTTGCATGTGGTTGGTATGCGTGGTACGTGGATCTTGTATTTGCCTCTTCTTTGCCAGAGTTCATGAGTGAGCTTTGTCCGGTTATCATTTCCTTCCAACTGCTCCTTTTAAGAAAAGGAACGGACATCGTCTATTAATTGAATCTTGTCCAATGCAACAAGCATGCGATGTATCATGTATGCAGAAATGAATGTGCCACGAGACCGACTTACTGGTTTACCATGTGCTGCAATGAATTTAAACAAGGTTCGGATCTGCCTACTGAGAAAAGAAAAATCTCTTTTAGGTTTTTTTTTTTGACTTTTTCAACAGTTAATGGTGCTTGCATGGTGGGCCACTACATATTTCCTTCCTTGATTTACTTGTACCAGCATTAAGGAATTCGACAATATATTTAGATTCTCGTTGAGGATTTATCATATTTATGCTAATGACGCATGTGTCGTTTATATTGCCTCCGTTGCTACAAGTAGTGCTGCCTATAATATGATTGGAATCGTTATAAGAGAACTAACGCTTCCAAGGCTTGAATTTCTTTAGTTTATCAACACAAATGATTCATGTTGTCCCATTTGCAACCAGTGTGAAAATCACAACATTAATTTATATCATAAATGATGCATAATTTATTGTAGTTTCCTTTTATTTTATTTTATTTTATGCAGATCACCAATGAACATTTTTTAAATAAAAATAAAAATTCGGCGAATTTTTTCCCCTTCCTCCTCCCACATTGCTCCCGCGAGCGACGGGGGAAACCCTAGCGCCGCCGGGCAAGGCCCCCGTTCCGTCCTAGCCTTCTCATCGTCGTCGCTGGTGCGCGTTGCCGGGCAAAGCCTGACGGCGTCGGCAGGCGGCGGGAATTTCTTCTCCCCCTGATCGGTGGTGGACGCCGCGAGCCGGCACGCAGGCGGCGGGAATTTCTTCTCCCCCTGATCGGTGGTGGACGCCGCGAGCCGGCACGTCGGATCGAGGCGACGCACTAGCGAAGGGCGCGGTGGCGGGCACTGGCGGGCGGAGGTCGTGGGTGTCGGCCTGGGCGTGGATGGCCTCGCGGTGGTTGATGGTGGAGGTCAGGGGCGACGGCGCCTCGATCTGGCTCGGCTCAGATCCGGCGGCTGGTGGCCAGCGCGGTCCACCTCCGGTCTCGGTGGACCTCGGCCGGCTTGGCTGCGCCCTCCTTCTCATGGTGGTCTGGACAAGGTGGGGGTGTCCGGCGGCGTGGAGCTGTGGGACGAGCCGTGAACCGGCTTAGGGGCAGGCGGCGATACGAGCGGTGGCGGGTGGTGAGACGTGGTCTTCGGTAGGAGGGCGGCGGTGGCGGCCCCCATGCTGCAGCGTGGCGACAGGGGTTTTACATGCTCGATCTAGGCCTGACCGGGACTGCCTGGGGATGGTGTGCTTCTGCTGCCGCGTCCGGTCGACAACTATCTCTGACAGTGGAGGATGGTCTCCTTTGTGTGGCTGCGGTGAGGCCGTTGGCCGGACCCGGGCCTAGGTTTGGCTGCCGACGTGCGGGGTTCTGACCGGCGGGTGATACGGAGGTGCCTTGTCTGCCTGCCCATTGCATCTTTGCTGCTCTCTTGCTACATGACATGGCGCTCGCCTGTCCCCTCTGCTTTGCTGATCTCGCGGTGTGTCTCTCAAGCCACGGGTTCGTGTTCGATGTCGGGGCGGCGACCCTGGTCGTGGGAGACATGATGCTCGTGGGGAGCTCAGGTCTCGGGTGCGGACTGGTTGCCATGGCCGTGCGGGCGGCGTGGTGGCTGGGTAACGTGTCAAACAACTTTAAATAGATTTTTTTGGCTAAGTTTCAAGTTTAGGTTCTAAAGATTTTCGGGAAGAGACACCTCTCGGATCGTCCTCAGTTGGGCGACACGGTTCTCTAAGCCGCCCCCCTCCAAACCCTCCTCTCACGTTCCTCTCGCCGCCACCGGAGGATGCCGGCGTCCGAAGTCCGTTGGACCGACGGTGGCGATGAGGACAGCTCCCCATCTTGGGTCGCGATTAGATGGTCCGGTGTGCTCGGACAACAAGGACATACCGACGGAGCAGAGGAACACAAACCGCCCATCGCAACTGGAACCGACCATCTCCACCTCGTCCATCGCGACACACTTCACGGGTCCGGTGTGCTCGGACAACAAGGACATACCGACGTGCTCTGTCCCGTCACGCCACCAGACGTAGAGCATCAAGTCGGCGCCTTCCCGGTGACCCCGAAGCACATCACCGCCATCTCGTGGCCCTTGAACACATCATTGTATCCGTCCTCACCATCGATCCAGTGCCAGTAGGTGACCATGCCGTCTGACGAGCCTACGTATTCGAAGCGGTACTCTAAGAATTTCGTCAAACAACTCAGATGATTTACGACCTCTCGGAACTACAAAACGGAGAGCGGAAGTGACAACTGGTGCTACTGCATTCCTCGATGCCTCCTAAACCCACCTAAAATGTGAGCTCCTACTACGCAATGGTGTTCCAGTTTCACATCCATTATTTAGAGAAATTCTATATTGAATTGCATATGGTTGGTAGGCATGGTACGTGGATATGTATCTGCATGCCTCTTCTCCGCCAAATATCATGGTGAGTTTTCTCCCGTGTTATTGAATCATTTCCTTCCAACTGTTAGCTCCTTTTAAAAGAAGGACTGGGCCAGCACGTCTCTTAATTGAATCTAGTCCAATGCAACAAACATGCAATGTATGCAGAAATCACTATGACTCGGGACCGACATAATACAGAAATCATTTACTTCCGTGTACTTTCATACAAATACCAGATTTTTATTTCTTAAATAATAGAAAGAGCTCAAAGACTGACCATGTTGCCATTGTGATTTGGGCCACTCTTTTTGTAGTCAAATGAAACTGGGTCTGTTGTTTTGGCATTCAGGTCATCAGGTGTTTTAAATTGTCGATGATTTTGATGCCTTGCTAATTTAATGTGTTGACAGGAGCATGCATGCAGTGTAATTCTGTTGATTCGGGGGCTCCTGCTGTGTTGTAACTGGGCTCCTAACTCATGTGTTTTGCACTTGGTGCCCTTTTCGAATGTGTTTTAAACAGAGATGATAACATAGTCGAGCAGGTCGCTGTGGTGCGAGGTGAGCTCGCCTTCTTCCTCCCCGGCGGCGTGCTGCTGGAGCTCGAAGGAGGTGCTCTGCTTGGTGGATCTGTGTTCGCCGTGTGTAGTGTGGTTTTTCCCTCTGTTCGTGTGTGTTCGTTCGATCTCTTGTTGATCTTGATCTAGTTGATCTTGATCTTGATCTTGTACACGAACTTCCTTCAAAAAAAAAAAAAAAAAAAAAAAATAAAACTAACACTTTACGCGCTAAATTCCGAAAAACTACCACTTTGCGTTTCAATCGCACAGAACTACCACTATTCGCTAATTTTGTTGCAATGTGCGCACATTGTTGTCTAAACCGGAATTGACACTCGTGCTGACAGGTGGGACCCACCGGTCAGGGCTGAGGTGGCAGCACGCGTGGACTCTTTGTTGACGTGGCAGCACACGTGGCCGTGGGCCCACCTGTCATACTAATAAATAAATAAATATCTCAAAAAAATAAAAAAGTCAAAGGCCGTGCTCGCCACGCCATGGCCGCCGCTCTCTGCTGCAGTAGCCAGGCGAGTGCGAGCAGGTGGGGCGCGCCGGCGTGGGGTTCTTCTGGCCGTCCGCGTCGCCGTCCGCTACCGCTCGGCGAGCAAGGAGGCGCCAGCGTGGGCGCGAGCAGGGGCCACGGCCTCCCAGCGGTGGTGCAGCCTGGGAGCAGGAGGGGGCGGGCCACCGGCACCAGCAGCTGGACGCCCTGCGTCGCCGCGCGCATCGTGGCCGCACCTCCACCAGCGCGCCGCCCCGGCCCGCCCCCAGCCACCTTCCCGGCGCGCGCGGTTCCCGGCGGCCCCAAGCGGCGCCAGGCGCCCAGGACACCACCATGCCCGGCGGCGCCGCCCGCCCCTCCTCCTCGCACCGGCGCAACACCTCCTCCTCCTGCCGGCGCGGACCTCGTTTCACCAGATCGAGCTGTCCTGGCCCCCCTTCCACCGGAGCGCCCCTGCCTAACCTCACCTTCGGCGGCGCCGGGCTGGGCGGCGCCGGGCGCGTGGCCGGGCTGGGCGGATTTTTTAGATATAATTTTTTTTCTTTTTTCTTAAATTATTTTTTATTCTCTGACAGATGGGCCCATACTGCCACGTCAGCAAAGAGTCCACGCGTGCTGCCACCTCAGTCCTGATCGGTGGGTCCCACGTGTCAGCATGAGTGGCAATTCCGGTTTAGACAACAATGTGCGCACATTGCAACAAAATTAGCGAAGAGTGGTACTTCTGTGCGATTGAAACGTAAAGTGGTAGTTTTTCGGAATTTAGCGCGTAAAGTGGTAGTTTTATGCTATCATCTCGTTTTAAACATGTCTTCCTCTGGATGCATATTGGCCATGCCTTTTTTATTTTTTATAATATTGATCAGAATTTTATGTCCCATATTCCGTTTTATTCAGTAAGCTGGTGTAATATGTCGACAATCTGAATTCATGAAATTCTAAAACCGTGCAGATTGACAAGTCAATTGGCGACATGTATAGAAGATTACAAAAGACATTGACTTCTGATGAATTGTTTCCCTCTCTATGGGATAAATGCAAGGTGTGCATTTTAATATCACCCCATTATTTTTCTTGTTCGTTTTCATTTATAATTTGCTAGAGCAGTAAAGTCAATCATTAGACTATTTTTTTGCAGTTATTAGTCTATTGACTATTGTTATGTACTGTATTGATGATGTGGGTTTATATGTTTGTGTAGGAGGCTGCAGAATGTTTTGATCTCTGTTTCCCGTGCGAAAGCAATCTCCACTCACGTTTTACTTGTTCTATATTTGCAGAAAAAGTTTTTGGACAAGTACGATAGCTTTGTCCAGATGGTTACGCGAATCTACGGAAACGAGCCTATAATGCCGGTTGCAGAAATGAGGGACGTCCTCGCCACCTTTTAGATACAACGTGTACAGTGCGATGTATCATTTTACAGTGCTGTGGTTATATATATTCAATTCATTCTATTAATTTTGCAGATTTACGTTTTTTAGGCCTTGTTAGGATTCTGTATGTATGTATGTTTCACTTATCAAATTGTATGTGTGTTCCTTGTATAGAGTCATAGAGTGGATGTGAGCTGTTGCATCCTTAAATTATTGCATCTAAAACCAGCTTTTGTTGATCCAAAGGGTTATATGAATGAAGCTAGTCTGGAGAAACGTGTGCATGATTGTCACACATTGAAACGCTGAAAGGTTTCTTGTTCGTGTCTCTCTCTATCGGAGTTTATTCGCTCTGAATTTCTAATGCGTGCATAGGCTATGAAGCGCATGTTACGGACGGCCAGCTTCATGTTACGGACGGCCAGCTTTGCTCTTCGGCCAGCATAAGCTACACGGCAAGTCGGCAACATATCAGATTGGATTCGTTAACTTCGTACATTCAGATGCTGAAAGCGAGATAGCTACGGTAGATTTCGGTCACAGATTGAGGTGCAAAGCTTCATTTTGTTTTCCGTTGTGAGTGAAATTGCAATGTAGTGAAAACCGAGAATACGTGAAGCAACTCTTTCCTCTCAGATGAATGCCTCGTCCACACGGGAAATTTGAATTGATTTCAGACTCGTCATCTGTATGTGTGTAATCATCACCGAGGAAAGCTCTCCACGGGAAAAATAAAGAACTTGACCAAAGAAAATGGAGAACGCAACGACCAACACAGGGGGAAGAAGCAAAGAAAGACCAGCAGAGAAATGAAGTATATGATGAGAAGCTGACTGGCAGATGCAGAGCTGGCGGCCGGAGAGGGAACGGTAGACTGAAAGCTCGAGGAATCTAGGGCTAGGAGCAGACTCCCTCTGAATTTACATCCTTCTAGTTGTACCCAACAGCACTGTACACTAAGGTTAGTTGAGCGACTAGTTCGTTTGTTCCTCTCCGGTCAATATATAATCTATAGATCAGGCGCAATTTTTTTGTCAAACAACTCTGATCATTTGCAATCTCTAAGAATCAAAAAACGGAGTGAGAGATTGACCACCACTGTTGCTGCATTCCTCGATGCTTCCCAAACTTAGATCTAAGATGTGAGCTCCTACTACACAATGGTTGTCCAGTTTCACATCCGTTACTAGTGTAGTACGTGCCTCTTCTTTGCCAGGGTTCATGGGTGAGCTTTGTCCCGGGTACCATTTCCTTCCAACTGCTCCTTTTAAGGGGAAGGAACGGACATGGTCTATTAATTGAATCGAGTCCAATGCAACAACCATGCGATGTATGCAGAAATGAATGTGCTTCCAGACCGACTTATTTGTTTACCATGTGCTGCAATGAATTTGAACCAGGTTCGGATTTGCCTACTGAGAAAAGAAAAATCTCTTTTAGGGATTTTCTGGACTTTTTCAATAGTTAATGCTTCTTGCGTGGTGCGCCAATACATATTTCCTTCCTTGGTTCACTTGTACCGGCATTAAGAAATTCGACAATATATTTAGATTCGTGTTGAGGCTTTATCACATTTATGCTAATGACATATGTGTCGTTTATATTGCCTCGGTTGCTACAAGTAGTGCTGCCTATAATATAATTGGAATCCTTATAAGAGAACTAACTCTTCAAAGTTTTGAATTTCTTTAGTTTATCAACACAAATGATTCACACTGTCCCATTTGCGACCAGTGTGAAAATCACAACGTTATTTTATATGATACAATATGCTTAGCTTATGGTAGTTTCCTCATATTTTGATTTTTATGCAGATCACTAATGACCATTTTTTTAAATAAAAATTCGCATGGGTAAGTTTGTACTCAGTATCTACATGCATTTATTTTTTGGTAAAGTGTCAAAAAATTTTGGTCACAAATGGGCTCTAAAGATTTTTTGGCTAAGTTTCAAGTTTGGGCTCTAAAGATTTTCGGGAAGAGACACCTTTCGCATCGTCCTCAGTTGGGCGACATGGGTTTTCTAGCCACCCCCTCCAATCCCTCCTTTCATGTCCCTCTCGCCGACATTAGAGGATGCCGGTGTGCGAAGTTCACTCGACCGACGGTGGCAGAGAGGACAACTTATCCTCGCAGATCTAGGCGGCCGTGACCTCCCCGTTTCACACGTGCTTGGTGCACTAGTGGAAAAAGGGCAAAAGGTTTCGACCTTTAGTACCGGTTCCCTTACGAACCGGTACTAGTTAGGTCTTTCCAACGGCTATAATGCCTCCCAGACCACGTCCCGGTTCGTGAGGGACCTTTAGTCCCGGTTCCAGCCACGAACCGGGACGAAAGGTCCACCACGTGCGGTCGCAGAGGCTCGGCCCCGCGCGAGCACCTTTAGTCGCGGTTCCAGCCATGAACCGCGACTAAAGGTAGACCTTTAGTCTCGGTTCCTTGCTGGACCCAGGACTAACGTTCTTCCTGCATCACCTTCCACCCCGAGCCAGGCAGGTTCATTTTTCCAGCTCGAGTTCTTCTCCATTTTCTTCACCATTTGGCTCTCCCGAGCTCGATTTCGTCCCCATTTTTTTGCCACCATTTGTCAAGATTGACGGTGCCCCATCTATCCAAGGGTTAGCACAGCTTCATTCTTTCTTCCGGCGCTCGTTTCGTTGCTTATTTAGCTCATTTAGCTCATTTCATATTTTTAGTGCTAGCTAGGTGTTTGATGAAATGTCTAAGTTAGAGATTTCATTTGTTTTATATGCAATTTGAGCTCAAACTAAATTATGAATTGTGTGTTTTAGTGTCGTCCCGTTGATGACCCACAAGTATAGGGGGTGTATCGTAGTACTTTTGATAAATAAGAGTGTCGAACCCAACGAGGAGCAGAAGGTGTTGACAAGTAGTTTTGAACAAGGAATCACTGTAAATACTAGCAGACAAGTTTTTAGGGGTTTTTGATATTGCAGATAAATAAAATGCGTGTAAATAAAAGACAGTAATAATAATTGCAGCGAGTGGCCCAATCCTTTTTAGAGCAAAGGATAAGCCGGTTGGTTTACTTATGATGGCAAAATGTTCTTGAGGACACACGGGAATTTCGTCAAGTGCTTTCGCTTCCTACAGCTGATTAATCTTTATTGTTTTGATAAGTGTTGTGTGGGTGAACCTATGCTAATGCACTGCCCTAACTTGGACTAATACATACTTGTGATTAAACCCCTTGCAAGCATCCGCGTCACAAGGAAGTAATTAAGATAAATCTAACCACAGCCTTAAACTCTGAGATCCTACACTCCCTCATGCACCGGTTTACTAACGGGGGTTTAGGTTTCTGTCACTCCGGCAACCCCACAATTAGTAGCCAAATACACAATGCATTCCTCTAGGCCCATAAAGGTGAAGTGTCATGTAGTCGACGTTCACACGACACCACTAGAAGAATAACACCACAACTTAAATATCAAACCATTAAATATTACTCAACATAGTTCCACTACTAACAGCATGACTTCTCCCATGTCCTCAAGAACTAAACGAACTACTCACAAGACATCATATGGATCATGATCAGAGGTGATGTAATGATGAATAACAATCTGGACATATACTTCAATTCACCGATAAAACTTAATAGCATCAACCACAAGTAGTAATCAACACCGGGAAAGTTTCCCCTATGAACTACACAAAGTATAACCCTAGATGTTACAGCGAAACGAAGTGGAGCGGTGGAGATGATGGTGACAGCGATGGAGATGATGATGATGATGATCCCGATGAAGTCCGGCGTGATGACGATGACGATGGCGATGATTTCCCCCCTCCGGGAAGGAATTTCCCCGGCAGATTTCTGCCTGCCGGAGAGCTTTTTCTCTCTCTGTGGTTTCCGCCTCGTGGAGGCGGCGGAATATTTCCTCGATGACTCCCCGCGTCTTAGGGTTTCTGGGGGATGAAGTACGCGAAGGGGGAGCGCCAGAGGTGGGCCAGGGCGGCCACACCATGCCCCGGCGCGGCAGAGGGGGGCCCGCGCCGTGGGGTGGTGTGGGCCCCTCGTGGCCCATCTCAGCCTCCCCTTTTGGCTGGCTCCGGCATCTGACAAAATAGGAACATCTGTATATTTTCCGTGAATTGTTGATCTTCAGAAATAGGTGTCTTGACGATGCTTTTTCCAGCTGAATCCTGACTCCGGCAGTTAATTCTCCAATAATCATCAAACATGCAAAACAAGATAAAATAACATAAGTATATCATCAAATGTGAAATATATCAATGAATAGCAGTAAATTATGATATAAAATAGTGATGCAAAATGGACGTATCAACTCCCCCCAAGCTTAGACCTCGCTTGTCCCCAAGCGAAAGCTGAACTCAGTAAACAAGACCACAGGTTTATGGAGTGAAGCGTCGATAATAAAGAATACGGACAAGAAGCATCAACATGTACTAACACACAAATCATTTTAGACAGCAACTTCCCCTCATATAACTTATCTTGGAACGAGTAATGGAAATCACAATAAAGGTGCATAAAGAAAATCATAGTTTGGTGATGGCAAACTTCGTTCTTGGTCAGAGAACAATTAACAGATTGTACTTATCTTTCGAGTAGAGTCCTTATATCGGAGCTATATTGCAGAACTTACATGCTCAATTATCACAATTTCTTTACAGTCATTGATAACTTTCAAAGTTATATTCCTTCAGATAAAAGACTTGTGCAAAACAAGGAAGGATAACAAACATGATTGATAATATTAATATAGATGGTTGAATCACAACAACTCAAATGCTTGCTTAAGAAAGAAGGAATAGGTTTACTGACTCAACATAAAAGTAAAAGAAAGGCCCTTCGCAGAGGGAAGCAGGGATTAAATCATGTGCTAGAGCTTTTTAAGTTTTTGAAATCATATAGAGAATAAAAATATAAGTTTTGAGTGGTGTATGAGAATTGTCAACGAATCAGAAAATGGAAAGTACAATATGACCCCTGCCAACCAGACTTTTAAGAGCGGCTCCCATGAAGGACGTTATTTCTACCAGCAAGGCAGATCATCCCTCTTCTCTTTTGTTTACACATGCAGATATTTCACTGTTTGTCATTGCTTGACTGATAAATCAGGGCAAAAATGTGAAGAGAATTAAGCGGTTAAAGTTGTAATTAATTGGGACTGGGCACCCCATTTGCCAGCTCTTTTTGCAAAATTAATGGATAAGCGGATGTATATGCCGCTAGTCCGGTGGTAAAGTCTGTTTGACAGTTGACATAAAGACATCCACCCCGTCCTCATGAGCTAGTAAACAGTGACACAAATAAGGAGTAGTAACTTTTGAATAGTTTAAAGGTAGCACATGAAGTATTTACTTGGAGTGGCAAGGAAATACCACATATAGGTAGTTATGGTGGACACAAATGGCATGGGTTTTGGCTCAAGGTTTGGATGCACGAGAAGCATTCCCTCTCAGTACAGGTTTTTGGCTAGCAAGGCTGGGTAGCAAGCATAAGAGTGGAGGGATACAAACAAATATAAATGTAATAGAAACAATCATGCAATCTTCCTTGTAAACACAAATAATTTTAACTTGAGAATACTAAGCTCATGAGCCAACAAGAAAGAAAGATATGAGATAATGTATCTACATGCAATCCCCTCTTTTCTACTTAAGCCTCAAAGTATTGTTGCTACTGACCAATGCTAAGTTTGCCAAAACCAAATAGATTTACTTGATGCTCCCAAAGTGATGCCAACACTAACAACAAGATCATTCATATGACAGAAATTTGCAAAGTAAAATAAAGTGTGCAGAAAGTAAATGATAAAACTTCTCATTAATATTCCAATAACGGCAACTCACACCAAGGGATACATAGATAACCAACTAAGGAGAGATACTTCCACACTGCAAACCATCCTATATGATAACTTCTCTACTCATGATATGACTCGACTGAAAAGTAAAAGGTAAAAGATAATGGTGATGATACCGCGGCACTCCCCCCAAGCTTGGAACAAGCTGAGGGGATGCCAATACCAATGATGAATTACTCCTTCGGTGGTGATGGTGGGACGATCTTGATTGGGGACAGGAACCGCTCTAGCATGCGGCGAAGCCTATCGTTCTCCTCTTGGAGTATCTCCACCTCCATCCTCAGAACTCGATATTGATCACAAAACTCATCAGTGACTCGAAGAGCCTCAGTTACTGCAGGAAAAGAGCTAAAATCTGGAACAGGCGGTGTCGCTCCCTGCATATTATGAGAAAAGGCACGTTGAGTATTAATTGATCCCACAAAAGTAGGTTTGCTTGTCCTTGATCTTGCAGCAATCTGTCCCTCTTTGTTTGACGACATCTCCTTTACTTCCTCCTTGACGCTCTGATCCATATCCTTGCGCCTAGCTGTGATCCTTCTTCTTCTGACCATCCTACGAAAGTCCCCTGATCGAGGTCACGGAGGAGCTCACGTCGACGTCGCAGCACGTACTTCTCTGAGATGAACCCTGGGACGACATCTGAACAGAAACAACCCGAAACGAAAACACGACGAGAAAACGATATACGGACCTCGGGGGATCCGGGGGATTATATAGCAAAAAGTTTCATAACAAAAGGAAAGTCCAGGTCGAAACCGGGCTGGAGACGGGCTCCGAGGCGCCCACACCATGCCACGGCGCGGCCAAGGGTGGGCCCGCGCCGTGGGGTGGTGTGGTGCCCTCGGGCACCGTTTCCTCCCCGTTTTCGGCTCGTAATTTTCCATATTTAATAAAAACAACAAAAATATAAGTTGGGAAGTTAAACGCGAACTTTTTCTTACCAAAACTGTTACCTATTCGAAAACAGACTCTGCAGTTTTCTGAATTTGACTTTTAATAAAATCTTCCGGAGTCACTACTTGAATAATATCAACGTCTTCGTTATAAGAATCCCCAGAAATATAATGCTTGAGTCTTTGACCATTAACCACTTGAGATCTGTCACCATCAAGCGAAGTAATTTTGATTGCACCTGAACGGTAAACCTCTGAAACAACATAAGGTCCTTCCCATTTCGAAAGTAATTTACCTGCAAAAAATCTGAGACGAGACCTATACAATAGAACTTTCTCACCAACATTAAACTCTCTCTTTAGGATTCTCCTATCATGCCATTGTTTCACTTTCTCTTTAAAAAGTCTAGCATTTTCATAAGCTTCACTTCTCCATTCATCTAAGGAACTCAAGTCAAGTAACCTCTTTTTACCGGCAAGTTTAAAATCTCTATTAAGTTCTTTTACGGCCCAATAAGCTTTATGTTCTAATTCTAGAGGTAAATGACAAGCTTTTCCGTAAACCATTTATAAGGAGACATACCCATAGGATTTTTATAAGCAGTTCTATAAGCCCACAAAGCATCATTAAGCTTCCTAGCCCAATTCTTTCTAGATTTATTAACAGTCTTCTGCAAAATAGATTTAATCTCTCTATTTGATAATTCTACTTGACCACTTGTTTGAGGATGATAAGGTGAAGAAATTCTATGATTAACATCATATTTAGCAAGGGTTTTTTAAAAGCACCATGGATAAAATGAGAACCACCATCAGTCATGAGATATCTAGGCACACCAAACCTTGGAAAAATAATATCTTTAAGCATTTTTAATGATGTCTCACCATCAGCACTAGATGTTGGTATAGCTTCTACCCATTTAGTAACATAATCAACAGCAACAAGTATATGAGTATAACCATCAGAAGGAGGAAAAGGACCCATAAAGTCAAATCCCCAACAGTCAAAAGGTTCAATAACAAGAGAATAATTCATAGGCATTTCATTGCGTCTAGTTATATTACCAACTCTTTGACATTCATCGCATGATAAAATAAATTTTCTTGCATCTTTAAAAAGAGTAGGCCAATAAAAACCTGATTGTAAAACCTTTTTGCAGTTCTATCTCCAGCATGATGTCCTCCATAAGCACTTCCATGGCATTTCCTCAATATTTCTTTTTGCTCAAATTCTGGAACACATCTTCGCATTATACCATCCACTCCTTCTTTATATAAGTGTGGGTCATCCCAAAAATAATGCCTCAAGTCATAAAAGAATTTCCTTCTTTGCTGAGCTGTAAAGGTTGGAGGCAAATACTTGGCAACAATAAAGTTAGCATAGTCAGCATACCAAGGACTTTCTCGCGAGCTTACCTTTATCACAGCCAATTGTTCATTTGGAAAACTATCGTTAACAGGAACAGGATCATAAGAAATGTTTTCCAATCTAGACAAATTATCAGCGACAGGATTTTCAGCACCTTTCCTATCTACAATATGCAAATCAAACTCTTGTAATAAAAGCACCCATCTTATAAGTCTAGGCTTAGCATCTTTCTTTTCCATAAGGTATCTAATAGCAGCATGATCGGTATGGATAATAACTTTCGAATCAACAATATAGGGTCTAAACTTATCACAAGCAAAAACTACTGCTAAAAACTCTTTTTCAGTAGTGGCATAATTCTTTTGAGCAGCATCAAGAGTCTTACTAGCATAATGAATAACATTCAACTTCTTATCTACTCGCTGTCCAAGAACAACACCTACAGCAAAATCACTAGCATCACACATAATTTCGAAAGGTAAAGTCCAATCAGGAGGTTGAACAACAGGAGCAGTGGTTAAAGCCTTTTTTAGAGCCTCAAAAGCTTCTTTACAATCATCATCAAAAACAAAAGGTACATCTTTTTGGAGAAGATTAGTAAGAGGTTTTAAATTTTAGAGAAATCTTTAATAAACCTTCTATAGAAACCGGCATGACCGAGAATACTACGAATACCTTTAACATCCCTAGGACAGGGCATTTTCTCAATTGCTTCAACTTTAGCTCTGTCCACTTCAATACCTCTTTCAGAAATTTTATGTCCAAGAACAATCCCTTCATTAACCATAAAGTGACATTTCTCCCAATTAAGAACAAGATTAGTTTCCTCACATCTCTGCAAAACTTTATCAAGGTTTTGCAAGCAGTTATCAAAAGAAGTTCCATAGACGGAAAAATCGTCCATGAATACTTCCACAATTTTTTCACAAAAACCATGAAAAATAGCAGACATGCATCTTTGAAATGTAGCAGGAGCATTACACAAACCAAAAGGCATACGCCTATAAGCATAAGTTCCATAAGGATAAGTAAAAGTAGTTTTCTCTTGTGCTCTGTTTGGTTGCACAGAATTCACCTCTGAATTGAATTGGCAATGGAATACCAAATCAACGAATTCAATAGAATACCATTTTGGCTGTTTGGATGCGCGTGGTATTCACCTGTAGAATCAAGGTTACAATGGAATTCTAAATCCTGTTTGGGTGTACAATGTGTGGAATTGAAAGTTTTTTTGACTTTGAACAATATAAACTGTGTAATATGAATGAAAATAAACATGTATATATCAGAATGTTAATAATCCAGAAATAGCACAAATTGTAGAAAAATATGTCTCACATAGATAATAAATATGTCTCACATGACACAACATATGGATAATAAATATGTTTCACATAGCACAAAGTAGGTAGTTTATGTCTTACAAATAGCACAAATTGGGTAGACTATGTCTTACAAATAGCACAACAAGCATGACCAAAGTGATTCATAAACGTGCATAAGAACAAAGTTCATCAAGGCAAGGTCAAGAGCCATGGCTTCCTCATCTCCATGGGTAGTGCCATGAGTGATTCAAACGTGCGCTCGTTGGCTGAGAGCTTCCCATAAGCTATCAGCAGATCAGTACCCTCCAAAGTTGGTATCTTCTTGAGTTCAGCAAGGATTTCAGATGGAGGAGTCACCTTTGGTGGTGGTAGTGCCACGGTTGAGTTCAAAGCATCCTCAAACGTGCATCTCAGCTCTCCCACCATGCTCATGATAGCATCAGCAGTGCGTTTCCTCTTCTTAGCCGCCTCAGGAGTATCTTCATCATCCTCCACAACCTGAGGAACTGATGAGGATCCAACCTGAGCACACTCACCTCCTGTCCTTGCACCTGCACCTGTGGCATGGTCTTTTGAATATATAGTAGAGATAGCTTGCCAATTCTTCACTTCCTTGTGCCTATATGGACCTGCATCCTTGTTTGCCTCCACATATCGAGCCCACACTTCATCACTTTCAACACTCACCATGTTATTATCCCAATCCCATCCAAAGCCACTCTGAGCAAGCATCTTGTTGATGATATCATAATGCTTGTCAAATGTCTTAATTCGTGCTGCTATTTTGTCTTTGTTGATGACAACGTCACATGTCTCCTTCACATGCTTTATGCAAGCATTGTACACATGTGGCTTCCAACCATTTTGTGCATGGTCACCCTTGTTGTGATGCTCAACAAGAATGGCCAATAATGCAGTGTCCATCTCATTACTCCACGGGAGGTAAGTCCTGGACTTCTTAGTTTTCGATTCACCCATGCTTCTACAAGTGACATACATAATACAAGTAAGGAGAAAGAGCAAGTTGTAGATAGTTAAAACATATATATATATATTCAGCATAAGGTTACATATATATCTAGCTAGATTTCTACTCGACCACTACTCCATTAATAGTTCTTCATGTGTCAGAAGGTACTCAGCAAACATCTCATCAGCTAAATCCTGCCTAAATGTGTTCCATGCATCGCTTTGTTGGACACTTCTAATTAGTGCGGCATCATCTGCAGGTTCAGGGGCCATAGCTGCTAGTTCAGCGTCGATCTCCTGCAGCAATAGATCATCTCTCATATGTTGTCTATCCCTTGCATAGTTGTGTAACACACAACAAACATTAATAATTCGAATCTGCAATTATTTATTTCATAGTTAGCATTTGTTCTTCAACATATCTAGCCATCTAAACACCATATCGACATGTATTACCTGGTCCTCTATGGCAAAGAAAGAACAAGATCGTAGGATGGCCCATTTTTTCTTCAACAGCCCAAAACATCTCTCCACTACATTTCTAGCACGAGAATGCCGCAAGTTGTAGAACTCCTTTTCAGTTTGGGGCCGTAGTGCAGTAGCAGCCCACTCTTTCAAGTGGTACCTAGTGGATCGAAATGGAGATAGAAATCCAGGTCCATTTGTATAGCCCGCATCAACAAGGTAGTACTTTCCTATATGTCAAGTGCATAAGTTAGTTATGAATTAAACATGAGAAAAAGAAAGCCAAGAGCAAAGAGAGGTACCCTGTGGTACAACAAATGCATCTTGGCGGTCAATTCTCATGGCATCCTTCAACACTCGCGAGTCCGATGCCGAGCCCTCCCAACCAGGTAGAACATAGAGAAACTTCATGTTCCAATCAACCACACCCAACATGTTAGTGCTGATGTCTTTTTTTCTGTTCCTATACCTCCCTTTGTCAGCCGCCCTAACGAACACATCAATATGACACCCATCTAGAGCTCCAAGTGCATTGGGAAACCACTTCCATTTGTAATCATCGGGAGGGGTGACAGAAGGCTCAGGAAGCTTGATGAACTCCCCAGTTAGAGATAAGATTGCAGCTAGCACATTTTCGAAGTGCCTACTGGTGGTCTCTAAAGACCGCTCATAGCCGATCATTCTCATTTTAGTTCCATGGCCAACAACTTGTAAGAACATAGCAACATTTTCTTCTACTGTGACATAGGTTGTATCTTTGAGACCACACTTTTCACGCAGCATAGCACAAAGATTATGAAAATTTCTTTTGGTTAAACGTAGCTCATCATAGCATCTTATCTCTGTCCCATTGTATGTTCTTCCCAGTACATACTTTCTATATGCAACCTTCTTCTCAAAGTCATTGAAGGCTCCTAGGTCCCTCGGTGACCTTTGAGTACTAACATATGCTAATGCAACCATAGACACCTCGAAATACAACTTTGCGAACATTATCCTTTTTCTTTTTCTTCTTTTGTTCTCTTCGGAAATGTAATCAACCAACTCTTGGTGAGACATGATGATTCTACAATACACAAGTTTGCATAGCCCAAGATCATATTAACATGTAAGCATTCCCATGATGACCAACAAATTTGCATATTGCCCAAGATCATATCACATATAAATATAGTATAGAAAACAAATTTGAAACCTTCAGTTGGACTCAGCACTTCTTCTTCTCCTCAGAATCTACAAAATCGAAATAAATATTGCATCAGTTTAACAGCCCAAAATCGAAATCCTACAAACAGCAAAATCGACCACCGCCGCCACACACAGAGGACAGGGGAGGCATCCGCTCGAGCACCTCCCGCCGCTCGAGCACCTCGCGCCGCCGCTCGAGCACCTCGCGCCGCCGTTCAACTACGTTAGGGTTCGGGTTCCGCGGGGTGGGGGCAGCTAGGGGGAAGGGGAGGACGGGGAAGAGGGAGGCCAGGGTCGGAGGAAGGCGGCCGGAGTGGACGAAGGAGGACGGGGAAGAGGGAGGGCGGCGGAAGATACTTGGCGGCCCCGCCGGGCAGCCCTTCTCCAACACGGACGGAGGCGAAAAAGCTCTTACTTTGGCGTCTGCATTTTTTGGGCAGAGGAACGCGAGCGAACGGTTGCCAATTCGGAGGCAATACAGAGGTCTGGACCTCTGAATCCATCGACCGGTAAGTTAGCCCCGCGCGGGGAGGCCCTCGGAATTGGGTCTGGTTTCCACGGTCCAATACCAAGTACATCCAAACGGTGGAATTCGGGTCCCCAATTCCGAAAAGCCAATTCCGTGCAACCAAACAGGGCATTGATCTTTCGCTCTAACAACAATTTGTGAAAATCCAGAATAACCATCAAGAAAGCAAAAATGAGTTTTCTTAGACAACCTTTCTAACATTTGATCAATAAAAGGTAAAGGATAGTGATCTTTCTTAGTAACTTTATTAACCTTTCGAAAATCAATGCACATCCTATATCCAACAACTACTCTTTGAGGAATAAGTTCATCATTTTCATTTGGCACAACAGTAACTCCTCCTTTCTTAGGGACACAGTGCACAGGACTTACCCATTTACTATCAGCAATAGGATAAATTATACCAGCATCGAGGAGTTTTAATACCTCATTTCTTACCACTTCCTTCATTTTAGGGATTAGACGACGCTGGTGCTCCACAACAGGTTTTGCATCATCTTCCATGTTGATGGCGTGTTGACATATAGCAGGAGAAATCCCTTTTAAATCATCCAAAGTATATCCGATAGCCCCTCGGTGTTTCCTCAACACTTCCAATAACCTTGCCTCTTCAGTAACTGAAAGTTTAGAACTAATAATAACAGGATATGTTTTCTTATCAACAATGTGAGCATATTTAAGGTTATCAGGCAAAGGTTTAAAATCAAAAACAGGATCTTCTTTAGGAGGTGCAGGGGTACCCAAATCTTCCACCGGCAAATTATGCTTAAGTAATGGTGGTTGATGAAGAAAGATATTGTCAATTTCATTCCTTTCCTCCATAAAAACCTCACTTTCATGTTCCTCCATAAATTGCTGCAAGGCATTGTTAGGAGTAATAGCAATAGCAGCAAGTTGTTCAATTTTCGAGTCCTCTTTAGGCAAATCAGTAATAGCACCACATGTATTCAAGAAAGGTCTACCGAAAATAATAGGACAAGTTTTACTAGCTTTAGAACCAAGTACTAGAAAATCAGTATGATATTTAGTTTTACCGCATAAAACCTCGACATTTCTCACAATACCAATGGGAGAGATAGTTTCCCTATTGGCAAGTTGAATAACCACATCAATATCCTCAAGTTCACAGGGACTAATTTCTTGCATAATTTCTTTATAGAGTTCAAAAGGAATAGCACTAGAACTTGCACCAATATCACATGAGCCATAATAGCAATGTTCTCCTATCTTCACTGAAAGCACAGGAACACTTGTTTTCTTAAATTTCCCAGGATGCGAAACAATATTAGAAGCATCTTCACAAAAGATAATATGTTCTCCATCTATATTTTCAGTTACCAAATCCTTTATAATTGCTACTTCAGGTTCAACGGTTATTTGTTCATCAGGCTCTAAAGGTTTCTTGGCACTTTTATTAACCACACTAGCTATTAGAGAATGTTGCTTGACTTTAACAGGAAAAGGTATTTTTTCAATATAAGGTTCTGGCAAAATGTGATCAACAGTATGAACTTCAATACTTTTGCCAATGGCCGAATTGGTTTTATCTTTATAAGGTTCATGATATTTATTCAAATCCTTCTTAGGCACATCAAGATAAGAGGCAAAAGCTTTGTAATAATTTGCAACAACTTGAGAATCAAGACAGTAAACAGCACTAACATTACGGAAATCATCAGTCTCCATAAAAGATTTAATGCATTCATAATCATAATTTATACCTGACTTTCTACCTTTGTCGTTCTCACATCCTTCAGTATTTTCCTGAATACGGTCAAGAAGGTCCCATTTAACTTCTTCTTCAGTACGTGTAAATGATCCAGAGCAAGAGGCATCCAATAAATCCTTATCATGAAGAGAAAGCCTTGCATAAAAATTATTGATAACAATATTACTTGGGAGCTCATGAATGGGACATTTGAGCATTAGTGACTTCAATCTCCCCCATGCTTGGGCAATACTTTCTCCATCATGAGGCCAAAAATTATATATGCGATTCCGATCTTGATGAATCTCACTAGGAGGATAGAATTTAGAATAAAAGAGAGGTACAATTTCCTCCCAGCCAATAGATCGGCCATTCTTTAGCATCTTATACCATTCCGCAGCTCGGCCCTTCAATGATATAGAGAATAACTTCCTCTTGACTTTTTCCATTGAAATACCTGCACACTTGAACAACTCGCATAATTCATGTATAAATAGTAAATGATCACCAGGATGGATGGTTCCATCTCGAACATAGCGGTTATCCATAACACGTTCAACAATTTTCATACGTATTTTAAATGGATCTAATTCAGCAGGCGGCGGTTCATCTACTACCTTAGAAGTGGCAGTAGTATTCCCAAATAGTGATTCGAATGGAGATCTCTCCATAATAAAATAAAGCAACAAGCAGAAATAAAAACAGCACTTACAGTAAAGGTTTCCCTTACCAATTCCACTTACCAATAGCACTTCACTCCCCGGCAACGGCGCCAGAAAATAGTCTTGATGACCCACAAGTATAGGGGGTGTATCGTAGTACTTTCGATAAATAAGAGTGTCGAACTCAACGAGGAGCAGAAGGTGTTGACAAGTAGTTTTGAACAAGGAATCACTGTAAATACTAGCAGACAAGTTTTTAGGGGTTTTTGATATTGCAGATAAATAAAATGCGTGTAAATAAAAGACAGTAATAATAATTGCAGCGAGTGGCCCAATCCTTTTTAGAGCAAAGGATAAGCCGGTTGGTTTACTTATGATGGCAAAATGTTCTTGAGGACACACGGGAATTTCGTCAAGTGCTTTCGCTTCCTACAGCTAATTAATCTTTATTGTTTTGATAAGTGTTGTGTGGGTGAACCTATGCTAATGCACTGCCCTAACTTGGACTAATACATACTTGTGATTAAACCCCTTGCAAGCATCCGCGTCACAAGGAAGTAATTAAGATAAATCTAACCACAGCCTTAAACTCTGAGATCCTACACTCCCTCATGCACCGGTTTACTAACGGGGGTTTAGGTTTCTGTCACTCCGGCAACCCCACAATTAGCAACCAAATACACAATGCATTCCTCTAGGCCCATAAAGGTGAAGTGTCATGTAGTCGACGTTCACACGACACCACTAGAAGAATAACACCACAACTTAAATATCAAACCATTAAATATTACTCAACATAGTTCCACTACTAACAGCATGACTTCTCCCATGTCCTCAAGAACTAAACGAACTACTCACAAGACATCATATGGATCATGATCAGAGTTGATGTAATGATGAATAACAATCTGGACATATATTTCAATTCACCGATAAAACTTAATAGCATCAACCACAAGTAGTAATCAACACCGGGAAAGTTTCCCCTATGAACTACACAAAGTATAACCCTAGATGTTGCAGCGAAACGAAGTGGAGCGGTGGAGATGATGGTGACAGCGATGGAGATGATGATGATGATGATCCCGATGAAGTCCGGCGTGATGACGATGACGCTGGCGATGATTTCCCCCCTCCGGGAAGGAATTTTCCCGGCAGATTTCTGCCTGCCGGAGAGCTTTTTCTCTCTCTGTGATTTCCGCCTCGTGGAGGCGGCGGAATATTTCCTCGATGACTCCCCGCGTGGTCTTAGGCTTTCTGGGGGATGAAGTACGCGAAGGGGGAGCGCCAGAGGTGGGCCAGGGCGGCCACACCATGCCCCGGCGCGGCAGAAGGGGGCCCGCGCCGTGGGGTGGTGTGGGCCCCTCGTGGCCCATCTCAGCCTCCCCTTTTGGCTGGCTCCGGCATCTTACAAAATAGGAACATCTGTATATTTTCCGTGAATTGTTGATCTTCAGAAATAAGGTGTCTTGAAGATGCCTTTTCCAGCTGAATCGTAACTCCGGCAGTTAATTCTCCAATAATCATCAAACATGCAAAACAAGATAAAATAACATAAGTATAACATCTAAATGTGAAATATATCAATGAATAGCAGTAAATTATGATATAAAATAGTGATGCAAAATGGACGTATCACCCGTGTCCGTCCGTAGATCGCCCGCGCCGTCCCGTCACCGGCACCACCTCGGTGAGCCTCTTTTTCTATTTTGTATTCTAAAAAATATTAGGTGTATGATTTATAAGCATAATTATTATTTGTATAATTGTTTGTTATATATATAGTGTCATGGTTTTGACATCTGTCCACACCGGCTCTCGTCCGCTCTATTATTCGGATGTGGTATGATTGTTCGTTATAACTATATATATGTTTCGTTTCGTGTTTATCGCAATCATGCCGACCAACTTGATATAGATATATTTTTATCTAGGACGTAGTTGAACCGGAAATTCCAACCGACCCTATTATCGAGTTTTTTGAAAAAGAAAACAATGATTTGAAAGAAAAATTGAAAAGAAGTGAAGATCTTCGTCTCCAATGCTTAGAAGAGAAGATGAAATTGGAGTTCAAGTTTGCCGACGTCATCGATGATCACGAGATTAAGATGGAGGCAATGCGCTTGGATCACGAGATCAAGATGAATGCAATGCGCTTGAAGCTTAAAAAGATTAGAAAATATGCCATTAGTCAAGAGGCTTGGTATCATTATGCTGTTGGTTCAATAATTACCTTAGTTGCGATTCTGATCGCATTTGTTGTTGGATTTAAATTCTTTAGATAGTTGTATGTTAGTTTCAATTAATGTATGTTTATGAGAACTATGTATTAGATTTGGTCACTACTCTACTTTGCTTGATGAACTTGTATTAATTAATTTGGTCACTTATCTATTCATGATCGATGTAGTATATATATATAATGGTTTTTGATATACTAATATAATGCAGATGAGACGGCAATGGATGTACGGTGACCGACGCTGTCCCGAGTTCATTAATGGCATGCATGATTTTCTCCGTGTGGCTGAGACAAACAAGTGGACAAATGGTTTTATATGTTGTCCATGCCGTGTCTGTAAGAATATGAGTGATCACTCTAACTCAAAAGTCCTTCACGTCCACCTGTTGCAGAATGGTTTCATGCCTGGTTATTATTGTTGGACCAAGCACGGAGAAAGAGGGGTTATAATGGAAGACAATGAAGAAGAAGAGGATAATGACAACTATCCTATGTTCGATGAACACGGTGATAGGGAAGACGAAGTTGAAGAAGATCCCATTGTTGATGAGCCCGACGATGATCTTCGTCGGGCCATTCGTGATGCACAAATGGATTGTGGAAGTGAAAACGAGAGGTTGAAGTTGGAGCGCATGTTAGCTGATCACACCAAATTGCTGTATCCAAATTGCGAAAATGGCCAGAAAAAGTTGGGTAGCACACTGGAATTGCTACAATGGAAGGCAGAGAATGGTACTTCTGACAAGGGATTTGAAAATTTGCTGAAAATATTTAAGAAGATGCTTCCAAAGGATAACGAATTGCCCTCTAGTACGTACGAAGCAAAGAAGGTGGTCTGCCCTCTAGGATTAGAGGTGCAGAAGATACATGCATGCATTAATGACTGCATCCTCTACCGCGGTGAGTACAAATTTGAATGCTTGTCCTGTATGCGGTGCATTGCGGTATAAGATTGGGCGAGATGACCCTGGTGATGTTGAGGGTGAGCACGGTTGTCCAAGGAAGAGGGTTCCTGCCAAGGTGATGTGGTATGCTCCTATAATACCACGGTTGAAACGTTTGTTTCAAAACAAAGAGCATGCCAAGTTGTTGCGATGGCACAAAGAAGACCGTAAGAAAGACTTGATATTGAGACACCCCGCTGATGGGTCCCAGTGGAGAAAAATCGACAGAGAGTTCCCGACATTTTCAGATGACGCAAGGAACTTAAGATTTGGTCTAAGTACAGATGGCTTTAATCCTTTTGGAGAGCAGAGCTCCAGTCATAGCACTTGGCCTGTGACTCTATGTATCTATAACCTTCCTCCTTGGCTGTGCATGAAGCGGAAGTTCATTATGATGCCAGTGCTCATCCAAGGCCCGAAGCAACCTGGCAACGACATTGATGTATACCTGAGGCCATTGGTTGAAGAACTTTTACAGTTGTGGCGTGAAGAAGGTGTGCGTGTGTGGGATGAGCACAAACAAGAGGAATTTGACCTACGAGCGCTGTTGTTTGTAACCATCAATGATTGGCCTGCTCTTAGTAACATTTCAGGACAGTCAAACAAGGGATACAATGCATGCACGCACTGTTTAGGTGAGACTGAAAGTATACATTTAGGTAACAAGAATGTGTACCTGGGCCATCGTCGATTTCTTGTACCCAACCATCCCTTAAGAAAGAAAGGCAAACATTTCAAAGGTGAGGCAGATCGTCGGCCGAAGCCTACCCTCCCTTCTAGTTCTGTTATACATGATATGGTCAAGGATTTAAAAGTAATCTTTGGGAAGGGTCCTGGCGGTCTATCTGTTCCGAATGACGCTCTCAACCACGTACCCATGTGGAAGAAGAAATCTATATTTTGGGAGCTGCCCTATTGGATAATGCTAGAGGTTCACTCTGCAATCGACGTGATGCATGTGACAAAAAATCTTGCTTGAACCTGCTAAACTTCTTGGGCGTGTATGGGAAGTCAAAAGATACACCGGAAGCAAGGCAGGCCATCAACGTATGATGGAACGAGACGACGCTCATTCAGAGAATCATCAAGGTCCTGCGAGCTACGCTCTTACGAAAGAAGAGAAGAAAATATTTTTTGAATGTCTTCGCAGTATGAAGGTTCCATCTGGCTTCTCGTCGAATATAAAGGGAATAATAAACATGGCAGAGCTAAAATTTCAAAACCTAAAGTCTCATGACTGCCACGTGATTATGACACAATTACTTCCGGTTGCATTGAGGGGGCTTCTACCAGAAAATGTTCGAGTACCCATTGTGAAGCTATGTGCATTCCTCAATGCAATTTCTCAGAAGGTGATCAATCCACTAACTCTACCAAGTTTACAGAAGGATGTGGTCCAATGTCTTGTCAGCTTCGAGTTGGTGTTCCCACCAACCTTCTTCAATATTATGACGCACCTCATAGTTCACCTAGTCGAAGAGATTCTCGTTCTCGGTCCTGTATTTCTACACAACATGTTCCCCTTTGAGAGGTTCATGGGAGTCTTAAAGAAATACGTTCATAACCGTGCTAGGCCAGAAGGAAGCATCTCCAAGGGCTATGGAACGGAGGAGGTCATTGAGTTTTGTGTTGACTTTATTCCTGATCTAAAGCCGATTGGTGTTCCTCAATCGCGCCATGAGGGGAGACTGCGTGGAAAAGGCACGCTAGGAAAAAAAGCAACACTATGTCAAGACGGAATTCTTTCACTCGAGCACACTACACAGTTCTACATAATTCCAGCTTGGTGGCTCCGTATATCGAGGAACACAGGAATATTTTACGCTCCAAATACACAGGAAAAGATTGTATTGATGGAGAACACATGAAGACTTTCGGCGGTTGGTTACAAAGACATCTCATTAATGACACCAATGTTGGAGAACAGCTATACTTGTTGGCCAAGCAACCATCTTCGACTATATTGACTTTTCAAGGGTACGAGATAAATGGAAATACATTTTACACGGTCGACCAAGATAAAAAGAGCACCAACCAAAACAGTGGTGTCCGCTTTGATGCAACAAACTGCAATGGGCAAAAGGAAACATATTATGGTTACATAGAGCAGATATGGGAACTTGACTATGGACCTTCTTTTAAGGTCCCTTTGTTCAAGTGCAAATGGTTCAACCTAGAAGGCGGGGTAGAGGTAGACCCACGGTACGGAATGACTACAGTGGATCTCAAGAATCTTGAGTACGAGAACGAACCATTCGTCCTAGCCAGTGAAGTGGCTCAGGTTTTCTATGTGAAGGACATGTCTACCCTACCAAAAAAAAAAGAAAAGATAAGCAAGCGAATACATCATACGATGAGCCAAAGCGCCACATAGTTCTTTCAGGTAAAAGAAACATCGTGGGAGTGGAGGACAAGACAGACATGTCAGAAGATTACGATAAGTTTAATGAAATTCCTCCCTTCAAAGTGAACACTGACCCAAGCATCAAGTTAAATGAAGAAGATTGTCCATGGTTACGGCGCAATCAGAAGAAAGGGACACACACGAAGAACAAGTGAACACTAGATAGGGATGTTGTTGGTGATGTGTAATAATGTATTAAACCTTTTATGTAACTGTGTTCTGAAAGTTGAAACAAAACACACGGTTTCCCCTGCATACAGCCCGACGGTGGCTCGTGAGTGCCCGCATATCAAATGCACCGTCGGACGTATGCAGAGAATCCGAATGCTTTGACTGGCAAATCGGCAAATCATCGCGTGGTCGTGAGACGGCAAATCGGCCTTCGATCCAAACAGCGGCAAGACGTCTCTGATGATCTGCAACCGTCCGAACAAGTGTTGGGGATGTTGCTAATCATCAGAGATCCTTGCCGCTGCTTGGATCCGACCGAGGGGAGGGTTCACCTTCAGCCTCCGCTCTAGGAACTCCTGCCTCTCAGAAATCTTGCTCTCTGCTACTCGTGTACTGCCAATGATGGATGCTATATATAGGGTCTGTGTGCTTCTTTAGTCCCGGTTGGTAACACCAACCGGGTCAAGTGGCTCACGAAGTGGTCGTGATAGTGCTGATCCAACAGCTCACAATCACTCAAAAGAAACACACCCCTGATCCAACGTCTCACAAGCGCTTGAAAGAAACACACAATCCGTGTGCTTCTTTAGTCCCGGTTGGTAACACCAACCGGGACTAAAGGCGGGCTTTGCGGTCACGACTTGTGTCAGTCACGTGTCCTCCCCCAGCGCTGCCCTAGCCACGTGTCCTCCCCTAGCGCTGCCCTGGAGGTCTTTATATATTGCCGCCGACGGGGTAAACCCTAATCCACCATTCCTAGCCACGAACGCATCGTCTCCACGAGATGGATCCGCCATGCCCGCCGCAGCGCCTTCTGGACGAGGTCGAGCGTGCTCGGCAGAGCGCGCTTGGGCGCTACCGCGGGAGCCTATCCCGCCGTATGCCCACGAGCCCGGCGTGGAGAGGAATGCCCTGCTACCGGCCTCCTGCTCCGATGCCGGAGGAGGTGCGGAGAACGTACGAGCCCGCGTGGTCCGACGTCCCTGACCCCGACGAGGATGCATACGCCGCAGGGGTGGCGTGGGGATCCGCGGCCGTACCTCCACCAGTCGCTGCCGCCCCTCCCGACGAGGAGGATGACGATGACGACTTCGACTGGAGCGACCATGGGGAAGAGCGCGGCGGGCCGCAGATGCAGGAGGCCCTTGAAGCCTCCTTCCGGTCCGTCCACGACGACCGTGTACAGCGAGCCAGAACTGCCTGCCAGCTCAAGGCGAAGGAGGCTTCCGAGCTGGATTGGGCGCTGAAAGACTCATCCTCCATGGATCTTGCCCTCCGCTGCAAACGTGCGCGCGAGAACCGGGCGGCCGCGAACGGGGCTGGCTCCTCCCGCCGTTCCCCCTAATCCTACGGCCTTCGAGCCAACAAGTCCGTTTATGTAGAATAATGTTGGTGATGTTGGTGATGTGTAATAATGTATTAAACCTTTTATGTAATGCATTCTATGGAATGTATTAAACCTTTATGTAAGGAGCATGTGTAATAATAATGAATTTGAGCTCGATGAACTGAAGTATTTTGTAGACAGAACAAAAAAAATTATGAAAGATGTACATAATTAAGTTGTTGATTGACAATTTTTTAGAGACTAATTTGAGCTGATTTGGACGTTTAAATCAATAAATAGGAAAGAAAATAGAAAAAAGGAAAAGGAAACAAAAAAGAAAACAGAAAACAGAAAAAAGACCTTTAGTCGCGGTTCCAGCCACGAACCGCGACTAAAGGGTGTGGGCTGGCGCGCAAATTTGGGCGGTCCAAATTCGACCTTTAGTCGCGGTTCGTGGCTGGAACCGCGACTAAAGGTCAGTTTCGCGGTAATTTGGGTGGCCGCGGCCGAATTTTTTCGCATTCTTCCCCAAATCGAAGCTCGCTCTCCGCCTCGACGCCGCCGACGCCCCTGACGGCGAAGCCCTGCTCCGCCGCACCGTCGATCTGCCGCTCCGCCGCCGTGCCCCTCCCCTGCCTCGCGCTGCCGTGCCGCCGCTGCCAGAGGTAGGTGCCTCCCCTGCCTCGCGCCCCTCCCCTGCCTCGCCCCTCCCCTGCCTCGCGCCCCTCCCCTGCCCCTCCCTTGCCTCGCCGTGCTGGCGTGGCCAGTGGCCGTGCTAGCCGTGGTCGTGCTGGCCGTGCGTGTGCGTGCGTGTCCTGGCACAGCACCAGTGCACACAAATGCACTAGTGTGTGAGTGTGAGAGATGTTTGAACCACCAATTTGAACCAAATCAAATTCGGCAAATCTGACAGTTTTCAGAAAATTCAGTTTTAGGACTTGGTGAAAATTGTAAGTCCTGTTTTCTGTTAACAAGTAGCTATGTTCAACAGATGCAAACAAGAGCTTAGGAAATTCCAATTTGAGTGAGATGATTTTTATAAATCAGTACTCACCACAAATATGGATGACAAGCAAGAAATGCATCCAGAAAAGGAATCTAGATTGGAAAATTAAATAGAGAGAAAAGGTATCTTTTAACTGTTTTTCTGTCTGGATATTTCATAGCAAGTTGAGAGCATGAAAACATGATTTTAAACAATCCCAAAATGAAATATCTTGGCTTTCCTGTGAAGTATAAACACAATACTCCAATACCATGACAAGGAAAAAAATTAAAGAACAATACAAGTCCATTAATTAAGAGTCCAAAAACAGTATAGATGCAAATTTATAGTAGCAATTTTATAGATGCAAATTTATAGATGCAATTTTATAGATGCAATTTTATAGAAGCAATTTTATAGATGCAAATTTATAGATGCAAATTTTATAGATTGCAAATTTGATAAGTTAGCAAAGTTAGAAAATTTAGCAAATTTTTGTGTAGCAATTTTATAGATGCAAATTTTATTGATTGCAGGGACATTGAGCTATGGATCCTAACTATGTGCGAGACGAGGAGAATGAAGACGAAATTATGCGAGAGATATATGAGAATGCCAATAGATATGATCCCGATGGAGAAGATGCCGGTGGAGAAGATGTCAGCGGTGGAACCGATGCCGGTGGAGAAGATGTTGGCGGTGGAACCGATGCCGGTGGAGAAGATGATGAGGATTTCACCTCACAATTTCTGATGGACTCTGGTGAGGGAATTGAGTCCGAAGAAAGAAGAGCCGACGAGATATATATATTAAGGCTATTTTGGTGATCACTAGATTCATTAATTGATTTGTATTGCACTTATTAACGCATTATTTTTCGTTTAGCCCTCCAGATCGAGCAAATCTGCTAAAAAGGGAGCTCCTCGAGGCAGCACGAAAAGGATGACGAGCGATGATCCAAAGTTACCGATCTATGTAATTGGTGCTAACGGCGAGCCGCTGGAACCCAAAGAGAACCGCCGTAAATTTATAAATCAAGCTGGAGCTATTGTTAGGGACATGCTCCCGATCACCATACAAGAATGGCATAAGCCGGCGGCCGCAAATGACGATGACCCCTGCTATGTCCACAAGATTACAAAAGATTTGGTATATGACACACTCTTGTCACATTTTAACCTCCCGGAAGATGTCTCTGAAATCAAAAAGGAGAAACTCAAGCAGTGGACTCTCTCGAAGATGGCCGAACAATTCCGGAACTGGAAGAAAACAATATGGAAAAAATATGAAAAAGAAGATCCAGATTTCAGTTGAAATTCCGGAACTGGAACACTAGTTAAGATACAAGATTACTGCCCCACGTTTAAGGCGTATAAGAAATCGTCTACGGCTGTGGCCCGATCGGTCAAAAATAAGGCAAATGCCAAGAAGAAGATATACCACCATAGGTTGGGGACAGGTGGCTACAGGTCCGCCATTCCTACGTGGTTAGCCGCTGAAGACAGACTGCTTGCTAAAGGGATCACTCCACAGACAATGGACTGGCCCGAGAGGTCCAAATTCTGGATGTTCGCGCATGGTGCAGTGTTGGACGAGGAAACAGGGCTGATTGTTGCACACGGAAGATGGAAGAAAAAAGTAGAAACAATCGTCTCGAAGCTTATACTTGCAATAGATGAAGCTCGCCGGGGTGTGTACAAACCCGATAGAGAGGACGATGAGCTGACACGGGCCCTGGGTAATCCTGAACACGTTGGACGATTACGAGGCTGTCCCGGCGGTGTCACCATGAAGACTGGGTTTCCGAAGTGCGCTGACAGTTATAGAAGCCGTGCAAGAAAGAAGAAGAAGGGTGAAGACCGGTTATCGGAATTGAAACTCAAGGTGCAGCAGCTCATGGAGTCACTTACTCAGCAAAGGCCGTCTCAGCAGCAGCTAGAAGATCCTCAAGCCAATGCCGACCGATCTCAGCTTAGAAGCAGCGTGGGTTCCACGCAACTACAAGTCGATGCTCACTACGCCGTGGATGATGTCACGGAGAGGACAGAATGTGAGCTACATACGCCAATGAGGAACATATCCATGAAGGTGGCAGTCGGCTATGCTATACCAAATGAACCCGAAGCAAGCTACCATAATGGTGACATTCCAGCTGGCTATGCTCGTGTCAGGGTGGATGAAATTATGCCGGGATTTGAAACATTGTCTCTTGAGATTCCTGGAGGTGACGGTGAGGCGACATTGGGAGAAGTCAAGCGTGGTTTTGCCCTGTGGAACAAGAAATACATTTCTTGTCAAGGCCATCGACTCCTCCTTGTAGCAGTCCACCTCATCAGCAAAGCCCAACTCCTAGACAGGGACGTCATGAGCACGAGTCCATCTCGATCTCCGCCGCGTGAGGAATTGCCCGTTAAGTTTCTCCCGAGGAAGCGCAAGGTCGGTTCGCCGATTAGGAGGGGACCTAGAAAGCAGAAAACACCACCGCCTCCTGAGAAGTTACCTTGTGATAAAACTGTCGACGAAAACGCCGCCGCCGTGAAGGCCTATAATACAGCATTCTTTGCACCGAAAGTGCCCGAGCCAAAATTTACCGCTGCAATATCTCCGGAGCGCCTGGCACTTACCATCGATAACCTATATAACTCTCCACCAGCGCCGCCATCAGACTATGAGCGTTCTATTGACAAGTCATATGACAATCTGATGGAGCTCCTGCCGCCCAAAAAAGGTAAACAAGTTCCCCAGCTCGGAGAACAAGATGCACAATCGGTCCCCCCGCTCAAGGTGTTTGACGAACAAGAAATACATCGTATTGCCGCGGCCGCGCAATGTACTCCACAACAAATAGGTTCGTCAACCGATTACGCCATCGCTGATCTAGCAAAACAATATGTTCCCGGGGAAAATTTGGTCGACGGCAGGTTATCAACAAAAATGCGTGCGTTGCATACCTGGTACAAGACAGCCACAAAAGCGGGAATATCAGTCTCATGGTGGGAGTTAAGGAAGAGCACTACTGCCAAGAATACGCTGTGTCCGTTGAGTTTAGCGAACTTTTTCAGTTATACAATATCCGGGCCCTCGACAAATCTATCCTCAGTTCCTATTGTCTGTAAGTGATTTATTTCTGTAATTTAAGTCTTTACCTCAGCTCGTTCATTGTCTGTAATTATCCTCACTATAATCTTTTGTGCGCTATATTTTGCAGAATGAAGATGCTCGAATTGAAAAGGCAAAAAAAACAAGGACTTTGGGTTCATTGACCCGGATAAACTTCATCAAGTCACCATAGAAGATTCCTTATATAACAAGGACACACCAGGAGATTTGCTAAGGTATTTCAAGCAACACCGTGACAAAAAGACTATATTTTGGGCTTACAACTTCAAGTGAGTGTTACTGTCTCTTCTACACATTATATTTTGCTCACCCGATGTTAAGTTTAACTGACGAGTTATGCATGACTGTGTATATAAATGTGTGCAGGTTTCACTATATTCTTCTCGTCATTAAAATTCACGATGGAGAAATTCATGTCCTTGACTCATTAAGGAAAAGTCCAAAAGAATACAAGACATGTTTTACAATGCTCGAAAAGTAATTTCATTTCTTATTGCCTCTTTCGTTCATTTCCTGATATCAAGTCATTAATAACTCCTTTGTTAATTTTATTTGTCGGGCAGCGTTTGGAAAGAGTTCATCAAGGAAGAACCCGGTCAATGGAAAGACAAGCTGATATGGCGTCTGAACAATGTAAGTAGTACTACCTAGGTCCACGCACCATTATCATACTTGATTATTATTTGATTGAATTCTATTCTTGTATAGTCTTGCGCGGAACAGCCACAGGGAACTGATTTCTGTGGATACTTCGTTTCCGAGTACATACACGTTCTGACCTGCGAGAAATTCGAGGGCAAAAGAAGTAAAGAAGTACGTAAACATTATTCACAGCGTTATTGTTTTACCATCAGTTGTGCTGAGTTTCATTCATTTGATATATATATGTATACACACACAACTCATGTATTTATTTTGATCTTATTCTTTTAAAGTTGGCAAGAAAGCGCAGCAAGCTACCATTAGAGGCCCGCTTCAAAGCAATTGCGGAGGAATTGGCGGGATTTTACCTTGCGGAGGTCATACCTGATACAGGAGAGTACTACTATAATACAAATTAGTATGCCTCCATGTAATACTGATCTGCATGTAATTAAGTACCTGGGACCGGGAAACTTGATCTTCATGTACTACTTAATTTGTTTGTGTCATCAACGTGATCTTCATGTAATTTGTATGTGTTAAATATATATGCATCAACTTCATCTTCGTGTTTTTGGCGCATCGACGTGATCCATGTACGATGGAAACAATCCGAAACCCCTAAACCCCTCCTAAAACCCTAAACCAGAAAATTAATCGAAATAGAAAAAAAACGTAAACACACTAGTCCCGGTTCGTGTTACGAACCGGGACTAAAGGTTCCGAGCCCGCGTGGTCTGCGCCGTGGCCACGTGGATCGGCCTCTAGTCCCGGTTCGTAAGCAACCGGGACTAAAGAGGTGGGGGCTTTAGTCCCGCTTTGTTAGTCCCGGTTGCCTAACCGGGACTAGAGGGCCTCTGGAACCGGGACTGCTGTCCCGTTTTCCACTAGTGGTGGCATAGGTCTGGTCGCGATTAGTGGGTCCTCTTCTCAGAACAGTGAGTGAGTCCGGTAGAGTGACCATTGAGGGACTGCTCACGTGAGATCTGCCAAGTACATATCAAATGGCAGCGACATGAGGGTCGACGGGTCTCAGTGGTCCATTGTAGCGGTAAGCGTCTCATGGTGCCGATATGCCATCGAAGACTTGTGTTGGTGAGTGTATGCATAGAACAGCGCGCTCCGGTCACGATGAGCATCGCACGTGCAATGCGCGTCGGTCTATGGTGGTTGGGTACGCGTGGAACAATGTTGCAGGTATGCCAGTCTGGATCTAGGCCTACGTGGGCCTTATGATGGGCGGCGTTGCGGTGAATTTTGATCCAACCGATGTGTCGGTGGTTGAGGACCCTAAGGAATTGACTCTTATTAGATTGCTGCAACGGTGTCCATATCTACCCTCTTCCATCAACAACTTTGAAGTAGGTGACAATGTTTATAAGCAAGGTTGAGGGCCTTGAACTCCTTACGACGTCTTCTCCAACAGTGTGTGGGTCTCACTTCCAAAACATCGGGTCAGACTAGTGAGAAGTTTTCAACCAGGAGTAAGGTTGCCGGCAGTGGTAGTTTTGACAACAAGTATGCACACACTCCGATGGAAACACAAGTTCATATCAGGCAATATCGATGTTTGTGCGGCGTTTCCTTGCTGAAGGCGGCAAACCCTTCTTGGAGGCTTTATATGGGAGCTGTATACTTTTCATTGTTTAATTATGTGTCATAGGGCTCATGATAGATTTGTGGAGATATCGTAGCGATGCAGATGCCCTCGTATTTTTCTTTGTAGGCGATTTTTTTGGTATTGATGCCCACCACTCAATGCAGATCCCGGAGGCCACCCTCATTTCCAAAAAAAAAACTAGATTCTAAAAATTGTCCTCCACATTACCCGGGCCGGCCCTGAGGGGGGTCAGGGTGTGCGGCCGCCCCGGGCCACCAAATCCAAGGGGCCCCCAGCTGGGCATGTAGTATGTACATGGGGTCAGAGAGGGGTTCGCGTGGTGACGCCATTAGATCAGGTTTGGAGCTTTTTCTCTATGCGCGGACCAGGGAGACTGAAAGAAGGCGTACATCCTCCTAGTGGGCTGGAAATTGAGCCTCTTTTAAGTTAACTTGGGCATTTTCTCTTTTGATTAGATTGGTTAGGTACGAAGTGACCAGACTTTTTGGGAATTCCTGTAAACTCTCCATTAGTTGAGTAATAAAGCTTGCTGTTGCACTTAAAAAAAAGTGTGTGGGACTTAGTTCTCAAAAAAAATATGGGGCCGGAGTAGACAATGTATTACCGATGTAGGGATTGTAGCATACAATCGAGACATTTCATGTTCTATAAATTTCAGTTTCAACCCATGCCCTAATTTTGGCGGAAGGCGGAATAATAAATTCTAGTGTGCTGAAAGTAGTGACATCGCAGCGCGTCGAATTTTAGAGGATAAGGGCGGAGCCCGAGTGGCGCCATACGGTTGGCGACCGAGTCTCCATCCGACTGTGGCATCGTCCATTAACGACCACATGGTCTGATCCGAACCAAATAAAATTGAGAATTTTTTATCGGACAACATATCGAAAAATAAAAAGAATTGCAAGACAGCCATGTACTAGTCTAATTCTCCGTTGCGTGTCGTTCGCGACACTGTTCGACCATTCCATGGCCATGCCGAGAGGCAAGAGGACGAGACACCGAGTGGAGACCTCGTTGTGCCCTATGGATGCTGCGATGATATGATTAGTCAAAGTCGGCGGGATAAGATGATACGGTCACAAACAAGAATGTATCTTAATATGTTAGAAAAAAATGTTTAACACGCTATGGATTTTTTTTTGATATTTATACCGTTTTCTGGTACAGTTTAAGTGACATAACATTTTATATACATACATATATTAATTATTATGATGATGTTCGCATTGTGGGGCCCTAGATCGAATTTCGCTCCGGGCCCCCGAAATCTCAGGACCGGCCCTGCACATTATGTATGTAACCGATGTACCAAGCTACAACTGCCCTGCTCAGGATTCTACACTCATCGACCCATGTAAAAGTGCCTCCAATCATTTTTTTTAACGGCGCAGGTGATCTGACTTTTCAACGATTAAGGAGGGGGAAATTGGGGAGGCTAAAGCCAAAAGAAAAGTGAATTACACCACAGAACCAACATACATCCACACACAACAGGCGAAAGGCCCATGAAAGTAGCGGGCTAAGGCCATCTCCAGCCGTTGTGCCCCCCCAGGCCGAAAAACGGCGCTATTTTGGCCCGCCTGGGGGGGCAACGGCGCTATTTCACGCGCTGGGGGGCGCCGATTCCCAGTCGCCGAACCCAGGCCGCCCCCCAGCCGGCGAGTTTGGGCCATATTTCGCGCATAAAACAAAGGCCAACACAATTAAAATAGTTGGACATACAAATTCACACATAAGAATAGTTCAACATACAAATCCACACACAAATAGTTCAACAATGCAAGCAAATAAAACAAATCAAACTAGGCATTGGCATTGTCGGCATTGCCATTGCCTTTGCGCTCCCACAAGTGCTGCACCAGATCATCCCGCAGTTGTGTATGTGCTGCAGGGTCTCGAATCTCCTGGCGCATAGCGAGGAAGGCTGCCTATGTTGCCGGAACCTGATGATCTACATCTGCAAGAGGACCCTGTCGGTAGTATGGCTCAGTAGTCTCAGGCACCGGATGATCCCGCTCACTCTCAATGATCATGTTGTGCAAGATAACACAACAGTTCATCACCTCCCACATGTTGGCCTTCGGCCAAGTCATGGCTGGGTACCGGACAACAGCGAATCGAGACTGCAGCGCACCAAATGCCCGCTCATCATCCTTCCTGCAATCCTCCTGGCACTTGGAAAACCAAACTTTTGCGCTTCCTGGCACAGAGTTGGAGATGCTCTTCACAAATGTTGACCACTTCGGGTAGATGCCATCTGCAAGGTAGTAGCCCTTTGTGTACTGGTGCCCATTGATCTCGTAGTTCACTGGAGGGACACGACCTTCAACAAGCTTGGCGAAGACATTCGAGCACTGCAACACATTGATGTCGTTGTGAGTTCCTGGCATACCAAAGAAGGAATGCCAAATTCATAGATCATGTGTAGCCACGGCCTCAAGAATCACACTGCACTCTCCTTTGTGGCATTTGTACATCCCCTGCCATTCAAATGGACAGTTCTTTCATGCCTAATGCATGCAGTCAATACTTCCAAGCATCCCAGGAAAGCCTCTTACTTCATTGCAAGCTAGGATCCGCGCAGTGTCTTCCGCATTCGATAATCGCAAGTATTTTGGCCCAAACACTGCCACCACTGCCCGGCAGAACTTGTTCAAGCAATCAATGGCAGTGGATTCGGACATGCGCAGATAATCATCCTGCGAATCAGCGGGAGCACCATATGCAAGCAACCTCATGGCCATCGTGCACTTCTGAATTGAGGTAAAGCCTACCGTACCGGTGCAATCCTTCTTCAATTTGAAGTAGTTGTTGAACTCCCGGATGGCATGCATGATGTCGAGGAAGAGCTTGCAGTTCATCCGGAAACGGCGCCGAAACACGGCCTCGTCCTGCATGGGATGATCGGCGAAATAATCGGAGTAGAGGATGCAGTACCCTTCGTAGCGCTGCCTCGGCTTGCTCTTGCGGCGGCCGGGCGCCGAGCCACCATGCCGCGGCCGCGAGTCGTGCGCGAGCAGGCCGGCGAGGCACGCGAGGATCAACAAGTGTTCTTCGTCGTCGAGGTCGGCCTGGGCTTCCTCGTCGAGCAGTTCGGCGAGCAGCTCCTCGTCGTCGGAGTCCATGGCTGGGCGGACAAACCGCCGAACACCTAGCAGGCGAGGTGGGCGCGAGCCTTCCCGAGAGCCTTCCTTCCGGCTAGATCACGGCGGAGGGGAGGGGCGGCGCCGGCGCCGTGGTTTGCGGCGAGATGGTGGGGTTCCTAGCTGCTTGCGTCCGGCGGAGGGGGGAGGGGTGGTGGCGGCGGCGAGATGGCGGCGACGGGGCGGGATAGAGGAAAGGGCGAGGCGGGGGTGGGAAATGCGCTGTCTCCCCGACAGTGCTGGCCCACGCGCGTTTTCCCTTCCGCCGACCCCCCCAGGCGCAACCCGACGCGTTGGGTTTGGCCTGGGTGCGCCGGCGCCAAAACGGCGCTAAACGGCGCTATTTGGTCTCCTGGGGGGACGACTGGTAGAAAAACGACGCTATTAGGCCCAAACGGCGCTATTTTGGGCCCTGGGGACGACTGGAGATGCCCTAAGGAACTAGCTAAGCAAAATACATGGAGGACTTACTGAACAAACTAGCGTTACGAATCCTAGTAAAAATAGCCTATGTTGTTACGAAGGTGGCCAGATTTTTGCTTTTTTATCGCTGCTTATGCGGGCCTACGCAGCGCCACTTGTGCAACCCTACCTGTACCCAAGCTAATGACACGAATAAAGGGCGGCATTAAATAACAGGAGCCCGTCGAAAACGAGAGAGGCGTTTTGGCTCCCGGGTTTAGATGCACCCGGTAGATTTCAAAAAAATTTCAAAATTTGAAAACTCGTCAAAAAAATCTGAAAACAATCATGCACGTACATGACCCCGGTACGCACCACCGTATTTTTTTTCGCGACTAAATACCATCGTACGCGCCCTGTACAAAAATGACAAATTTCCTGTCAGACAAGTACAGTTCAAAATTTGAAAATCTGACAGGAAATTTGTCATTTTTGTACAGGCCACATACGATGGTATTTCGTCGCGAAAACAAATACGTTGGTGCGTACCATGGTCATGTACGTGCATGATTTTTTTCAGATTTTTTTGATGAGTTTTTCAAATTTTGAAATTTTTTTGAAATATCGGGAGCATCTACACCCGGGTGCCAATGCGAATTTCCGGTCGAAAACACGTTAGATACAGCTTGGCCGATTGATCACGTTCTTGTCTCCCGTCAGTTGACAAATCGAAACTGAGCGATCCACGTTGCCGAGCTACTCACAATTATACTAGTAATACTCGTGTGCGACTAAGCGTAGAAGCAATAGAATTAAAATTCAAAAGAGAAATCGAGATGCATAATTTAAGAGGGATTTTTTGGAATAGTGAGGGTTTGCGTGACTCTGGAAAACATTTGTTCGTTCAAGAATCAATTCGGGAAAAAACGATTAGACTTTTTTGCCTTGTCGGAGACAGGAAGATCTAGTTTTGCCACTCCCTTTCTGAGTCACCTTGTGGCCGGACAAGACTTTTTGTTTACCGCCTAGAGGTAGATCGGGAGGTATGCTTATACGGGTTAATGCTGCAACCCTTCAAGTAAAAAATGTCGATGTTGGTGATTTCTGTATCAAATTATATATCAAAAATAAAAGTGATGGGTTTGACTGAGTTTTGGTCTCGGTTTATGGGGCAGCCCAGGATGATCAAAAACCCATGTTCCTGTCGGAGTTGGTTCGTTTGTGTGAAAATGAACCATTGTTGGTGGGTGGAGATTTTAACATAATACGGAAACCCAAGAAAACAACAATGCGAACTATAATTCAAGATGGCCTATTATGTTTAATGCTATTATCGAGAGTCTCGAGTTAAAAGAACTGGAATTCTCGGGTAGACAATATACTTGGGCTAGTCGGATGGAAACTCCTACGTTTGAAAAATTAGATCGGGTTCTCGCTACTACGGAGTGGGAACAGAAGTTTCTGCTGGTTACGGTGCAGGCTATGACCAGGGCGGGATCTGATCATACCCCCCCCCCCCCCCCCCCCCCCCCTCTTTGTGGATTCAGGGGTTCAGGCTCATTTGGGCAACAAAGCATGATTTTCATTTGAACTTTCCTGGCTTCGGATGGAAGGTTTTTATGAAATGGTGGCTGCCGAGTGGGCTAAAGTTGTTGAAGGAAATACCCCTATTGAGGTTTGGCAAAACAAAATCAGGCACTTAAGACTTTTCCTTAAAGGTTGGGCTAAGAATCAAAGTGGGAAATACAAGAAAGAAAAAGAAAGATTGCTAAAGATTATTCATGAGTTGGATATTAAAGCTGAGACTACTCCTCTTTCTGTAGCTGAGCGAGATACACTACGGAATGCCAATGATCGTCTTTGTTGCCTTCGGCGCGATGAGGAGACAAAGTGGGCACAGAGGGCAAAAGTTAAGCACATTCAAGAAGGTGGGAATAACACGAAATATTTTCACCTAATTGCTAATGGTAAACATAGAAAGAAGAAGATTTTCCAATTAGAGCAAGACGAAGGAACAATTGTAGGGGAGGCGAATTTAAAAAATTATATTACGAATACTATAAAAAATTGTTTGGCCTTTCGGTCTCAAATGATATTACTTTAGACGAACAGATGGTTCATGACATACCGCAATTAACTCAAGAGGAGAATAACATTCTTACAGCTGATTTCTTAGGCCAGCTCAATGTGAGTTTTAAAATTTTCACAAAAGTAGGTACTAATCGTATTACCGAAATCGCTCAGAAAATCATTAGGCCAACGCAGTCGTCATTCATACCGGGGAGACACATTTTAGAGGGTGTGGTTATCCTTCATGACACTATTCATGAACTTCAGACAAAGAAAATGGATGGCGTTATTTTTAAAATCGATTTTGAGAAGGCATATGATAAGGTTAAATGGCCATTTCTTCAACCAGCTTTGTGTATGAAGGGGTTTGCACAAGAATGGTGCAATTGGATTTCGCAATTTGTTCAGGGAGGAAGCGTGGGCATTCGGGTTAATGATGACTTTGGTCATTATTTCCAAACAAAAAAGGGCTTCGACAGGGGGATCCTCTATCTCCTATGTTGTTTAATGTAATGGCGGATACGCTGGCCATTTTAATTGCAAGGGCGAAGGAAGATGGTCAAATAGATGGTCTCATACCACACTTAGTTGAAGGTGGACTATCTATTTTGTAGTACGCCGTCGATACTATATTATTCATGGAGCATGATATTGACAAAGCGGTCAATAAATTTTCACAAAAGTAAGATCTTTTGTTTTGGGAAGGCTAAAGAGGTAGAGGAACAATATAAACAAATCTTTGGATACGAGTCTGGTTCTTTACCGTTCAAATATCTTGGGGTTCCGATTCACTATATAGGAAGCTTCGGAATGCTGAGTGGCATCCAGTTGAAAGCCGTTTCGAAGGCAAACTGGGGTGTTGGAAGGGCAAGATGTTGTCCTATGGGAACATGTTGGTACTTGTTAATTCGGTTTTAACAAGTCTTCCGATGTTCATGTTATCTTTTCTTGAAATACCAAAAAGGGTAAGGAAGAGATTGGATTTTTATAGGTCTAGATTCTTTTGGCAGAGTGATGAGAATAAACGAAAATATAGGCTAACCAAATGGAATATCAATTGTCAACCAAAAGACCAGGGAAGGATTGGGGATTGAAGTGCTCGAGTTAAATAATAAATGTTTGCTCAGCAAGTGGCTGTTTAAACTTTTAAATGAAGAAGGGGTGTGGCAGGAATTGATACACAATAAATATCTTCATTGTAAGACTTTAGCGCAAGTTGAAGCACAACCTTCAGATTCTCCATTTTGGAAGGGATTAATGCGAGTTCAAAAGGATTTTTTGATAGATGTTCTTTCAAAGTGGGCAGTGGGCATAGTATAAGGTTTTGGGTGGATACTTGGTTAGGTAATTCTCCTTTCAAAGACCAATACCCTGTATTATACAACATTGTGCAACAACAAAATGTTTCGGTGCATGATGTGTTACATAATGCGCCCCCTGTAAATCTCGGGTTTAGGAGGGCTCTTGTTGGGAATAAGTGGGAGATGTGGTCTCATCTTTGCCTTAGGCTTATGCAGGTTACACTGTCGGATGTTCCTGATTGTTTGCACTGGAAATTGACACAGAATGGTCTTTTTACAGTTAAATCTATGTATGAGGATCTTATGAATGGTCATACTAGATTTTTGCAAAAATATCTTAGGAAAATAAAAATACCTTTGAAGATAAAATTTTTTATGTGGTTCCTTCGTAGAAAAGTCTTGCTTACAAAAGATAATATTGCTAGGAAGAATTGGCATGGTTGTTCGCGATGTTCCTTTTATGGGAATACCGAGACAATAGATCATTTATTTATCTCGTGCCCTTTTGCAAAACTTGTGTGGCGAGTGGTGTTTTATAACTACAATATCCCCCTTCTACCAATGTCAAAAATATGTTTGGAAATTGGTTGAATGGAATAGACAAAAAGAGCAAAAATAGGATTCGTATAGGAGTTTTGGCTATTTGTTGGTCTATATGGAATTGTAGGAACAATATTGTGTTTAACAGGAAAGAAAATTTTCATGTCTTACAGGTTATTCACTCGGTGGTGCACTGGATCCAGCTATGGGCTTTCTTGCTTCCTTCGGATCAGCGAGGCCTTATGGTGGCTGGGTGCACGCGACTCCTGTTGGTGGCACAGGAGTTTTTCTCCCGACATACGTGGCAACATATTAGTCGATTTCAGTAGTTGAGTTTGTTTCATTTGTCGGATGAGGCCTGTCTCAATCCTTTGCGGTTATTGAGATGTAAATGTGATTTATACTCTTAAACTTGGTAATAAATGGTTGTGTGCATCACTCGATGCAGAGGCTGAGACTACCCTTTTCTAAAAAAAAGGTAACAAAATAGGGATGCGTTCATGTCAGGGGGTTTACTAGCTGGCGATATGAAGGATCTATCAGCGATACTAGCGCGCTTTAAGTATGTTATCGATCGTCTGAATCTATCTGTACATGACTCTCCTTCGAGTTAATTGAGTTATTTTTTTCTTAAAAAAAGAGCTTGCGCTTTAGACCTACCTGGCTAACTTGGATATGTTAGACATGGTTTGAAGCGCGCAAGCAGCTTACTTCCATGTCTCTTTTTTGATTAGTGTACAAAACATGGTGGTAGCTAGGCCCGCAGTAATCGAGCAACTTTGGCAGCTGATCAAATTTTGTTCAACACGTTCTTGTCTGTACTGTAATGCGACTCATTGTGCACTTGATGCCAGATTATTTGCGACCTCTAAGAATTTTCATTCGCAAATTACCATACGGTGGTATGCTCAAGATGGAAACTCTGATTACATACCTCAGATGGCACACACCTCCATCGCAACCTTGAGCACACCTCGTATCTAAAGTCGACGTGGATCCAGTTCCTGTAAGTGACAGGGCCGTTGGACGAGCCGACATACACGAAGCAATAATCTAAAAATTTCTCCAAACAATTCTTATCATTTGCGACCTCTAAGAATCGTAAAACGGAGTTGGAGTCTACAGGATGGTGTTGCCGCATTCCTTGATGCCTCCCAAACTTAGAGCTTAAATGCCAGCTCCTACGTGGCTGTCCAGTTTCACATCCATCACGAGAGAAATCCGATACTCGTTTGCATATATATGCTTGGTCTGGGTGGCACGTGGATATGCATCTGCCCCTTCTTCGCCACAAGTTCACTATGAGCTTTCTCCCTGGTTATACTGAATCATTTCCTTCTACTGCTCCTTTTTAAAGGAAACAAACAACCCTCTTAATTGAATCTAGTACAATGCAACAACCATGACATATGTATGCATAAATTATGTGCCTCCAGTCCGGCTTACTGGTTTACATGGGCTGCCTTGAATTTGAACCAAGTTCGGTTTAATGCTAATTGCGTGGTGCTCCAATACACATTTGTTTGATTTACATGTATCAAAATTAAGAATTCGACTTGCGTGGAGCAGATTTTCTTTGAGCCCTTTTCATGTTTATGTGCCATTTACAGTGCCTCGGTTGTTACAAGTAGTCCTGCCTATAATATGATTGGAATTGATCGTTATATATACATTCCGGCTGCATGTAGTTTATATTTCATCAACCTGGAATATATATTTCGTAGCACACACAACACAACCAATGGGTCCTCCTGGGAATTTGACAACGGTGCCAGCTAGCTAGGAGCGCTGGTCATCCGGGCCCTCGTGGTTACATTGCGTGAAGCTCGATGACGAGATCATGCCCATCAGTGGCGGACACAGGAATTTAAGTTATTCGGGGAAAACAATTTAGGATAATTTTTTAAGCATAAATGCAAGTAAGTAGGCCTCATCATCTAGGTTTTCCATGTCCACCTTCAGATCGTCCTTGGCCGGAAACGCGGTGGCCGGCTGCATCGGCGGTTCAGTCGGCCAGACTGCAGCAGGGGCGTGCCGGCCTGGGGAGCAGGTGGTGCTCCCCATAGGACAAGGTAGGGCGGCCGCCCTACCTTGATTTTTTGGGGGAAAAAACTACATATATATTGGCTTTTTCCTTTGTACATAGATTTTTCTATAATTTTGGGAGCTCCTATACATCGCCTTACAGTGACGGCTCCTACCCGCGCCGCCTACCAGAAAAGCTTAATGGGCCCGGCCTTCACACGGTTCAGACTGTTTCATAGGTACGCTGGACGCATGCATGCAGAACGATCGTTGAGCTAGCTAGCTCGCTCCCACGATCGCTCGAGCCAAGAGACGTTGATCTAGCTAGCTAGCCCGAGCAGCTAGGCATATTTCTGTTACGTTCTGACATTTATAGTTTGAACGATTTAAAAAAGTATGCAAATAATTCTTCCAAAAGTAAAAAAATAATATTTTTGAACGATTTAAAAAGTGAACAAAAAAGGTTGGTGAACAAAAACTATGTTTGAACAGATTTAAAAAGTGAACATAAAAAGGTCTATGAACGAAAATTAGTTTTCTACGATTGTAAAAGTGAACAAAAATTATTTTTGAACGATTTTCGAAAATGAACAAAATTTGAATTTATACAATTTTCGGATATGAACAAATTTTAAATTTGAACAATTTTCGAAATATGAACTAATTTTAAATTTGAACAACTTTCAAATATGAACAATTTTTGAATATGAACAAATTTTAAATTTGAACAAATTTATATTTGAATAAATTCGAATATTAACAAATTTTGGGTTTGAACAATATTCAAATTTAAACAATTTTGAAATATGAACAAAGTTTTCATTTGAACAATTTTCCGATTTGAACAATCGTGAAACAAAGAACAATTTTTTGATTTGAACAATTTTGAAATATGAACAAGTTTTTGATTTGAACAATTTTTGAATTCAAAAATTTCAAAAACAAAAAAGGTTAACAAATTTTAAATCTGAATAAAATTTTATTTGATCAATTTGCGAATTTGAAAATTTGGAAAAAACACTATAAACAATTTTTAAATCTGAACTAAATTTTAATTTGAACTTTTTCGAATTTTATTTTTTCGAAAGAAAAACGAAAGGGAAAAAAGTAAAGGAAAACGGAAACAGAAACAGAAACAGAAAACGAAAAAAACAGGGAAGAAAAGGAAATAAAAAATCGCCTAATTGGCAGGCCCATCCACGCCGACGCGCGCCTCCCTTCAGGCGTCACCTGAGGGGGATGTATAGGATTTGCCATAATTTTTGCACCTATTGGAGAAAACAAAGAAAAAACAGGATTATTGGGCCAGTCTGGAATGCCTCAGCCGAGCAGCGGCTTAATGGGCCACGCGCGGGGAGCCTGAAGGAACTCGCGTGGTCGCTTGGCTCTTCGCTCGAGCGAGCAAGAGTGTTGTGCGTACTGATTTTTCCCGTTTGGACAAAGGCGAGAGTGTTGTGCGTCGGTGTATGCACCTCGTCTGACAAAGCGCCACAACTTGACGGAGCCGTCGAGGCTTTCGCTGTACAACACGAACCACCTCGTCCATCGCGACGCACTTCACAACTCCGATATGCCCGGACAACACGGACCGACCAATGTGCAATGTCCCATCCCGCCGCTAGACGTAGGGTGTTTCGTTGGCGGAGCTGCCTTCCCAGCGACCTGGAGGCACATCACCACCATCTCATGGACCTTGACCACATAACCGTATCCGGCCTCGCCGTCGGACGAACCTAAGTACACGAAGTTGTCCTCTAAATATTTTGTCAAACAAATATGATAATTTGTGACCTCTAGGAACTACAGAACGAGAAAGCCTTGATGTCAAACAAATATGATGCCAAACTGGCTAGCCGTTGCGCCAAAACGAGAATCGGTGACTAGATAGCTGGACAGATCGATGAAAGAATGAATAGTATCGGGTAGACTGGTGTAGCGGTGGCGTGTGAATGATCGACGTGTCTACCTGGGAATTCAAAGGCAGCTCTAGGTAGGAGGAGCGTTGGTCATTTAATTTGGGCTGAATTTCTTTCTGAAAATTTGCGTGGATCATCGACGTGCTTAAGTTGCGTGAGGCTCTATAACGTGATCGTGTTAATTGTCTTCTTCCTTTGCTGAAACAAGAGCAAGCACATGACATGAGAGTTGAGAGAAGCGGCTGGAACATGGCTCACACTTCCTCAAGAAAACGAATATGTCGACTGTAGAATGCAGAACGCAAGTTTGCTTCAGAAGCCGTCTTACCTAGCTAAAATGAATCCAACGACGAGGACGGTGTTCTCGCTCCGGGAAGCATATGCCAAATTGGCCGAATATAACCCCCACCGGCTCGTGCGCATCCGCGTTCAATAGGCGCCACACTTTGATGGACCTGAAGAGGCTTTCGCAGTACACCACGAAGCGTCGACCGCCACTGGAACCGGCCGTCTCCTCCTCGCCCATGGCGACCCACTTCACGGATCCGGTGTGCCCGAACAGCACAGACATGTTGCCGTGCCCTGTCCCGTCACGCCACCAGACGGACAACATCTGAACGGCCGATCCGCTGACCACGACCTTCCGGCGACCACGAGATACGTCACAGCCATCTCGTGACCCTGGAGCACCCCACCGTATCTGGCCTCGCCGGCTATCTAGTGCCAATAGGTGATCGTGTCGTCGGGTGAGCCGACGTACACAACGTGGTCCTCTAAGAATTTCGTCAAACAACTCTGGTCATTTAGGACCTCTAAGAATTACAGAATGGAGTGTCACACAGATCAACAATGTTGATGCATTCCTCGACGCCTCCCAAACCCAGGCCTAAAACGTGAGCTCCTACTAGACAATGGTGTTTCAGTTTCACATTCATTATACAAGAAAACATTATGCAGTGACTTGCATACTCTTTGGTGTGCGTGGTATGTGGATATGTATATGCCTATTTTTTGCTACAGTTCATAGTGAGCTTTCTCCAGGGTTACTAAATCATTTCCTTGCGACTTACTCCTTTTAAGAGTAGGAATGGACACCGTCTCTTAACTGGGTCTTGTCCAATGTAACAACCATGCGACGGACTTACGGGTTTACCATGTGCTGCATTGAATTTGAACCAAGTCCGGATATGCCTATTGAGAAAAGACCATGTCATTTTGTGGTTTTTGGAAACGTAGATTTGTGGAACCTGAGCTCCAATTTATTTTTGAAAATTTTAATTTGGAATTTTAAAAACTCAAATCTTTTTTCTGTTGGATACATAAGCATGTTTTTTACGTATGTGTAAATTATTGGTGTACAGAAATTAAATTCTGAGCTACTGAAAAATAACCAAATATAGGCAGCATAAAAAAATAGACGCGTGGTCACGTAGACGTTATGTACATGCACGGCGATGGGCCAGCTGCATCAAAGGTAAATAGTGACTAGACCGATCGATGCCAGAAGGAATAGTAGCAGGTACAGTGAAGCTATATATGGGACTGGTATGTACCGGCCGGGGGTGTGTCGATCGTCCGACGTGTTTGTTTTGCACAAATATTTGTATGTTGTTTGTTTTGCACAGAATAATAGAAATATTATTTTGCCACGAAATTTGACACGAAGGCAGAAAATTTGTCAAATACAAGTTCACAATTGACGACCAGTGCCACTTGGTATGATCTCCCGTCCCGTTTTTGTGCCAAATCAAATTAAGTACTCCCCCGTTTATAAAAAGATATCTCAACTTTATCAAAAAATGCATATATCTATACACAAAACATGTCTAAATACATGTATTTTTTGACAAAGTTGAGACATCATTTTATAAACGGAGGGAGTACTTCTCGTTGTGCATCTTGGGTTCGATTCTAGAGACGTGCTACTGCTGCTACAATTTCAGTTTCATATTAGAGCTTTCAGTTGGAAGCGTCAGAACAATCTCTTCGACGTGTTGGCTACCCGTGTTACAGCAAGGAATAAGCGTTTGGCCTAGTCATTTTCTATGTGGTGGCATATTTGATCTGGCGATACGCCCATCAGCATCATGCTTACATCTGAACCTCGGATGTGCCTTGTATCGTGAATAGGCGGAAACAATACCCGTTAGGGGCTCGGGTTCGTGTTTATATAGGAGAGAAAAGCCCTCTCCGTGGCGATACAGGTGGAATACGGTTTGAGTTGGTGTACTACATCATACCCAATACCGTACGATACATGATGTTCAACAGCCCCCTTAATCTAAACTCTTACAAAAATTTAGATTACACTTAAACTCGTCTAACCGTCTAACAGAGAGAGCTTTTGTAAAGTCATCAGCAACTTGATCTCTACTAGAAATAAACTTAATTTCTAAGTTCTTGCTTGCTACTCTCTCTCACAAATATAATGATAATCAATCTCTATATGCTTGGTGCGGGCATGGAAGACAGTATTTGCAGACAAGTAGGCATACCTTGCCATGGCCGCTCCTGATCCTTCCACGCAAACCATGGCCACCTGAGCCGTAGCGCGCGGCCAAACTTTTCTACATCAAAAACTCCTAGACCGCCCAACTCCTTTGGGCGGCAGACAGTTCCCCAGTTCACCAATGAGACCGGACGAGCACCGGGCGCGGCACCTGACTTCATCCAGAGGAAAGCTCTTTTAATCTTCTCAATTCTCCGGATGATGCATTTTGGCAACTTGATAACAGCAAGGTGATATATGACGGTGGCTGTGAGTACTGCACGACATAGGAGCACCGGTCCAGCCGCGTGAAGTGCTTGCCCCACCATCCCGCAAGCTTTGCACCTAGCTTATCGATAAGCGACTGTAAATGGATGGCCTTCAATCTCGAGTGGTGCAGCGGGAGACCAAGATAGACACACGGAAAGGTGCCTCGCTTAGCCGTGAAGATCTGAAGAGCATCGGTGATTTGCGCCCCAGTGCACTGTATTGGGAAAGCCTCAGACTTTGCAAGATTTGTACACACCCCACTAGCCTTGCCGAACACCTCCAGGAGCAAAAAAACCACTCTCATATCCTGTGGATCAGGGCCAACGAAAATGCCCGTATCATCCGCATAAAGAGACACTGCAAACCGCACGGGCCGCTCCCGTATCGGCCGGAGCATGCCCGACTCCACAGCGCGACGGAAAAGGTGATGTAGCGGGTCAATTGCCAGGATGAATAGCGTCGGTGATATTGGGTCATCTTGTCGGAGGCCTCGAGCATGCCGGATGGCCGGACCTGGTTTGCCATTGAGGAGGACCTTGGAGGAAACCGTTGATAGAAGAAGACATATCCAACGCCTTCACCTTGGGCCGAACCCAAGCTGCTCAAGCAACTCCAGGAGGAAAGGCCAGCTAACCGTGTCGAACGCCTTAGCTATATCCAACTTCAGAAAGAACCCCCGCGTTTTCTCTTTGTGCATTTGCTTGATCAAGCCTTGGACGTGAAGAAAGTTATCATGTATGCATCGTTTCTTGATGAAGGCAGATTGGCTAGGTGAAACAAGCTCAGGGAGAAGTGGTGCCAGCCGAGATGCCAAAAGCTTGGAGAAAATCTTTGAGAAACTATGGATTAGGCTGATTGGGCGGTAGTCCGCGATCGCCCCCGCCTCGCTCTTCTTGGGCAACAAAACAATGTTCGCCTTGTTGAGGATTCCGAAGCCTGAGCAACCTCCCTCCATGAGGGTCTTCATGGCCTCCAAGAAATCATCACAAATGAGATCCCAACAAGAGCGGAAAAAACGCCCAATGAATCCATCCGGACCGGGCGCCTTCTCCGCCGGTAAATCGAAAACAGCTGCCCGCAGCTCGTCCATGTCAATTGGCGCATCAAGGTGGGACAGATCACGCCTAACATAGCCCAGGGCGTCCCAATTCAGTGAGGTTGTGCGTGTCTCAGCCGTGCCCAATAACTGGTCATAATGTGTCTTCAATGCCGCCTCCTTCTCCGTATGTGTGACCGCAATACCTCCCGGTGTTGTTAGCGTCTGGATGAAGTTTTTCCGCCTCCTTCCATTTGCCCGGAGGTGGAACAACTTCGTGTTGGCGTCCCCCATTTTGATTACCGAGGGTCGAGCTCGTTGTCGAATTCTAATCACTCGGACAGCCGATATACTCTAATTATAGTCCCAACAATCTGAGAGCACTTTCAAGAGTAGTATGCATGAAAAGTTGACGCAAGAACTTAGCAACTCAGACGTGGTCACGCACATGCACTGGCAGGTACTGTGAAGGGGACTGGTATGTAGATGTTCGATGTGTCCTGCTAGCAATTCGACCAGCTACTACTCCATCCGTTTCTAAATATAAGATATTTAACTTTTTCTAGATTCATATGTATCTCACTCGTTTCAGTCTGTATATTAACCACATTTAAAATAGCTGAAACATTTTAGTTGGTCATCTCGGCCCTCGTGGTTACGCTGTGCGAAGCTCGATGATGGATCGGGTCGACCGTCTGTTTATTTGCTTGAAAAAGGGCAAGCACATGACATGAGAGTAGCGGCTGGAACATCGCTCGCACTTTCTAAAGAAAACGTGTCGTGGTGGTATCACGGCAGATGCCATAGGATGGCTAAAGAGTGGGGCCGATGGACGCTGGAGGATCCGGGAGAGGGCTAGCGCGCTAAGGAGCACACACAGATGAACTTACAAGCACAAGAACACACACGATCTACCCAGGTTCAGGGCCCTCGTGAGGAGGTAAAACCCTACTCCTGCCTGTCCCTCTCTGTATATCTCGGTGTCACACGTACAAAGCTGCTCCTCGAGCTGTATGATCCCAACAATGGGGATGAACACAAGGTAGAAGATGTAGCTATGGGGGGGAAATGTCTCTCAGTGCATCGTCCCTCACGCAAGAGGAGGTGAGGCCCTATATATAGGCTAAACCGAGTTACGGAAGTACCCCTCCACTAGCAACGGTCACATCACCGTACCGGCACTGCAGACGCGCACGCCTGCACGTCATGATTGTCTCTGCACAGTGGACAGGACATGGCTTGCCCATGTCCTGTCCCATATCTCTGCTCCCAAGTACAGCCGAGGTCAGCGGTGTCCTTCTCCTGCTCCCACGCGCGTCCTTGGTCAGCAGAGGTAAGCCCAGTCACCTCAGACATGCGCCGTACCGCACGCCGCGCTCCCGTGCCAGACGGGATGGGACAGCAGCGCTGACCTCCGTCCGACATAAGGTGCCTCATCTCTGTAACCCGGCATGGATATGCCGGATTCCCTTTCCTGAATCACCTTTCCTGCACACAAGAGAACACACAAGATACCGACATACATATGTCGGTCATGATGCCTCGGATCCCTTATCTCGGATTCCAAGTCTCGGTCAACATATGCCGGTTTGCACCAGCATGGTACCTCGGTCCCTTCTGGCCCGGGTTACCTCGATTTTCCTATGTCGGTTTGCACCAACATCACATCCCGGTCACTTCTGAGGTCCAGGTATGTCGGCTCTTACTGTACCACGGTCCACTCTCGGACAATGCTTATACCACATCATGAACCTACCCGGGGGTAACTCCCCGACATTAGTCCCCGAAGCTGGTGCGGTCCTGCAGCCTTGGATGAAGGGCCACATCAGGTTTAATCAACCGAAACAACCACACCAAGCATCCGACATAACTATGTCGGTTCAACCGTAAAGCCACTAATAACCTCTTCAACTGATTCCGACATCCGCCACTGTGACGGTTTCTCTGACAAAAGAACACCGTTAAAGGATCAATTCAAGCTTTCACAACCAACTCAACTTAAACCAATCATCCGGCATAATCGTGTCGGTCCACCTCAAGCATCAGGATAAAACCTCCAACTGCTTTCGACATATGCCCTTATGCCGGTTTTTCCGACACCAGGCAACTGCTTTATCCTGATCAAACATCCGACATTCTTATGTCGGTTCATCTCAAGCTTCAAGGACCAAACTTCCCACAACCTTCGAGATCTGCTCTTGTGCCGGTCTCTCCGACACAAAAAGATTCTCACAATCTCTCCAAAGATCTCACCACGGCACGTGGCAGAGAGACGCTGCGCGTTGCCTCGGTTCCCGTGCGTGGACAGACATACCTCTGCGCGCACGCCGCCCACGTCACGCGTTGTCACGTCGCATGGGCACTTGAGTGCGTTTGACCGTGGTGTGCCTCCTCGATTCCTGCGCCAGTAACCGCACACGATCGCGCCGCGGGCGGTTACCCATTTGTGGCCCACTATGCGGTTGATCGTGCGGCCGCGAATGCCGCAACAGCGCAGATCGTGCGCGGTTAATCCGAGCGGCAGTTACGGGGAACGTGCGCGGTAAAATCGCTAACCGCACACGCCCCACGCCCATAAATAGGGGAGAGGAGCCTCTCACTTCTTCATCTTCCTCCTCGCATCCCTCGCTCGCACTGCCCACCGCGCTCATCTCCGCCGCGCCGCGATCTTCACCACCGCACAACGCCGGAGCACTCACGCCGCCGACGACCGAAGATTCTCGCGCCGTCGCCGAACGCGCTCAACTCCGGCACGCCCCGCGCTTCTTCGAGTCGTATCGCCGTCGCAACTCCGGTGAGTTCCTCGCCCTTAGCATTACGGATGAACATGTTCATCTTTCCGATGAACTTTCTCCTCTTCTCCGACGAACTTGCACATCCCATCCGGAGATGCTCTTAAATCCCTTTGCTTAGATCCCATCTAGATTTTCTTCATCGCTTTCTTATCATCCTTGCAATAGTTCCTCCGTAGATTTTCCTAAGTTTCAACTCATAGATCTTGCATTTATCTTCTATTTTTCCTTCTCCGTAGATCTTTCCGCCAAACACTTATCCACAGATTTGTGTTTCCCGCCGTTTATGCATTTTCCTCTGTTGCTCCAAGTTCCGAGATACTTATCTCGGTTCAACTTGTGCCTCTGTACAGATCATTTCCGAGATGTCATCCAGCCATACCCCGGACCCTGCCGAGGATGCCGTCGAAGAGGGTGAGCGCGCCGGATGGGAAGGTTCCGACGTAACCCAGGCCGAGATAGACTGGCTGGTCCGGACCAAGCGAATTCCGGCACAAGTGATATGCGGGTTCCCGGCACAGAGGCCGAGCCGAAGCTGAAATCCGGCGAGCGCGTGGTCTTCGTCGCGCACTTCGAGCGCGGCTTTGGACTCCCGGTGAGCGAGTTCTTCCGATCTTTCTTGGATCGGTTCCGTCTTCAACCTCATCACCTTCCAGCCAACGCCATCACCACGCTCTCTGCGTGCGTTTCTTTCTCCGAGGGATACCTCGGACTCTGGCCCACCGTTGAGCTCTGGGCCAAGTACTTCCAACTCCGGAAGCAGAGTGTCCCGGATCCAGAAAACAAGAACTTCCCCAAGGAGATGACGCCGTGCGGAGCCGCTACAATTATACCTCGGAGAGGTTCCATCTTTCCTCGGATTCAAGGCCTGGAGTCATGCCGGAAATGGCAGCGCACGTTCTTCTACGTGAAGAGCCCAGACAATGTCGACCTTCTGAACCTGCCGATATTCAGCATCGGCACCCCCTCTGAGCAGTTTAACTGGTCCCTCAACCCGAAGGAGATGAACCTCGAGATCAACCAGATTCACAAGATCGTCGAGGAGCTTGTGGGGGCAGGCCTAACGAGCGATGATCTTTTGAGGACCTTCGTCAGCCGCCGAGTCTCCCCCCTTCAAGACCGGGTTCACAAGATTTGCCACATGAGTGGCAAGTATGATCCAACTCGGACCAGCACCCACGAGCTGACCCAACCCGAGGTCAGAAGACGTGTCAAGGCAATTGCCCGCACGACAATGACCGAGGAATGGGAATGGGGTCTAGAACCTCATGACAGAACTCGGCTTCCGGAGCAAGTAAGTAACCTTGCAACTTATACCGACATACTTTTTTCTGCCGAGATAACTCTTATGTCGGCTCCGTACTTGGCTCATAAAATAACTCGGTCTTATTGCTTCTGGCTTGCAGAGGTTTACTCGGCAAAAGACTGAAGATGGAGAGGATCCCTCCGCCAAATGGGGCAAAGATATACCTACCCCGGCCGCCACCGAGGTAGATGACCCGGATGATGAGGATCAATTGCCGATTCCGGCTGCTGGCGCCCCTACCTCGGGTAAGCCTCGAGCCCGAGCCTCAATCCGAGATTGGTCGGACGACGATGATTGCGAAATGTTAGAGATAATTGATGCTCGTCCCATCGCATATGCTCACCCAGTATCCTCGGCATCAGCTAACCCGGGCGGCCCTGCTCCGAGTGCACGCCCAGCTACCACGGGCAAACAAGTTGGATCTCGCAAGCGTGCGGAGATCGGTACCTCGAATACCGGGACCTCCACATCCTCAGATCCCGCAGCACCGAAAGCGAAGCGGCACAAGAAAGGAGCGGTTAAGCCGACACGGGCCAAGAAGACACCGCCAGTTTCTCAAGGGTAAGATACTTTTTTGCCGACACAAGCTCGCTTCCCTTTCTTCCTTCTCCCGGGATAATCTTTCCCCGACATAACACTTTTTCTTGCTTGATGCAGTGCCGCCCTTGAAATTAACCAGAGTGCCTCCTCCATGCGCTCACCCCTTCCGAGTGCAGCGGAACCTCGGTCAAGTGACTCCGGGGTACACGCCACTCCATCCGTCATTCCCGAGGTCGTGGTCCTCGACCAAGATGATGGCTCCGGTGTCCCCACCGCGGACTCCGACATTCCGCGGGCCGACACTTCGGTGACACCGGACCCACAGCAACCACCACCACAACAAAAACAGCCGCATCAACAGCAACCACAGCAACAGCAACAGCAGCAACAGCAACAGGAACAGCAGCAACAGCAACAGCAACAGCAGCAACAAAAGCAGCCGCCGCGGCCGAAGTCCACCACAAAGTCCACCGAGTTAGTAACTCGGAAAGCTACTCCACTGCCCAAGCCGGCACAGAGCCAAGTGGCCACCGGGAAACAACTTGTCAATCCGGAGAAACAAGTGGTGTTGACTCCAACCACTACACGGAGCACCAAGCTCTCACCGCCTCCGTCTCCCGAGTTACCACTGGCAGCTGGGGTTTTCCTCAGCTTCGAACTCAAAGCGGACATAGCTTAGGCTCGGAGAAGCAGTACCACATGGACTGGAATGCCGCCGACACTAGCGAGGTCTCTCTGCGAACCCGGTCACCCAACATCCAGCTGGACCCAGCGCACTTGCTCAGGCCATGCACAATTTGCAACTCTCGACCCTTCGAGCCAGCAAGCTTGCCGAGGTATTTTTTCCTCAGCCAGACCTTTCTTTCCTTTGTAATAGATGATAAACATATATAATCCCCAGTCCCCGAGATTCGGGTCGAGTGACCGACGCTCGCCCGAGTAAAGATCACTCGGCGCGAATCTTCACAAAATTCCCATCATTAATCTCAAAAAATCCGACATTCAGGATCTTCAAAAAATCCGACATCCAGTCCCCGAGATTCTTGTCGAGTTTTACTCGGCACGAATCTTCAAAAAATCCGACATTCCGCTTTACTCGGCATGAATCTTCAAAAAATAATACTAACCCTTTGCTCTTTTCAGGATTGCACCAACGCCCGGACCGCAGTATTTCAGAAGCTGCTTCTGGACCACAACAAACTCAAGAGGTCCCACAAGCAGCTTCAGGAGGTGCTGAAGAACAAGGACGCCGCGCACGCCACTGCCCTCCAGAAGGAACGACACGAAGTGTCTCGGCTCCAGGAGGAACTTGCTCGGGTCCAGGGCGAGAAAACCGACATTGAGAAGGCCCTGATGCAGAGGGAGGAAGCTGCGCAGAAGCACAAGGAAACCCTCGAGGCGACCGAGGTCCGCGCTACCTCGGCACAAGGAGAACTGGATGCCCTCAAGGCAAAATGCGACATCTGGCTGCGCGAGCTCACCGGCTTAATAAGGAGATGGACAGTAAGTTTCCTTTATCCTTTCTTTTTGTTTCTATTGCTTGTACCGACATTTCAGTATATGCCGGTATATAACTCAATTCGGTGATAGCTTTTCTATCTTCAGATCACTTCTCCCACTCCAAGGCCGCTGCAATCAACACTGTTCGCAGGGCACGAGCAAAAAGAGCCGAAGCTGGCCCAATCCCGGAGGAATGGGATATTGAAGATCACCTGACCGCTCTGAACGCTCGTATTTCTCCTCTGAAGGCCATTGGCATGGATCTTCTTGATGCTGGCATCCGAGCTTACCGAGCCTTATGGCCAGGATCTCAGACTCCGGTTAGCATTGAAGAATTGTCCAAGTGTCTGTCGGGGGCCGAGGCCAGGGTCCGAGAGTGGAGATCTTCTGCAGCTCGCGCCGGAGCTGATCAAGCCCTGACATTTGTGCTCTCTTGGTATGAGGCCATCAACCTCAATGCCGTGCGCTCCCTGCGCCAAGGCTCCAAATGGACCTCAGATCCGACACTCATCGCGAGCCGCAAGGAGGCAGCCACCTTCATGGCCAGCTATGCTCCCACCCGACATTTCTTCCCTGGTCCAGCCTATTCGGAGGATGAAGAAGATGACGAGGATGATGAAGAGGGTGAAGACGAGGGAGATGATGTTGATGAGGAGATCGAGGTTGAAGCTCCCGACACTGCCACTGCCGGAGCGACCGAGACTGCTGCTGCCGGAGCAACCGACACTGCTGCTGCCGGAGCAACCGACACTGCTAAGCCGGCTGCGACCGAGACTTCTGAGAAGCCGGCAACCGAGACCTCGGTCGAGCCTACAACCGAGACTGCTCCTGAGCCTCGCACCGCTCCAACTGCTCCGAGCTCCTCCGAGGCAGCTGCCTAAACTTATCACAAACTGAACCATTAAATCCCCGGAATGCCGGGTGCAGATGTAAATATACTTTTAAGTATCTCGCAGTGCTACTTTTATCCGTGCTACTTTATCATATTAGTTTCAACAAGACAGGCTCAATGCCGGATCACTTTGCACCAAGTCCCCGAGTTTACTTTCTTGTTTACTATACTTAGTAATCTCTGCTCTTGTCTACCATTTAGGCGTTCGACAGTCGAGTCACAAGATCAACATTATAGCATACAATACTTGTAAATTTTGAGGTAAGGTTTAGAGTCATCCGACACAAAGAAAGGAAAGAAAAACCGGGTTAGTAAACGACATATGTCGGATCTTTTTAGGACCGAGTCCCCGAGTCCATTTTCATGTTTACCATATACCATAACCTCTGCTCTTGACTGCCATTTCGGCGTTCGTCAGTCGAGTCACAAGATCACAACAAAATAGCATACATTACTTGAACTTTGAAACGAGGTCTCAAAATCATCCGACATATGAACAACACAGATAAAACAGAGATAAAACGCATGCATATGGACAGGCAGTCCCCGAGTTTCTTTTCGGAGTGCCGGCATTTTATTCAAAGGAAAACCGAGATACATACATTGCGCCCTTATGAGTAAAAGGGGCGGAGTAGAGCTACATTCCAGGGTCTTTTGGTCTCCTCTCCGGATTTGTCCATCACATTTTTCCTCGGTGCCTGCGCATCTATAAGATAGTATGAATCATTGTGCAGAGCCTTGCTCACAATGAATGGTCCCTCCCATGGAGGTGACAACTTGTGTCGGCCTGCTTTGCGTTGCACTAGCCTCAACACCAAATCTCCCTCTCGGAATACCCGAGGGCTGATCTTCCGGCTATGATAGCGTCGGAGATTTTGCTGATATATAGCTGACCGAGATAAGGTCAGTTCTCGTGCTTCTTCGAGCAAATCAACATCATTTTCCCGAGCTTCTTTTGCCTCGGTTTCAGTGTACAGCGCCACTCTCGGCGAGTCATACTCCATGTCGGTCGGCAGGACCGCTTCTGCTCCATAGACCAGAAAAAATGGCGTATAGCCAGTTGAACGATTCGGTGTGGTCCTTAGACCCCACAACACTGCTGGTATCTCCTCTATCCAGCATCCCGGAGTTCGCAACAGTGGTTCAATCAACCGGGCTTTGATACCGGCTAACACCAATGCATTTGCTCTTTCCACTTGCCCATTTGCCTCTGGGTGTGCCACCGAGGCTATGTCCAACCGAATTCTTTTTTCCGCACAGAACCGAGCAAACTCTCCCACAGCAAAGTTTGTGCCATTATCCGAGATAATGCTATGGGGGTAACCATATCTCAAAATGATGTCCTTCAAAAAGGACACAGCTGTGTGACCATCACACTTCCTGATTGGCTTTACCTCGATCCATTTGGTGAACTTGTCCACCATCACCAGCATATGAGTCATGTTACCTCGGGCTGGCCTGAACTCTCCCACCATATCCAGCACCAAACTGCAAAGGGCCAAGTGATTGGAATTGTCTTGAGTGCCGAGGCTGGCAGGTGGATCTTTTTAGCAAACCTCTGACATCCCTCACACTTTCGGACGATATCTTCTGCCTGGTTCAAAGCACTGGGCCAATAAAACCCATGCCGGAATACTTAGCCACCAAGGCTCTTGATGAGCATGATGACCACACTCTCCCTGATGAATCTCCAGGAGCATCTCTTGCCCTTCCTGCGGCTCGACACAGCGCTGCAGTACCTCGGTCACACTTCTCTTGTATAACTCCTGGTTGATGATGGTGTATGCCTTGGATCTTCTTTGCACTTGCCTAGCTCAACTTCATTACTTGGCAAACTCCCGTCCATCATATATGCCATTATTGGTTGTGCCCACTCCGGCACAGGACGCACAGGAAAGACCGGATCATCCACCTCCATGAGATCAACCGACATTGCTTCTTCCGACTGAGTAACCAGTCCCCGAGTTCTGCCAAGCAGTCCCCGGGTTTTCCCAAATACACCCGACATCGATGTCCATGGGAACAGCACCAGACTCCGGTTTCGCCGGGATAAAGATTGACTCGGACTCGGGCGATGGTTTGATTGATGGCTTCCTCAAATGCTCCAAGGCTATGCCGGGTGGGATTGGATCCCGAGATGAACCTAGCTTGGACAGTACATCGGCGGCTTCATTTTCAGCCCGAGGTATATGCGTGAGCTCGCAACCTTCAAAGAACCCCGAGATCTTTGGACATGAAACCGATACAACGCCATGTTGGCGTCTAAAGCATCCCAATTTCCCGAGACTTGCTGCACCACCAGATCCGAGTCTCCGAAGCATTCTATCCGGCGAATACCAATTTCTTTGGCCACATTTAGCCCATGAACAAGTGCCTCATACTCGGCCACATTGTTAGATGCCGCAAAATGAATCTGCAACACATATCTCAGCTGATCCTGCTTTGGCGAGGTAAGGACTACCCCGGCACCTAAACCAATTTCGTCCTGGAACCATCAAAGTGCATTCTCCAGTAATTGGAGTCAGGCAATGGTGGCTCATATTGCATTTCGGCCCAATCCACCAAGAAATCCGGCAGTGCCTGAGATTTAATGGCATCTCTTCTTTCATAGTGAGGAGTGTAAGGGGACACCTCGATGGCCCACTTGGCTACTCGGCCAGTTGCATCTTTACACCCAATGATCTCCGAGATAGGAGCCTCACATACCACAGTGATTGAATGCTCTTGGAAGTAATGTTTCAACTTCTTAGCAGCCAGATAGACACCATATGTCATCTTCTGGTAGTGAGGATAGTTCTGCTTGGATAACGAGATCACCTCGCTCAGGTAATATACCGGCCTTTGCACAGTTTTGCCATCTCTTCTCGCTCCACTACTAATACGACACTCACAACCCGGTTTGTGGCTGCAATGTAGAGCAACATCGGCTCTTTGGGTAATGGTGAGGCCAGTATCGGCGCAGTTGCCAACATCTTTTTTAACTCGGTGAACGCCGCATCTGCTTGCGGGGTCCACACGAAGTGGGTTGTTTTCTTCATGAGCTGATACAAAGGCAATGCCTTTTCTCCCAACCTGCTAACAAACCGACTTAAGGATGCCAAACATCCGGTGAATTTCTGCACGTCCTTGAGACATGTCGGTAACCTCATGCTTTCAATAGCACGGATTTTTGTCGGGTTCACCTCGATACCTCGGCTCGACACGAGGAAACCGAGTAACTTGCCTGCCGGCACACCAAATGTACATTTGTCCGGGTTAAGTTTTATCCGGAATTTCCTTAGATTCTCAAATGTTTCGAGATCATCAATCAGAGTGGATTTCTCCTTAGACTTGATGACAATGTCATCGACATACACCTGCACATTTTTCCTATTTGATCATGCAAGCATTTTTGCATACATCTCTGGTAAGTAGCACCAGCATTTCTCAAACCAAATGTCATGACACGATAGCAATAAGCCCCATACGGGGTGATAAAAGCAGTTTTCATTTGATCAGCAGGGTTCAGTGGTATCTGGTGAAAACCAGAATACGCATCTACAAAGGATAACAGCTCACACCCGGCTGTGGAATCGATCACTTGATCAATCCGAGGCAGCGGGAATGGATCCTTAGGACATGCCTTGTTCAAGTTGTGTAATCAATACACATGCGCCACACAATGGCCACGTTCGGGTCATCTTTTTTCTTTTCCACCAGGACCGGGTTAGACAACCAGTCCGGGTGCAGCACCTCCATGATGAAACCAGATGCAAGTAATCTGGCCAGTTCATCGCCTATCACTTTCTCCTCTCATCCGAGAGACGTCGCATAGGTTGCTTCACCGGTTTCATATCCGGTCTGACGAACAAAGAGTGCTCAGCCAACTCCCTCGGAACACCTGGCAGGTCCTGATTAGACCATGCAAAGATATCCCGGTTCTCACGGAGGAAGTGACTGAGCTCGCCTTCCTATTTCTCCGTTAACCCGGTACCAATGATGACGTTGTGGTCCGGACATGCCGGGTCAACGTTGATCTTCTTGGTCTCCTTGGGCACCTCGAAATTTGCATTCTGCTCCGGGTTAGCCATACCCGGCATGCCGAGTTGCGCGGACTGAGCCAATGCCACCACTTCATGGATCTTCTTCTTCTCTGCAGCGATAATCAGTGACTCGGCCAAGCACGATCCAGCCGAGGCACACTCCAGTGCACGCTTGTAATCACCCGAGATAGTGATGATGCCATTAGGACCTGGCATTTTCATCTTGAGGTAACCCACATGGGTTGATATCATGAACTTGGACAGCGCAGGCCTGCCGAGTAAAGCATGGTATGGACTTTCGAGGTCCACTACCTCAAACTGGATGCTCTCAGTTCGGCAGTTTCCTTGGTGCCAAACAACACATCAACCCAAATTTTGCCCATAGGTGCACATGAAACACCCGGCACTATACCATGAAAGGTTGTAGAACTCGGCTGCAGCATATTTGCCGAGATACCCATCTTCACCATGGTGTCTCGGTACATGATATTGATAGCACTCCCATTATCAATGAGAACTCGGGTGAACCGAACATTGATGGTGGGTCCAAAGAATGTCGGATCCACCACCAATGCATAACCTCCCGGAGTTGGCATAACTCGGGGATGATCCCTTCTGCTCCAATGATCTCTTGCTCGGACCAGTGCAATACTTCGGCACTGCCGGCATAACTGCGTTCACCTCCAGTGCACGCCGATGCAAGCTCTTCTTGTCAGTTGGCTCGGTCACAAAGACCACATAGCTCTGATGAGCTTCTCTGTAATCTCCCTGGGGATACTCTCCCTGCCTGCTGGGACCAGTGTTGTTGTTGTTCCCTCCGACATTCACCTGATTCACAGGTTTCGGATCTGCTTGCCTCGGAGCTGGCGGATTCACCGGGATAGCATTTGCTCCGGTGAGCGGTAAGTTTTGCCTCGGCAATTCTCTGAGGTGCCCCGCCTGATTTCCTCCGGCTCTAGCTCCTTCCCCCCTTGTGCGCTGATACCAGCTGCACTGCCGAGTTGTATGGTTTGCAGGCCTGCGGATGTCTTGGGTGTGGAAACTGCAAGGTCCATCCAACATAGCCTCATAAGTGAAGGACTGCTTCTGGTCACTCCATGGCTTCTTCCCTTCTTGATTCTGGCCCCATGCTGGGCCGTTGTACTTCGGACGCTGGCTATTGCCGGCATCTGGCTGGTCTTGGTTTACCGCTGCAACCTGGTTTGAGCCATACCGGTAATCCGGCTCTCTCCTCTTGTTTCCGAAGTCCTGGCGATCGTTCTGCCTGACTGGCCCGGGTCTGTTATTCACCGGGTATCTTCTACTCGGTTCCACCGAGTTCAGCAAGGGTTGCATCGGATCACCCAGTGCATAGCTATCCGCAATCCGGATTGTCTCGGCCAGGGTGGCCGGCATTTCCCTCTGCAACTTCTGCCAGAGCATGGAGCCGTGTCGGCACCCCTGGGCAAACCAAGATATGGCCTGCGCCTCCACAACTCCTTCACAGGAATTGCGAATAGTACTCCACCGGGTCAAGTAATCCCGGTCAGTTTCATTATCCCTCTGCTTGCACATCGCAAGCTGCTGAGGACGATTCGGTCTCTTGTATGTGCTGGAGAAGTTGCTAACAAATGCTTCTTCAAAGTCCAGCCAGCAATCAACGCTGCCCTCTCGCAGGTTGTTCAGCCAGATCCGGGCTGGCCCTTCCAACATTTGCGGGATATACCTCACCGCCCATCGGCGGTTTCCTCCCGCGATATGCACTGCCGACACATAATCTGTCAGCCAGTCCTCCGGCTTAGTACTGCCGTCATATGTCTTTGCGCCTCGGTTCAACTGAAAGTGCCGCACCGGTGGCTCCCTCATGATCCGAGGTCCAAAACATGCAGGGCCAGGTGGACCTTGCTCTTCCAGCATCTCGGACATATAGATCCTGTCCAACTTGTAGCGTGCATCATTTGGTGACAACTGGCGAGGTCCCAACCGAGATCCCAGTGCACCTTCATATCTCGGATACCCGGCTTTCTCCATAGCCGAGTAACCATCATCATAACGGTTAGCCACCTGGTCAACACCTTGTGGCTGCTGGACATGCTCTACATTTTGCTGCTGCTGGGCGAGATTTCGTGTCGGATACCGAGGTGGATAGCCTCGGCCAGCCGAGTTAACTACTCCGGTACCTGGACCGCCCGGACCGGGATTGCTTTTACCCCGGCCGGCACTGCCTCGCCCAACTAACTGTTTTCCGGCACATGCCGGATCATACACCTGTATCTGCTTGCTCTTACCGGAGTTTACACTCCGGTCCCGATCTCCACCGACATGCGGTGATGAAGCTTGCCCCTTAGATCCACTGGCTCCCCTAGCCGAGTGAACAATCTCGGACCCACCTGCAACTGTGTTGGCCTTGCGATAGGCCTCATTCTGCCGGGTAGCCACAGCTACCAACTCATTAACTCGGTCTTGCTGCCTACGGAGAGCTTCTCCGGATAAGCCTGACAACTCGGCTCTTGCTGCCTCGGCAGCTCTAAGAGTCTTAGCAGGGGAACTATACTTCGGTTTTTCGACCGACAAGTTACTAGGAGTCTTACTGGAACTAGATCTACCATCTCTAGCAATCTCGGCATTGAGGTTTTTACCCCTCTTACGCACATCCTCTACGCGACTAGGGCGAGCAGCTACCGGGGTTAAACCATGTGCTTGGTTATACTCACGGAGAGTTATCCCGAACTCTCTCCTCACCTCGGCCACCTCCAGAGCCTCCTGATGCAAGCTCTGACGCCGTGCCTCCAACTCTGCCTCCATTTGGGCAGCATCTGTACCGGCAGCTACCGGCACAGCCAGTTTCTCGATTATCTCCTCGAGATGAGCCGGCCTAACCGGTACATCGGATGTACCGGCCTGGTCTCGGAGGTTCTCCCTCCTCTCCAGCGGCACTTTCGCCGATCTGGTGATCTTGGGGGCAGGATTACCGCATCTCCTTTGCCGGGTTCTCCTTTACCGGCACCACCCGCAGTGCCGGTCATCATGACCTCTGCGCAGCTCCCGGGGCGAGCGCTACGCCGGCCGCGAGCCGCACAGACAGCAGGAGGATCCTCGGCCACAAGCACCTGCTCGGGGTACTTGCAGACAACCTCGGTGGCGACGTAGGTCACGAAGGTGCCGAAGCTGATGAGGCAGCCGTTCGTCGGGAACGGCCTGCTGCCGAAGCATCCCGCATTGTCGCTGATGAAGTTCAGCGAGCCGAGCTTGCAGATGAGCCCGCAGACGACGCGCTCGCCATAGTCGATGATGGAACCCGTCCGGATGATCACACCAGCCAGCGCCGCTGCTGGCCCCACGGTGGGCGCCAACTGTCGTGGTGGTATCACGGCAGATGCCATAGGATGGCTAAAGAGCGGGGCCGATGGACGCTGGAGGATCCGGGAGAGGGCTAGCGCGCTAAGGAGCACACACAGATGAACTTACAAGCACAAGAACACACACGATCTACCAAGGTTCAGGGCCCTCGTGAGGAGGTAAAACCCCTACTCCTGCCTGTCCCTCTCTGTATATCTCGGTGTCACACGTACAAAGCTGCTCCTCGAGCTGTATGATCCCAACAATGGGGATGAACACAAGGTAGAAGATGTAGCTATGGGGGGAAATGTCTCTCAGTGCATCGTCCCTCACGCAGGAGGAGGTGAGGCCCTATATATAGGCTAAACCGAGTTACGAAAGTACCCCTCCACTAGCAACGGTCACATCACCGTACCGGCACTGCAGACGCGCACGCCTGCACGTCATGATTGTCTCTGCACAGTGGACAGGACATGGCTTGCCCATGTCCTGTCCCATATCTCTGCTCCCAAGTACAGCCGAGGTCAGCGGTGTCCTTCTCCTGCTCCCACGCGCGTCCTTGGTCAGCAGAGGTAAGCCCAGTCACCTCAGACATGCGCCGTACCGCACGCCGCGCTCCCGTGCCAGACGGGATGGGACAGCAGCGCTGACCTCCGTCCGACATAAGGTGCCTCATCTCTGTAACCCGGCATGGATATGCCGGATTCCCATTCCTGAATCACCTTTCCTGCACACAAGTGAACACACAAGATACCGACATACATATGTCGGTCATGATGCCTCGGATCCCTTATCTCGGATTCCAAGTCTCGGTCAACATATGCCGGTTTGCACCAGCATGGTATCTCGGTCCCTTCTGGCCCGGGTTACCTCGATTTTTTTATGTCGGTTTGCACCAACATCACATCCCGGTCACTTCTGAGGTCCAGGTATGTCGGCTCTTACTGTACCACGGTCCACTCTCGGACAATGCTTATACCACATCATGACCCTACCCGGGGTAGCTCCCGACAAAACGAATTTCTCGATCGTAAAACGCAGCTGGTGCTTCAGATCGGTCTACCACTTGAGCCGACCGTGTGCTTTGGACATGCACGCAAGCACTAGGCAATGCTAACTATTTTAGGGCGCGTTTGGTAGCCTGCAGCACCCTTGGCCCGGCCCGCCAGCTGCAGCGTGCTCTAATTTGGTTGCCTGCTTTTGCTCTTGGGCCTGCATAGCGCGCTTCTCAAAGCACCCTCGGGCCAGGCTCTGGAGGAACGGCCGAATCGGCCGTTTCCAGGCGGCCATGCCGCGCAGCTGCAAAAAGCAGCGATACGCATGCAAGTTCGTTCCATGACGTTGCTTCCTCTCACTCTCTCTTCCACTTACCCTCTTCCAATTCTTGATACATTGCTTGGTTCGAAAAAAGCTGAACACCAAAATGATGTGGTTTGATGCTGCGGTTCCATTCTGGGACTCAGTTTGAGCTTTCGTTAACCGTGTGGACCTAATTTCGTGTTCTTGTTTGAACCTTTTTTGGACGAATTTTGCAGATCTTGTCGCACACAGTTGATCGTTTTCGATTTCCTTTGAGGAGCAACTTCATCTCGTCATTCCGCACGACTATCGTGTTGTAAGTTTTGCGTTTCGATGCTTGTAGATGGGTAGATCTGCGGATGCGTATTTAGACTGTTCGTGTCACCGTCTTCTTCAACCTTTGCTCGAACTCGTCTTCGTCGAACTCTGCCATCGCCATGTAGTGTCGTCAGCGTCGAACTCCGCCGCCGTCATGTCGTGTTGTCGTCGTCTCTCCGCCTCCGCCATGGCGTCTCCTTGTCCAGATCCGTCGCCGACATGCCGCCGTTTGCCGCCATTGTTGAGCTGTCATAGTGTGATAGTAGGTGGTAACTTCACCCATGTGAAATTAGGTGAGGCTAATCAAAAGCTGCATGTAACCAAACAAAGAGGAGTTGTTTGCCCAACCGATGCGATGCGGGCTACCAAACAACTAGCCCAAGATGACCCAAAGCCTGTTTTAGCTCAGCACTGCCCTCCCCAGACTGCCCCGTCGCAGGTGAGAAAGGCATGCAGGCTACCAAACAGGCCCTTACTAGCTCTTTCAGTTTCTCTGTAGAACACACGCTAGTCAGATTCCAGTACGCAATTGACCTATTTAATTCTCGCTATGCTACTGCTGCCACTCTTTGAGTTTCAGTTGGAAGGGTTCGTTAGTGATGTGCTCTGCGCGCGGGACATTTGATCTCCCGATACGCCCCTTCCGGCCCAAGCTTCGAGCTGCACTGCCAACTTTGTTCCACGGGAGCCGGGTGAGGAGCCTTGAAAGCGAAACAAATGAGGGATTATATTTTATATGGGTTCTATTCCCTCCTTCCAATTTAATTGACTTGTTATCCGCCAAATGTGGATGTATCTAGACATGTTACATATATAGATACATCCACATGTGGTGGATAGCAAGTCAATTAAATTAAAATGGAGGGAGTACATGTGTTCGCTCTGTCACTGCGGCCGCCCGCTTTTGCGTGTCGACATCCGACAAGCGCTACACCTCGACGGACTTGTCGAGGCTTCCGCTATAAAACACCGACTGCCGAGCATCGCCAGAACCAGCCGCCTCCTCCTCGTCTATGGCGACGCACTTCACAGGTCCAGTGTGCCCCTAAACACTAAACAACATGGATAAACCAATGTGTTATTTCCCATCGCGCCGCCAGACAAATATACCCTCCAATTGGCTGAGCTACTGACCAAGGGCTTTCCGGCGACCGTGAGGCACGTCACCGCCATCTCGTGGCCCTTGAGCACACCACCGTATTTCGCCTCGCCATCGATCCATTCTCACTACGTGACTCTGTTACCAACGTACACGACGCGGCCCTCTAAGATTTTCGTCAAACAACTCTTATCATTTGCGACCTCTGAGAATCACAAAACAGAGTGAGGATCCTGCACCCAGTGTTGCTGCATTCCTCCATGCCTCCCAAATCCAGATAAAAAATGTAGCCTCCCACTACTCAATGGTTGTCCAGTTTCACATCCATTATCCATTATCAGGGAAATTCTATACTGATTTGCATATGGTTGGTACACGGATATGCATCTGCCTGTTCGGCCAAAGTTCATGGTGAGGTTTCTTCCGGGCTACTAAATCATTTTATTCCAACCGCTCTTTTTAAGAGAAAGAACGGGCACCATCTCTTAATGGATCCAGCCCAACGCAACAACCATCATGTATGCAGAAATGAATGTGGCTCGAGATCGACTTACTGTTTTACCATGTGCTGCATTGAATTTGAACCAGTTTGGGATCAATGCTTCTTTCTTGGTGCTCCAATATACTTCCTCCGTCCAAAAATAAGTGTCTTAGATTTGCCAAAAAGTGGATGTATCTAGACTTGAAACATGTCTAGATACATCCACTTGTATGCAAAGGTTTCAAGTCTAGATACATCCACTTTTTGGCAAATCTAAGACACTTATTTTTGGACGGAGTGAGTATATCTTTACTACTGTAAAAGTTAAGGACTTTCAGGGAGAGGCGTTTTGGCACCTGAGCACAGATGCTCCCGAAATCTGGACCATGCAAGTTTGCTGAGATTGTGTACTTGGTCATTGTCGGGACGTGCTCAGGCAGAGTAAAAATCAACAGAGGTGCGGTAAAGTTCTGACGCCAGGAGCACGTTTGCCGGCGGGAATGGATGGATGGCAACGGCGAAATATCTTGTCCCGGAGGGACATGACGGCAGGAATTCGAGGACCGTGGGACCATTGGTGCTAGACACTGTTCATTCCTTCCCTGCCATTATTATTTGCTGTCGTTTCAAAATCCGCTCATGTGCTGTCGTCAAGAACTTGTCTAATTCCACAAAGCATGATCAGGCCAAGACGCATGGACAATCACACTTCATTTATTTTTAGAAAATATCGACCATCAATTTTCTGCTGTGACACCGGAAATAGGAATCGAAATGAAAGTCAATTTGGTTCCCCAATTAAAGTGATCCTTTTAATTTTTTAATACAAAAATCATATTAACAAGCTTTCGAACATGTGGAAAAAAATACCAGTAGTCAATGATAAATCTTACAAGCATGCAAAATCAATGCAATTTTTATGTATTATGGACTACATAAAAATGACAAAATCTGATATATTTGGAGATTTAAAATTGTGTATACTCAGAACCACACATTTGTCTATTTTACATAGCTCAAAATATTAAATTTTTCGAATTTAGATTTTAGACCTTTTGGGATACATCAGTGACAATATAAACAAGTTTTAATAACTCATAATATATTTTTTAATTTTTTTAAATAAAGAGATCACTGAAACTCGAGAGCGAGCAAGTCTATGAAGAATCGCAGATAGAAGATGCACAGTCCCCTTGGAGGAGTTAGAAGAGGTGCATGAGTCGGCGCGCTCCTCTGCGTGGGTGCCCCCGCTGGAGGAGGCGCCATCTTCGTCCACGCAGAGGAGCGCGCCGACTTCGTCGGCCCCATGGCCACAGACAACAGCGCCCGCGTGGCCATGGTCGCCTCCGGTTTTCATTGACCTTACCGACGGCAACGATGAGGAGGAGTAGGCCTTCGGTGACCACCCTAGTACATCTAGGGTTTATTAATTTCTACTTGTGTTTTGTAGTTTTAATTTGTATTAAATACTTTTGGTGACCTAATATCTATATATTAATTTCATTGACCTAAGGATGACTTTGACGGCGTGATGCAAACGGACAGGGCCTTTGAGTTTGTTTAGATCGTTCCTTGAAATTGCCCAAATCTTTTTTGACTGTAGAAATTGCCCTAATCATCTAATCACAGCTCCATTACGGCCATCAAGACAAGATGAATTGATCTGTTTACATCAAACATGGTCTCTCTAGGCTGTAGCCTTGGGACGTTTTTATTTTAATTTTCAGATGCACGCTCAGCCGGGGTAAAACAGGAGTAAACATCATTAATGGCTGCCATTGATACATGGAGAGGGCTGCTCCAAAAGATTCTCTCTTCTGCTCACCTTTCTCGTGCTTGGCCCAGGATTCAGATATCGGACCATGCCGTCCTACACTTTCTGTCCCGGGATGGCCAGACGGCAGCGATGTCATTTAATATGGACCAGCAGTGGGCCCTGTGCCAAGTTTTTAGATCTGCAAAACCTGCGTGCACATGGACGCATGTCTGATAGATTGCTTCGACATGACTAGATGAGAGAGCCGAGAGAGCCGTTGGAGGCGATCTCAGCGGCGACTGCGGGTGAGGGCTTGATCCCGCCGGCGAGGACTGAGGGTACGCCGGTGAGCGCGACGAAGCCCATCGCAGATGGGCTGGAGAGGAGTATCTCCATCACAGGCGCGGAGGCTGGCGCGATTGGCGGACGCTTCTGGGCGCTTGTGGACGAGGAAGATGACACGTCGGGCGACGAGGACTCCAGTACTGGGAACGGCGACGACTACCTTGACGTCTGCCGTACCCCCACGCCGCATGGAGGACGAAGCAGATCGCCGACGACGTCGAGAGCTTCCAAACGTTTGGAGAAGCGGCGGGGACAGAGGTTAGCGGCGCTCACGTTTGTTTCGTCTGTGGATGCAGATGAACCAAGGACGGCGGCGGTGGTGCGGACGACGAACTTCCGCGTTCCGAGGATCCCCGTGCTAGAACCTTCGGTTATGGTCGAGGATCAAGAAGTGGGAGGATGGATCAAGGTGCTTCGACGCCGCCGACGGCGAGCTTGCCAATTACCGGCGAGATCTTCGGTAAGATCACCCGTGTTTTCAGGATCGAAATTTCAAAATTCAAAAAATCGACAGAGACATCGTGGTACGGTGGGCATCGGCCCGGCCAAACCCAAGGTGCATGAAAGGCCGTTTGATTTGGGCTTGTCGATGAGTAAAACAAGATTGGAAAAAGAAAAGCCCTACACTAATACGGCAGGAGTTGGTCTCCGCCGAGTATTAGGGTTATTCTGGCAAAAAGTTGCGCCGCCTGTAGCTGCTGATCACGACGCGATGGCGAGTCGTGGCGGCGGTGGCCGCGGTGGAGGCGGCCGCGGTGGCGGCGAGGCTGGCCGTGCTGGTGGAGCACAGCCGGGTCGGGGCATGGCAAGGCCATCCACTTACGAGGTGGGCGGACCAAGCGGCACGGCAGGTGGTCAGCACGGCGGCGCTGGGGCAGGAGGCTACTACAGCGGCGCTGGGGCAGGTGGCTTCAATGCCGGCGCCGGGTCTTTTGCCCCCCGCGGCTACCGAGGCGGCTACCACGCTGCAGGTGGACGTGGAGGTTACCGTGGTCGGCATCACTATGATGGTTACGGCCATGCTGGCTTTGGTGGCCGAGGCTATGGCGAGGAAGATTATGGGTACGACCAATCTGACTATGGGTACGGCCAGGCTGAGAGCTTTGGATTCGGACGTGGCAGAGCTGAGCAAAGCCGGGGTGTCCGTGGGCGATATGGAGATGGTGCGTACGGGGCGAACGGTGGCCGTGGCAGGGGCGCGACTACGCCTGCTGTCGTGCAAGCCGAGGCTGCGGTGGCGCCTCTTCCGGCAGCTGCGCCGACTCCGGCAGTCGTCCCAGTAGCAGTGCCCCCTCCTGCAGCCAATCCAGTGGCTCCGGGGGTGGCGGCTCAAGTTCCTGGACCGCAGGCGGCGGTCCCTGAAGTCGCCGGGGCGGTGGTCTCGGCGGAACAGCTTGCAGTTGCTTTAGTAGAGGCTGCACCGAAGAAAGGGAAGAGGTGTTACCGCTGCGGGGTTTCAGGGCATCATTCCAAAGAGTGCAAAGGGGAGGTCTGTGTCATTTGCGAAGGGCCGGGACATGGAGAGAGGCAATGTCATTTGTTGACTGCGCCCAAACCTCAGATTAGGGTGTATGGATATGCCCATGAAGCTCTCATCTTCTTCGAGTACCCTGGTACCGAGACCTACAGGCCAAGAATGGAGAATGTCCGGTTGGCTCGTTTGGTGGTGACAGGAGGGGAGATGACTATCCCTGGCATCATAATCCAGCTGCAACGTTTGGTGCCATCTGAGCAGTTTATATGGGACGTGCAGCAGGTGGGACACAACATATATAGAGTGCAATTCCCCACGAGGACGGAGCTGGAAAGGCTGAGGGTGTTTGGTCTATGCCGAGTGCCGAACAGCCCCTGTGAGCTCACTTTCGATAGATGGGGCAACAACCCTGAACCTACTCGCACCCTACCTGTGGTGTGGCTGAGAGTTTCAGGTATTCCGAGGCCTGATATTGGGGACTTCCTTGCTTTATGGGCTGTTGGGGATATGTTCGGAAAAACGTTGGAGATTGATATGGCTTTTACAAGACAACATGGCGTTCTGAGAATCAAAGTTGGCTGTCTTGATCCTACTAAAATTCCTAGGGTCTTCCCCATGTTATTTAAATCTGGATTTTTTGATCTCACCTTTGTGGTGGAGGGAGCCGAACCTCCAGTTGATCCAGATGTCGCGATGGGGGGAACAGGTGGGGAGGACGATGATGATAATAATGAAGACGATGATCTTGGGGATGATTTTCAGGAGGCGGTTGCTAAGTACTATCCTGAAACGTTGAAGAAAAAGGTTGCACCTTCGGAGCCCACCACAGCCACTGAGCCACAAGATGGTTCTGCTTCTAAACCACCCACCGCTGCGGTGAAGGTGGGGGTGGTGTTCTCACCGTCAGTGCGCCGTGATATTGATAACGCTTGGAAGGAATATAAGCTCTTGAGAGCAAACTGCAAGCTGACTCAGAATCTACAAGAGAAGATGGAGATGGCGAACGATGTTGATCCTCAGTTTGAAGAAGCGATGGGGGGTTCAGTGGGTGCTTTCGGTGCACCGACTGTCGAGCCGTCGAACGCTGCTATTTTCATCCAGCCGGCTGCGGGGGAGGTGACCCCCTCGGCCACTTCGAGGCAACACATGGATATGCAGGACACTTCGTCGGGGGCGCTGGTCGGAGCTTCGTGCTCCTCCTCGGGCTCTCCACGCACCACAGGAGGTGGGGCGGGATCGAGCCCGATGATGAGCGCTTCTAGCTGCACCGGTGATGGGGTTTCGTATCCCATGAGGAGCTCTCCACGCACCACAGGAGGTGGGGCTGGATCGAGCTCCATGCTGGCAGCCCCGGACTCTCCGTGTACCCCAGGAGGGGGTATCGGATCGAGTGGGGCTGTGCCGGCGCGAGCTACAGCGCCGGGGAACTCGCCTGCAACACCGCCTTTTCTGACTAACCACTTCGGTGAGGTCGAGAGGGTGGTATCGAGGCAGAGCATCGTCGAGTTTGGCGGTATACCGGATGCCGAGGAGCTGGGTGTTCGGTCGAGTGGGCGCATCAGGGCGCAGCACAACGCCGATGACACCCAGCTGAGTCGCGCCATGGCTTTGGCGGAGCAGCGGGACATCTTCCAAGGTACTGCCAAACATCCCCACTCTATTTTAGCTTTTTCTGATAAGCAAATTAGGGAGCGGGCAGCGAGATTAGGGGTTTCTTTAGGCGTTTCAGAAAAACAAGCAATTGAGTCAGCTAAGTTAATTAAACAATCTGAATTAGCTAGGTCGGTTTGTATTTTGAATAAAAATCTAAAAGATAAAGATTCGGATCAACCGTTCAGTTTGGTTCTTAATAGGGCTTCTGCTTTAACAGAAGACTTAGAGGATGAGGAAACAGATAGAATGTTGGAAGCTAACTCGGATTTTCCAGCATTCTCGGAAACGGTCAAGAGGACCAGAAAAAAGAAGGTGTACTCAGGTTCGAATAAGCGAAGGAGTGCTAGAATTAAAGTACAAAACAAGTGTAAAAATGCATAGCTTAAGAGGGCTATTCTGGAACAGTGAGGGTTTTCGTGACCCGGGGAAACACTTGTTTGTTCAGGAATCTATTCGGGAGAGAAAATTGGACTTCTTAGCGTTATCGGAGACCGGGAGATCTAATTTTGCTACTCCTTTTTTGAGCCATTTAGCGGCTGGCCAAGATTTTAGTTGGTTCTGTTTACCGCCTAGAGGGCGATCGGGTGGGATGCTCCTAGGGGTAAATGTAGGCACGCTTCAAGTCACAAATGTCGAAGTAGGAGATTTTTGTGTTAAATTTTTTCTTAAATCTAAAAGTGATGGGTTCCATTGGGCTTTAGTGTCGGTGTATGGGGCTGCTCAGGATGAACACAAACCCCAATTCTTATCAGAGTTAGTTCGACTATGTGAAAATGAACCATTACCAATGATGGTGGGTGGGGATTTTAATATAATTCGAAAACCTGAAGAGAAGAACAATGATAACTATAACCCGAGATGGCCAATCATGTTTAATGCGATAATTCAGAGCCTTGAGCTCAGAGAGCTCGAGCTCTCGGGCAGGCAATTTACATGGGCTAGTAGGCGAGAAAATCCTACTTTCGAGAAACTGGATAGAATTCTTACGTCTACTGAGTGGGAACAAAAATATCCTCTAGTTACGGTACAGGCTTTGACTAGGGTGGGTTCGGACCATACCCCGTTGTTCGTCGACTCGGGAGGTCACGCACATGTCGGAAACACAGCCCGCTTTTCATTTGAGCTTTCGTGGCTCAGAATGGAAGGCTTCTACGAGATGGTGGCAGCCGAGTGGGCTAAGCCGGTTAGGGGCGACTCACCTATTGAGGTATGGCAGAATAAGATAAGACACTTGAGACGTTTTCTTAAAGGATGGGCTAAAAATCAAAGTGGTAAATACAAAAAGGAGAAGGAAAGACTGTTAAAAATTATTGATGACCTCGACATCAAGGCTGAAACTATTCCTTTATCGGTATCCGAGCGTGATACGTTGAGGGAAGCGAATGAGAGGATTTGTTGCCTCCGGAGAGATGAGGAAACTAAATGGGCACAACGGGCCAAAGTGAAACATATTCAAGAAGGTGGAAATAATACAAAATATTTTCACCTAATTGCTAATGGTAAACATAGGAAAAAGAAAATCTTTCAATTGGAGCAAGATGAAGGAACCATTTTCGGGCAGGAAAATTTAAAACATTACATTTCAGATTATTACAAGAAATTATTCGGCCCCTCTCTACCAAGTGATATTATCATGGACGAAAGTAATACGCATGATATACCGCAGTTATCACCAGAAGAAAACAGCATCCTTACAGCCGATTTCTTAGTGAAAGAGGTGTATGATGCTATTTCTCAAATGGAGCTAAATAAAGCGCCCGGACCTGATGGTTTTCCGGCCGAGTTCTATAAAACCTTTTGGGAGGTTATTAGGAACGATCTAATGGCTTTATTTGTGCAGTTAAAACAAGGGAAGTTGTCTTTGTTCAAACTGAACTTTGGAGTTATTACTCTGCTCCCCAAGAAGGATAATGCGGTTCAGATACAACAATATAGACCTATTTGTCTTCTCAATGTCAGTTTTAAAATTTTCACAAAAGTAGGTACTAATCGAATTACCGAAATTGCGCAAAAAATCATTAGACCGACGCAGTCGGCCTTTATGCCTGGACGTCACATTTTAGAAGGTGTGGTGGTCTTACATGAAACCGTCCATGAGCTTCAGAGAAACAAGATGGATGGAGTTATCTTTAAAATTGACTTTGAGAAAGCTTATGATAAAGTTAAATGGCCCTTTCTTCAACAAGCCTTGCGTATGAAAGGATTCGCACAAGAATGGTGCAACTGGATTATGCAATTTGTTCAGGGAGGAAGTGTCGGGATACGGGTAAATGATGACATCGGTCATTATTTCCAAACCAAGAAAGGTCTCCGACAAGGTGATCCGTTATCGCCTATGTTGTTTAACATAGTCGCGGATATGTTGGCCATTCTTATCGCAAGGGCGAAGGAGGACGGCCAAATAGGTGGATTGATACCGCATTTAGTACAAGGCGGACTATCCATCCTTCAATATGCCGATGATACTATATTATTCATGGAACATGATTTGGACATGGCTGTGAATATGAAACTTATATTATGCATTTTTGAACAACTGTCGGGGCTCAAAATCAATTTTCATAAAAGTGAAATTTTTTGTTTTGGAAAGGCAAAAGAGGTAGAAGATCAATACAAACAAATCTTCGGATGTGAGTCTGGTTCTCTACCCTTTAAATATCTAGGTGTGCCGATCCACTATAGGAAACTTCGGAATTCCGAGTGGTACCCAGTAGAAAGCCGGTTCGAAGGCAAGTTGGGGTGTTGGAAGGGTAAGATGCTATCCTACGGGGATCGCCTTGTCCTTGTCAATTCGGTCCTTACAAGTCTACCAATGTTTATGTTGTCTTTCCTGGAAATACCAAAGGGGGTACGTAAACGTTTGGATTTTTATAGATCTCGATTTTTTGGCAGAGTGACGAAAATAAGCGAAAATATAGATTAACAAGATGGAACATCATATGTAGATCGAAAGATCAGGGTGGTCTAGGGGTGGAAGTGCTTGAACTAAAGAACAAGTGTTTACTCAGTAAATGGCTGTTTAAACTTTTAAATGAAGAAGGGGTTTGGCAAGAATTGTTGCAAAACAAGTATCTTCATAGTAAAACTTTAGCTCAGGTGGAAGTACAACCATCTGATTCACCTTTTTGGAAAGGTCTTATGAGAGTGAAAGAAGACTTCTTTAGTAGAGGGTCTTTCCGGGTTGGTAACGGGGAAACCACGAGGTTTTGGGAAGACACTTGGTTAGGTAATTCTCCGTTGAAAAACCAATATCCATTGCTATATAACATTGTGCAGCAACAACATGTTTCGGTCCATGATGTGTTCCACAATGGTCCACCTTTAAACATAACTTTTCGTAGGGCTCTTGTTGGAAATAGGTGGGATATGTGGTCTCATTTATGTGTTAGACTAATGGATATTACTCTCAATGATGTTCCGGATAGCTTCACTTGGAAATTGACACAAAATGGAGTTTTCACAGTTAAATCTATGTATGAAGACTTAATGAATGATCATACTAGATTCTTACAAACTTACTTATGGAAGTTGAAAATTCCGTTGAAAATAAAGGTCTTCATGTGGTTCCTTCATAAAAAAGTAGTCCTTACTAAAGATAATTTAACAAAACGAAATTGGAAAGGTGACTCTCGCTGCTCCTTTTGTGGGAATAACGAGACAGTGCAACATCTTTTTATTTCCTGCCCATTTGCAAAACTAATTTGGAGAGTTGTTTTTTGTACCTACAATATTCCTCCCCCCACCAATATTACTAATATGTTTGGGAATTGGCTGAATGGGGTAGATAAAAAGACCAAAGATAGGATTCGTATTGGTGTTTCTGCTATTTGTTGGTCGATTTGGAATTGTAGGAACAACCTTGTTTTTAACAGGAAAGAAACTTTTCATGTCTTACAGGTTATTCATATGGCGGTGCATTGGATCCAGCTATGGGCTTTCTTGCTATCTACGGACCAGCGAGACCTTATGGTGGCTGGATGCACGCGACTCCTCTTGGTGGCACAGGAGTTTTTCTCCCGGCCTACGTGGCAGCATACTAGTTTACTTTCGTAGTGCGCTAGAGGTTTTGCTTTTTTCCGTTTGAGGCTTGTCTCAATCGCCTTTGTGAGTGTTTGAGATGTAAAATTATATTTTGACATTTTCCTGGTAATAAATGGCTGTGTGCATCACTCGATGCAGAGGCCGGGACACCCCCTTTTCTAAAAAAAAAAAGAAAATGGCTGAAGGGAACGGTACATACGAATCTTGATGGCAATATAGGTACAGGATTTCGGGAGCACCTGTGTTCAGGTGCCAATGTGGATTTCCGGGACTTTGACAATATATTTACCGCTTCAGTTCGGTCTACCACTCTAACGGACCGTGTGCTTCAGACATGCACGCAAGCGTAAGGCAATGCTAACTCTTTTACTAGCTCTTTCAGTTTCTCTGTTAGAACACGCGCTAAGTCAGATTCCAATTGTGAATACAAGTACGGAATTGACCTAGTACCACGCAATTAAATAGTTCTCTTTGAGTTTTAGTTAGAAGCATTTGTCTAACCATGTTCTCTGTGCGCGGGACATTTGATCTCGCGATATGCGCCTCGGCCTCAAGCTTCAAGCAGCAATGCGAACTCTGTTTCAAGGGACCCGGGTGAGGAGCCTCGGAAGTAAAACAAACGAGGGACTTTATTTTCTGTGGTTTCTATATGCGTTCGCTCTGTCACTGCCACCGCCCGCTCTTGCGCGTCCACGTCCGACAAGCGCTATATACCTTGATGATCTCGTCGAGGCTTCCGCTATACCTCCCATCGCCGCCTGAACCGGCCGCCTCCTCCTTGTCCATGGTGACGCGCTTGACGGTTCCGGTGCGCCCTCAGACAGCATGGCTAGACCAACGTGATATTTCCCATCCAGCTGCATGCCAAAGACCCTCTGGTTGGCCGAGCTGCTGACCACGACCTACCCGGCGATCGTGAGGCAAATCAACGCCATCATGTGAACCATGAGCACACCACTGCATCTGGTCATGCCGTCGATCTAGTCCCAGTAGGTGAGCGTGCTGTCGAACGAGCCAACATACACGACACGGTCATCTGAGAATTTCGTCAAACAACTCTTATCATTTGCGACCTCATAGAATCACAAAACGGAGCGGGGTAGTGCTTCCTGGTGTTTCTACATTTCTCGATGCCTCCCAAACCCTGACCTAAATTGTGAGATCCTACTACGCAATGGTGTTCCAGTTTCACATCCATTACCAGAGAAATTCTACAATGACTTGCATATGGTTGATACCACGCGGATTGTATCTGGCTCTTGGATCTTTGCCAAAGTTTATAGTGCGCTTTCTCCGTTCCAGCTGCTCCTTTTAATAGAAGAAACAGTCACCGTCTCTTAATTGAATCTAGTCCATTGCAACAACCATGCAATGTTTGCAGAAATCAATGTGTCTTGGCACCAACTCTGCATTGAATTAAAACCAGATTCAGATATGCCGGTTGAAATCTGTTTTAGTCTGCTCACAGTGGAGAGTAACATAGAGTAGTAACATGCTGATGTTACTACCCTATGTTACTATCTCCACAGTGGGGAGTAACATATGTGTGTTGTCATATAAGGTTTCATTTATTAGGCTATAGACTCATTTTGTCTCGATGAGTGTGATGTTACAGTAACTAGCTAAGTTACCATAAACACCACTCTCTTCATTAACTACATGCCACATAAGCAAAAGTGTCTTAAAATGTGTGATGTTACTATCTAATTTACTCCCACTGTGACCAGTCGGGGTTTGTGTGCATTTTATTCTTGTTTTCCATTCAATAGTTAATGCTTCTTGCATGGTGCTTCACTATTTCTTGATTTATCCTGTACCTGAATTTAGAATTCTGGCAATATATTTCAGTTTTCTTTGTGGCATTTTCTTATTCATGTTAATGACTTATATGTGCCTCGGTTGCTATGAGTCGCGCCGCCTATAAGGGTAGGTACAATGTAGGTGCTTAGTTCAGGTGCTAGTGAATAAATCTTTTTAGTTTTGCCTATTTTCGGGTCAGTTTTTGGAATCAAAGGATATCTAGGCGTCTGCCCTTATTAATACATGAAAATTACGACTCCCTGTGACGGACGCTTTCTGCATGGCGTAACAAACCAATTAAGCGTCTCCACTTAAGAGGCTAGCGTTGCACATGTACTAAGGGCTTGTTTGGCTGTCCGGGTTAAATATTTCCGGGAAAATAATCCCGGTCGGGAATCTGAAGAACCGGGTGTAAAACCCCGGGATTCTATTCCCGACCTCTGGACTAGGGGAAAATTCTCCCCGGGAAAAGGCCGGGATCCCCTCGGGATTGCAGTTACCAAACAAGGCCTAAGAGAACTAACCCTTCCTAGCCTTGAACTTTTTAGTTACCAATACTAATTCTTCTGTTGTGCCATTTGTGACCTGTGTGGAAATCACAGAGGACGTGTTTGGTTCGCACTTTTTCACCCGTAATCCGATTACAACGTTATCTAGTACCGTTAATCGTGTTTGGTTCAGTTTCTCCGTAATCAGGTCCCATGTAAACGAGTTCCAGCGTAGCTTAAAATCGTTACCGGTCAGTCCCCACCGGAAACGAAACGCGGAGCTAGCCAGGTGGAGCGAATCTTTCAGGCTTCCGATCTCGATCCTCCTCCTGCCTATTATCCTCCTCAAATTTGTCGACCAGCTTGCCGGCATTCTCGTCCGCCCCTGGCCGCAGATCCACCGGCTCGCCGGCGTTCTCCTCCGCTCCTGGCCGCACGTCACCGGCTCGCCGGCGTTCTCGTCCGCCCCTGTGACTCCCTCCAGATCTCAATTTATGTTAATCCCCTCCCACCAGATCTCGTCTGAACTATTCCTGTTCTTCGTCTGTATCTTGATACCTTTACAGCCATGAACCAAACAGAATTACAAATAGTATGTTAAATCTCTAATCCCACTGTAATCTCATTCCCTTACTGTTTACGTTACCAGTATGTGAACCAAACACCTTCAAAATGATTTTATATGATACAAGCTGCTTAGCTTATTGTTTTTTCTCGCTTTTCGATTTTCAGGCAGGACACGAATGATCGGATTTTGTTCAACACGTTTTTGTCTGTAATGCGATTCCTACTTGTTGCCAGATCAATGGACACGCGTACACTAGTTAAAAGTCTAAGGTGAAAATGTTATAATATCGTGTGCACCTTTTACTTGGTGACCGTACGCAAGAGTACACTTTGTTTGGGAACCTTCTATCAGTCTCCATGTCCTACGACGATTCTTCTAGAATGCAAAAAGCTACAAGTTTATAAATTAAGCAAGTGTACACGGCATTGGGCAGAGTAAGCCGAGAACATGGACAGACTTAGAAGTTTCTTTTTTTGTTGTTGTTGGAAGACAGACCTAAAAGTTTCCGAGTCATCGCTGGCGAAAGATGAAATTGGCAAATCAGACGTGGCAACTCAGACGTGGTTGTTAAGGTTCAATGAGAAGGGGCCAAGACTGGAAATGGTCACTAGCTAGCTAAACAGATCAATGACGGAATAGTAGCTGGTACAGTGAAGGGGATCCACCAGCAGTTCTAACTACGGAGTAGGTCGGACCGTAGGAGTGTTGGTCAGTTAATTTGGTAAAGTTGCGCCAGGTTCTATACGTGATCGAAAAGGGGCAAGACATGACGTGAGAAAAGTATTCACATGCCAGTTTGAAAAAAATTAAAAAATATATTTAAAAGTTCGACAAAATTCTAAAAAAAGTCATGCATGTCTTCAATGCTGTAATCCACATGCCAGCAAAACAGAGGGAGCACTGGTGCTAGGGAGACAAAGTGACTTGTCGCTGGTACCGCAAGGTGGCAACGGGGCCGGGGATCGCCGGGTATGACTCTACCGTCCCCGCCCCGATCCCCGCTAGTCCCCGTCCCCGCCAGTGCCCGTTAGTCTATCGGGGGAGATACGTCCCCCATCTCCGGCAACCACGGGTACCCGTCCCCCCGTCGGGTAGTCCACGGGGACCTCCATGCCGACGTTGAGGCGGCCAGAGCAGAGAAGGGCGGCGGAGAGGCGACGGAGAGGCAGGTTGCGTCGGTGAGGGCGGCGCACAGAGAGTGAGCGCTGCTCGCACGTAATCTGGGCGCGGTCGGCGACTGTGTCGAAGCGGCAGGGCGAGGCGAGCTGAGGAAGGGGTGTTTTGCGGTCTTCGTGTCGGCGCTCGATGGAGAGGTGAGCACCGGAGCAGGCGGAGACGGAGCTGCGCCAGCTCGGGGGGAGGCGAGGAGCAGGAGAGGAGGACAGGAAACGGAGGAGTGAGCCACAGCGAGAGAAGGGAGACGCGTGACTGGCAGCGCTATGTGGAGGAGATGGGTGGCGGTCTGGCGGATGGGGTTGAGGTTGTGCTGGGCTAAGCTAGGTCAGGCCCGTGGTGGGCTGGGCTGCGCCTGGCTCAGCCTGTCAACCTTTTTATTATTCTTTGTTTGACTGACATGTGGGGTCCTGGGTATCCGTGGAGGCTCCATGGGGGGAGTTTTCCCCCCATCCCTGCCCCGCCAGCGTATCGGGTACCGGCCCCGCTATCCCCATGGGGGAAATCCGTCCCCCGTCCCCGGTTCATAGCGGGTATATCCCCGCGGGTACCCGCCCCACGGGGAAAACTGCCATCTTGACTTGTACCTAATTAAAATCAGCCGTGTCCCCTCGATGCAACTCGATCGGTTGCAAATGTCCTTTGAACATGCACGAGCGCAAGGGCACAACGGTGACGGCACAAATTAAGTAGCGAAGGCAAAGCTAACAAGGACGGACCGTATTTGGAATTGAACATTTGGAAAGTTTTTTTAGCTCCTGATCTCTAGTCACTCCATTTTAAAAGATTGAAAATCATATTTATGAGTTCTTCAAAATTCCCAAAAAAAATCGGATCTAGTAAATGGTCTATCTCACAATCATACACGAGATCAGGTTCAGATATTTTACATTATGGGATGACAAAATATGATAATATTAGAGATTTGTATTTATGCATACTTAGATCAATACTTTTTTCATTTTTGTGTAGTTCAAAATACAAAGTATTTGAAATTGATATTTTGCATTGTGTGACACACCATTGGCTACATCCGTTTTTTTTTTCTTTTTTTAAACTCATAAATATGATTTTCGATTTTTTTTTAACGCATGGATCACTGAAACTTGGGACGCAAAAATCTCCACTCTTGAAAATGCCCGCTTCTGACGTTAGGGAATCGTATCGCCTCATCGTGTACTGATTATGATTTATGCCCATTTGGACAAATGGCATGTAAACGTTGTCCACCTCATAGCTTAAATGCCTAATGCATGGTTATTTCTAGGTCTTTCAAATTTGCAGTTAGAACACGTTACCAGATTCCAGTTCTATCTCAGCGCGCGGGCCTACCATATAGTTGCTCAAATACAAGTGCACAATTGATCTTCGACTCAAAATGATCTCCTGCCGGTTTCTGATCAAGTCAAATACTCAAACTAAGATGTGCAACGTGGGATCAATTCAGGATGTGGGCTACTGCTAGTAGGTGCTCGCTGCTACTCTTTCGGGTTCAAATTGACGCTATAGTAGCCTCGCTGTGGTACAAGCCGTATCCACGGCTGGAATCTGCTCGACGTGGTGGCTAGGCTACTCTTCTTTGACTGGCGATTCCTGGTTACAAGAAAGAAGCGTTCGAGTCTAGTCATGTTCTCTGCCTCGAAAGGGAAACAAATGAAACCGATCGACTATGGTTTCTACCGGTATGTGTCCGACTACAGCCACCGGCTCTTGCGTTTCCGCGCCCGACAAGCGCCACACCCTGACGGACCCGTCGAGACCTCCTTGTTCGTGGAGATGCACTTCACGGGTCCAGTGTGCCTGTACAGCTGGGACAGACCTACCTGCTCTGTCCGTTCGTGCCGCTAAACGGTGAGGGTCTAGTCAGCCGAGCTACCATGACCTTCGTGGCGACAGCGAGGAACATCACCGCCATCTTGTGGCCCTTGAGCACTGCACCGTATCTTGCCTTGTTGTCGATCTAGTCCCGATAGGTGACCGTGCCATCGGGCGAGCCGATATACAGAACGCGATCCTCTAAGAATTTGGTCAAACAATTCTAATCACTTGCAAGTTGCAACCTCTAATAATCTCAAAACGGAGTGACAAGTGAAGACCCGGTGTTGCTGCATTCCTCGATGCCTCCCAAATCCAGGCCTAAAATGTGAGCTCCTACTACGCAATGGTTTTCCAGTCTCACCCCCAGTGAAATTATATGGTAACTTGCATATGCTTTGGTATGCGTGGTAGGTGGATATGTATGTGCCTCTTATCTGCCAAAGTTCATGGTAAGCTTTCTCCCGTGCTGCTGAATCATTTCCTTCCACCAGCTCCTTTTAAGAGAAGAAACGGACACAATCTTTTAATTCAGTCTAATTCAATGCAACAACCATGCGATGCACGCAGAACTGAATATGTATTTGAACCAGGTTCGGATTTGCCTACCGAGAAAAGAAAATCTCTTTTTGGGGGTTTCTAGGAACACAAATTTGTGCCACCTGAACTGTCCAATTTTCCTTGAAAATGTTAATTTTGAGTGTGAAAAAAATTTAAATCTTCTTTCCGTTGGATACATATGCATGTTTTTAAGTATGTGAAAATGTTTGTGTTTTTTAATTCCGAGCCACCGAAAAACACCAAAATTGTGGACACAATAAAAATAAAATCGTAGCTTTTTCCTTGATTTTTTTTTATGTAGCCCCAAATACAAAGTTTCTTACGAAACTTTTGGTGTCTGTACATAATGTGTATATTTATTTGTATACAAATCTCAGAATTTTCTGAGACGTAGAAATATGGTTTTCAAAAATTTCAAAAAAAAGAGCTCACGGGAGCACAGGAGTCACAAGAACTTTTCGGGGATTTGGACTTTTTATTCCTGTTTTCAATATTTAATTCTTCTTGCGTGATGCTCCATTACATTTTTCAATATTGTCCTTTACTCTACCTATGTGATCGACGTACCAAGCTACAACAGCTCTGCCCAGCATTCTACACTCACCGGCTAACGTAAAAGTGACTACAATCACATTTGTTTGGAATGGGACAAGAGTTCTGCCTTTTCACTGACCAAGAAGGAGATACAAGGATATACACGGACCGTACCGCTTCGCCTGCATCGCCAGGAGAGAGGCGATTGGATATCATCGTCTCCTGCCAGCGCTGCCGCCGATCTGCCCCGCAGCTGTGGCCTTCGGACCATGGAGGCACGGTGGATCTCGGTCCTCGTCGGCGGCAGGGCTCCGTTTTTCTTGTTTTAATGTACAAGTTTGTTGGGGCGGCGCTTTCTTACAATAATGTCTCCCCGGATTCAACCCCATCTCGGCGGCGGTGAGAAGCTTGTGGGAGTGGTGTGTTTCTCAAGGACTTCATCTGGCGGTGGCAGTCTCCGCATCGTCATAGAGCTTCGTCGGCGGTTCATCCTTCTTCTTCGGGTCCGGGACGGCGACTTACCGTCCACAACCAACATCGTCAGGCCGGCTCTGGGAGGAGCGGCAGCGGCGGCGCGGCGTCGAGACGGTCTGGAGGTTGAAGACGAAGGACATCTCAAGGATCTCGTTATAATTTTCTTTTTTGTTGAGATGTTGTGTACTATTCGGTGTTTATTTAATGCCAGGGTCCTTTTCGCAAAAAAAAGAAGGAGGTACAAGGGAGGCTAAAACAAAAAAGGAAAGGGAATGGCATCACAGAACCAACACACATCCACGCACAACAGGCGAAAGGCCCATCAAGCTGAGCGAAATGATTTGTGCCTGATTCCTCCTTAATATGTGATATCAGTAGCGGAGGCATAGAGGACTCACTGATCACCTGGCGTTACACTCCGTCCAGATTTCGCAACAAAGTCGATAACCTGTTAGAAGATTGTGCCCAATCTCATTTTTCTAATCTAGAATTTCCTTTTCCTGTGGAATTCTAAACCCAGTGAATTATTTGTATCCAACTTTTCTTAGACAATCTCTAGGGGCGACCTAATATATTGTTTATACTACCTCCATTCAATAATTCTTGTCGTGGTTTCAGTTCAAGACAAGAAATACAAAATGGAGGGAGTAAATATTTTCATGACACCTATATCAAGCTCATAAAGCTTGGACAAATTTTGTGCGCTTCTTCCTGGTGCACAAAATTTCATCTCGTATATAACAATGTTTTCAAGGTTGAGGACAAATGGCTCCCGAGCTACATGGAGCTTGTTTTTTGAAAAAAATAGAAAATGACATTTTTAAGTTTCAAAAAATCGGCAAAAAAATCCCATATGTAGATAGTGATATGATCTACAAGTATGCAAAATTCTAACTTGAAATTCGTTATACTGTGGACTGGGAAAACCTGACAAATGGGTGAATCTGGGCGGTGAACAATACATAATTTTAAAAACATAAAATTTTGCCCAATTTGTCTTTTTTCTGTGGCCCAAAATATAACGAATTTTGAGTTACAATTTTGCACTCTTGTAGATCTAACACTATCTACAACTGGGATTTGTTTCGCAATTTTTTGAAAGTAATAAGTGCTGATTTCGAATTTTTCAAAAATCGAGCTCCCGAGTGCCGGGGCTCCATTTGCAGTTTATGTGTTTTCAATTCCTACTTGTTCTAGCATGCATGCAATTAATGACATCCAAGACTTATATTTTCTCGTTTTGAAGTTTTTGCAACCTTGCGCATAAAAACCCTTATTAGTGTGACAAGCTTCTCATTATATATAAAATTAAAATTTAGGGCATATGCCGTCAATATGTAAACATTTGCTCTAGAACATTGTTATCTTCGAGCGCACGTGCGTAGATAGATTTAACAGTATGGTGTGTCAAACGACAACTCATTACACTGCCAAAAAAAAAAAAAACTAACTGCAACGGTTCAAGAAAATGGATTTTCAAAGTCAAACAAAATTGTACTCCCCTAACTGTTAATTACAGCAGCGTGACACCAAACTGGCATCTCCATAAGCACCCATATGTTGAACAGCTCTAATTAATTGATGCACTTTCACTACCACCTTGAGAAAAATATTCATGCACTTTACAGGTACTCCTAATTTACTCCACTAGGGCAGGCGAGGACACATGCGTACAACCTCAGTCTCCAATCTTGGCGACAGGAGAGTGCAGTGTGATTTGCCGTATATCTCCATACAAGGACAGCTTACATATAATAAACCATTGTCGAGTAGTAATTTAACACGGCGTACGGCCAGTCATGCATATCTATCGACCGATCGGGCACTTTACCTAATTACCTTGTCACTCTCCTATCTTCTTTTCACTTTTCTATTGCCGCTTTACCTAGAGAGCGACAAGACTAGTCAACACAGCCATTTTTGTAACACCATCTCTCACGGATTTGCGGCTGCTTTTGCTCAAGCAAATGACACGAACTAAGGTTCTTGTCTCCCGTCAATTGCCAAATCCAAACTTAGCGATCCACGTTGTCAAGCTACTCGCAATTAGTTTGCAGAAACTAGGATGCGTACATGGATGTCACTGGATATTTTTGCTTACGTCGCGAGATCAACGACCCAAGAGTAAAGTAAGAACTAGTGATACTAGCCGGCGATCAACGACCCAAGTGAGTACCACTACCTACTTTCTCATCATTGATTACACTGATACGTCGGTTTTTTACATACATAAAATATATGATACTACGTATAATATCTCCACTATCGGTAGTTTAGAGTAGCGACGAACATGGCTTGCAGTTGCTGAAGAAAATGAATGTCGATTCTGAAACGCAACTGCTTTAATTTTCTTCAGATCGGCACGATCAACCACGCGACCTATTTATGGAACCTCATTCTATTTTCCCATGGAAATTTTGGTCCCCCGATTCAACTCGATCAAAGACGGCTGCGGTGGTGCTACATGTGTTCGACTTTCACCACCGCCACAGGCTCTTGCGTGTCCGCGTCCGACAAGCGTCTCCTGATCTCCTCGTACACGTTGACTCACTTCATGAGTCTGGTGTGCCCGAGCAGCACAGATACACCGACATGCTCCGCGACAGAGAGCGTCTGGACGGCCGACAAACTGTTGACGATGCTCTTGGTGACCTTGAGACATATCACCGCCATCTTCTGGATCTTGAGTACACTACCGTATCAGGGCTCGTCGTCAATCCAGTGCTAGTAGGTGACTGGACCGTCCGACGAGCCGACGTACACGACACAGTCATCTAAGAATTTTGTCAAACAATTCTGATCACTAGGGACGTCTAAGAATCATAAAACGGATGGAGAACCTGACAGCAGGTGTTGCCGCATTCCTCGATGCCTCCCAAACTCAGACCTAAAATATGTGTGAGCTCCTACTACGCAATGTTTGTCTAATTTCACACGTATTACCAGAGAAATTCTACACTGGCTTGCATATAGTTGCTATGGGTGGTACTTGGATATATATGTATGTGAATTCTTCTTCGACAAAGTTCAGAGTGAGCTTTCTCCCGGGTTACTGAATCTCATTTCCTTTCACTTCTTGTAAGGAAAAAACGATACGTCTCTTAAGTGAATCAAGTACAATGCAACAACCATGCAATGTATGTAGAAATGAATGTGCCTCAAGACCGGCTTACTGGTTTACCATGTGCCGATTTGAATTTGAACCAGGTCCGGGTAATGCTACTTCCGTGGAGCTACAATACATATTTTCTTGATTTACATGTACGAGGATTAAGAAGTTTGACTTGAGTGGAGTAGATTTTCTTTGAGGCTTTTTCATGTTTATGTGAATGACTTGTGTGCCTTTTACAATGCCTCGGTTGCTACAATTAGTTATGCCTATAATATGATGGAATTCACGGTAAGTGTCTTTGCTCCTGGGCAACAGTGCTCCTGCCGTTTAAAAAAAATCAAAAATCGTATTTTTGAGTTTCAAATTTTTTTTTTGAAAATAAATCAGGATGTAGGTAATGGTGTATCCCACAAACGTGTAAAATATCAATTTCAAATACTTTGTTTTATGGGCTACAGAAACGACAAAATCTCATAAAATTTAGAGATTTGAAACTATGCATACTCAGATCCACACCTGTCATTTTTTTGTTGCTCAGAACACTTCAGTATTTTAAATTTACTTTTTGCACGTATGTAGGATTGACCGTTGGATACATCCGTAACTTTGTTCAGAATTTTTTATAACTCGTAAATATGATTTTGGATTTTTTTGAAATGGCAGGAGTATTGGAGGCCGGGAGCAAAAAAATCTGCACGGTGGAATTGATCGTTATAAGAGAACTAACGCTTACTAGTCCTTAATTTTTTTCACTTTACCAAATACTAATGCTTCCTGTTGTGCCATTTGCTACCAGTGTAAAACTCACAAAAATGATTTTATTTGATACCGACTGCTTAGCTTATTTATAAACTGATTTTATATGATGCAAGCTACTTAGCTTACCAATATTCATTTCCTCGTTTTTTCATTTCCATGCAGGTCAGGTCACGAAGCGCGGCTGGAACATGGCTCAAAGTCGGCACCACAAGCGCCATATATATATGGAGCCACGTATATTTTCCCATGAAAACTTTTTTTTTTTTTTTTTTTTGCGGGGAAACCTGGTTACATCAAATCTGAACAAATACAGAAAGGACCTCCTTGAAAGTAAAAATTACACATAAGACCTTCTGCAACCCTAGGTCGTCGCCGACGATGAGGACGTGCCGATGGCGTGGCCGCCGCCGCTTCTCCACGAAAGCTTGGATACGGAGAAGACCCCAGGCGCGCGGGTTGTCGTCGAGCCTCGAAATCCGAAGATCCTCCATCCGCCGCCGCCAGCAACCACCCAGCCCAGATCTGACACCAGATCTCCGAAGAACTCGAACCGGCTCCGCCGCACCGGACGCCGGGTGGGGTAGCTCGCACACAGAAGCCCCGAGGCTTCGAGCACGAGAGAAGAGATGCTCCACCATGGATCTCCACCGAGCTCCACCGTCGACGAGGACGAGCATCTCCAGCAAAACCAACTCCGGCCGCGCCTCCATCGCCAAAGCGCCGCCGTCTTGGACCCTGCAAGCTCCTACGCTATATACACACTGGGGATCGGGTTCCCCCCACCTCCCGCCGCCGGAGCGGCCGGCGGAGGAGAGGGGAACCAGCGATACGCCGGCGGTGAGGTGGGGAAGCGGGGTGGTTCCAGAAATCGCCTCTGCTTTGCGGGGAGAGGAGACGTGTCCAAGCTCGCGTCTTCTGCAGACTTAGTTTTTTCCCATGAAAACTTTGGTACCCTCAGGGCTCAGGCAACTCGATCAAAGGCAACGCAAGCGCAAGCGCACCGCTGTGCGACACAGATTAAGCAGCTAACAACGACGGACCAGATTTTGGAATTAACCAATGCCCTATTCTGGCGTTAGGGACGCGTATGTATCGCCTCGTCGCGTACAGATTTTGCCCGTTTGGACAAATGCATGCAGCACTTGTATGTAATTGCAGTACCACTCAGTGTTATCTTCCGGCCTTTCAATAAAATTACATCTCGTTGTGCATCTTGGGTTCGATTCAAGATACGTGCTACTGCTGCTACAATTTCAGTTTCATATTAGAGCTTTCAGTTTTTTTTTAGATAAAGAGTGTTTATTGATATCGAGAAGATACAACATGCACCCAGGCTCTGCAACAACGCAATAACCGAAACCATTACGGATGCACACAGCTAAAAGACAATAAGAAGAAGAAATAAAAAGAAAAGTCCCGCTAAAGAGTTACATTCCTTGCAGCAGCAGCCGCACAACCACCACCAAAATAACACCTGATGTCCAATTCTTCAAAAGCAACGCCTTCAAGAAGAACAGTGCCAGACACAACCAATTAAGGCCAGACCTTGGGTTTTCACCCTGAAGATAATCCTCGCTCTCAAAACAATGTCTTCAGCAAGACCACTGTCAGGCACAACCAATTAAGGCCAGACCTTGGATTTTCACCCTGAAACGTAGGACTTTGGACTTCACGAATGTTGTCGCCCCCACTTACATGCCGCTGCTCCAGGTCATGAAACACCAAGCCAATTCCTCATCAGCACAAGGAATCAAACCACCATTGCCAGTCATCAGATCTCGCCTTCCATGTCATTCTCCGCCAGCATCATGGAACGAGAAAGCGTGCTCCATGATATTAACAGCCAGCAGAGATTCGAAGCGCTCCCTCTGAAACCAAACGGTCAGAGAAAAACATGGGTGCGCTCGATCGAATACCATCCGTTTCAGCAATCTCCAGGCATGAGACGCCCAATGGAGTTCGTCGGCGGAGCTTTCCGAAACACGACTGTCCAGCCAGATCGATGGGGATAGGCATCTGGTAGATCATCATCTTCGCGCGAGAAGAACCCTAAGACCACCACCATTATTCTTCAACCTCGCAAGCCCCGACACCGCGAGGATTCCCTCGGAGTCTCGCGGGTGGGATGGCGGGATCAGCAAAGGCGATGCCTTCGAGAAGGTAACGACATGAATGCCGCCACCGCCCGCCGTGACCGTAGTCATGGCTCGGTTTTCACCGGAATCCACGCCTCCCAACCCGCCGCCTCGAACATCTGGTCGATCTCCTCCAGCGAAGGAGGAGGCCACCTACCACCATGCCGAGGGCACAGCCCCCGGCCTCCTCAGGCTGCGGGTGGAGCTCAGGTCAACCAAGCCGTGATGGCCCGGCCACCCTGACCGCCGATGCTCCACCGTCGCCTTGCTGTAAATCCCATCGTTGTGGGCGCTGCCACGCTGAGGAGACCCACCGCTGAGGAGAGCCGCCGCCACCACCAACGCCACCCGGATTCGCCAGGATTCGCGCGGCGGCGGCGGCGGAAGAGGGAGACGCGCGTGGAGGGTCGCGGCCGGGAGGAAGGGGACGCCCCGGCGCGGCGCAGCACCGCCGCGCGGAGGCGGGTGGCCGCCGGGAGGAGAGGAGAGGTGGCCGCCGGGAGGAGAGGAGAGGTGGCCGCTAGGGTTGGGAGGAGAGGAGAGGTGGCGGCTAGGGTTCATTAGAGCTTTCAGTTGAAAGAGAGCAGAACTACAATCTCTTTGACGTGGTAGTTACTCGTGTTACATGAAACAAGTGTTCGTCCTAGTCATGTTCTCAGGGGAATATTTGATCTCGCGATACGTCCCTCGGTCTCAAGTTTACATCTGAACCACCGGAATGAGTCTCCGAAAATTAGTCTCGCATTGTTGTTTTGTTTGGACATACCGACGTGCTCCGTGCCGCCTCGCCGCCATACGTAGAGCACCTAGTTGGCCGAGCTGCCGGCCACGACCTTCCTGGCGACCGCCAGGCACATCACCACCATCTTGTGGCCCTTGCGCACATCACCGTATCTGGCCTCGCCATAGAGTTAATGGCACTGACCGTACCACAACTTGTGCGGTGCGTGCACTTAAGTCACTCAACTCGCAAAACGGATAAACCCGTCACTCAACTTGTCAATCGTGTGCAGATCGGTCACAAACCTACCACGTCAGCCGGTTTTTCTGTTCGACCCGGCACACGAGGGTCACGTGAGCTCCTGTGCGGTCAGTCATCTTGCAAGGAACCCACTATCTTTCTAATTCATGTGCGGTCAGCCTCTAAAAAATTCCTGAAATTTGCTAATTTTTTAAAAAAGGCAGAAATAGAGAAAAGAAAAGAATAAGGAATTTCCTTGTCTTCTTCCTCCTTCCCTTGTACACGAGAGTGGATAGCCACACGTCGGCCATCCCTGCCGTCAGCCACGCGTGGAGCCGATCGCCGCCGCAATGAGGAAGATAAGGCCGCCACCTCCCTCCTCTCTCCTCATGTGCCCTCTCCATCTCTCTCGCATGAGTTCCCTCCCCTCTTCCCAACGAGATCCTGAGCACCGCAGCCATGGCCGCGGTCTAGCCCCGGCATTCCCGACCTCCCCGAGCTCCGCCAACGAAGCTCCGGGCTCGGCCTCGTCCTCCTCTACCTTCCCTCCGAGTCTAGCTTGTCGGTACGACGGGAATCGACCAAATCGCCTGGATCTTCCCCGCCTCCGGCCGCCGCTGCCGAGCTCACTCCGGTCACCACCAACGTGCTCCGACCTCGCCGACTACGCCATCGTGCTCAGGATGAGAATCTGATCCTCCCAGGGCTCTCCACTCTCTCTCACTCGCTCTGTAGCTAGCTTCCGCCGGTCGCCGTGGCCGACTACGCCACCGTGCTCAGGACAGCACCGAACCAGCGACGCGGTGGGGGCGGTATCCCTACCTGTGCCCGATGGTGACGGATGGGAGGCGTGCCTATGCGGCGCGGCAGCTGGAGCAAACGGGGGGAAGAGGAGCACAAGGAGGATGTGGCTGAGGGCGGCGGCGGTCGGCGAAACCATGGTCCATGGCTGGAGAGATGGGAGCTCGAGATGGGGGCGACGGGACTGGAGCTGTACACAGTTAGAAAGGTAGGGGCTTCCTTGCGAAATTACTGACCACCCATGACCCACGTGTGCCCGGTCGAACAGAAAAACCAGCTCACGTGGCAGGTTTGTGACTGATCTGCACATGATTGACAAGTTCAGTGATGGGTTTGTCCGTTTTGCGAGTTGAGTAACTTAAGTGCACCCACCGCACAAGTTGTGGTACCGTCGGTGCTATTAACTCCTCGCCATAGATCCCGGGCCAGTAGGTGACAATGCCGTCGGACAAGCCTATGTGCACAACTCAGATAATTTGCGACCTCTAAGAATCAAAAAATAGAGCGAGGAGCTAACAGATGGTGTTGCTGCATTTTTCGATGCCTCCCAAACCCAGATATAAAATGTGAGCTCTTTCCAGTTTCACCTCCATTATCAGAGAAATTCTATGCCGACTTGCATATGCTTGGAATGGGTGGTACGTACGTGGATATGTATCTGCCTCTTCTCCCGTCAATGTTTATGATGAGCCTTGTCCCGTGTTACTGAATCATTTCCTTCCAACTGCTCCTTTTAGGAGAAGAAGCGGACATGGTCTCTCAATTGAATCTAATCCAATGCAACAACCATGCGATGTACGCATAAATCAATGTGCCTCCGGACCGATTTACTGCTTTACCATGTGGCACATTGAATTTGAATCAGGCTTGGATATGCCCTTTGAAATCTTTTTTAGTGGGCTCTGGACTTTTATTCTTGTTTTCTTTCAATAGTTAATGCTTCTTACGTGGAGTGCTCCAATACGTATTTTCTTGATTTACGTGTATCAAAACTAAGTATTTCAAAAATATATTTAGATTTTGTTCGTGGCCTTTTCATATTCATGTTAATGACTTATGTGCCTTTTACATAACCTTGGTGGCTACAATAGTTCTGCCTATAAGGACAGGTACAATCCGGGTGCTTAGCCTTTACCCTAGGAATAAATCCCGGCACTTGTGCCTAATTCTCGATCGTTCTTAAGGATGCGAAAGTTGGACCACTTATACTCCATTTTGTACATGTCTAGTTCAAAAGTTTGGACCAAAATTTTGAACTAGGCATGTATAAAATGGAGTATAAGTGGGATCCCACTTTCGCATCCCTATTCGTTCTTTTGACATCTACGGATATGTAGGCTTCTGACGGAAACTACGACTCTCGGCAGCGGACGCTTGCCGCATCCGTAAAGTGCCAACTTAAGAGGCTAGCGTTGTACACAGCCGAAAAGAATTAACCCTTCTTGAATTTCTTTAGTTTACCGATACTAGTACTTTATGTTGTGCCATTTGTGACCAGTGTGAAAATAGCAAAATGATTTTATATGATACAAGCTCCTTACCTTATTGTAGTTTACTCGATCTTTGAATTTCATGCAAGCCACGAATGATCATTTTTTTTACGGAATGTCGTATGGGTAAGTTTGTACCCATTATCTACATGCATGCATATTTTTGGTAATGCGTAAAAAAAACATTTTTTTCTTTCGCCGGGTTTCAAGTTTGCACATAGGCTCTAAAAATATTTTCGGAAGAAACACCTCTCATGGCGTCCTCATAGTGTGGGTGCTGGCAGTGGCGATTTCAACGACAAGTATGCGCGTACTCCGATACAAAATGCTATAAGATCATATTAGGCAATGCCGATATGAATGGGTTGTGTGCCAAAGGTGGTGGTCCGAAACTCGGTTGTTGGGACGAATATCGCGAGATCGGCCTAGAATTGACTTGTCATTATCGGCACACATGCGATTCATAAGATTGTTGGTAAATTTTGTGGAGATAATGTTGTGAGGCAGATGCGCTTGGATTTTTTTCCAGATGTGGACTATGTCAACTTTGCAAGTTAGAGTCTGAGAAGGCAACACACAAATTTCTTCAGATGTAGATACTTGATCCGAGGTTGGGAAAATATCAAAGCTTGGCTTGGAGCACAAAATTGGGCAAGCAACCCCTCAGTCCGCACTTGGTGGCACTAATTCGTCCTCTCAGAGCCGGAAACCGGGGAAAGGCCATTGCCTTGCTTGCTATCCTAGTCAGTTAGGAGATATGGAAGGAGAGAAACGGGCAAGTTTTTCATCAAACATATACAATGCCAACTTTCGTAGCGGCCAAGATTAAAAAGAGGAAAAAAACTGGGTGACCGCGGGAGCTAAACATTTGATTGAAATTTTGCCGCAAGAGCTTATAAAAAGAGATGTGAGGTTTCCGTAAAACACTCGGAACTTTGTGTTATGTTGTCTAAAACTCCTTAATTAATGAGACGGGAAAAAACTTTTACCTCTCTTTCAGAAAAATATACTTTCCTAACTATTCAATACAGCGAGAACTTGCCTGTGGCAAGATGGTTAGGAGGGTGGTTGTACCCCCAGCCCACCAGAGTTCAAACCCCAGGTTTGACGTTGGTGTTTCTCATTTAAGGCGGAATATTCTTCAGTGGGAGGCGACGTTCCCGTCGACAGCGAGGCGCCTGTGGTGACTTCGTCAATCTCAAGACTCGACCCGCCGACTCAGTCCCTCGGAGGTGCTCATAGGGGTAGGGTGTGCGTGCGTGCGTTCATAGGGGTGAGTGTGTGCGCGTGTATATGAGCGCTTGCGTTGTACCGTGTTTAGCAAAAAAAAAACTATTCAATACAGCAGCGTGACACCAAACTGGCCTCTCCATACATACCCACGTGTTGAACCGCTCTTATTGTTGTACTTTTTAGTTACCACGTTGAAAAAAAAAGTAATGCACTTTACACGTTCATACTTAATTTACTTACACATGCACTTTACACGTACAATCTCGGTCTCCAATTTTAGCGACAAGAGAGTGCAGTGTGACCTGTCAGAGATCTCTATACAGGGACAGTTTACATATACTAGTCCACTGTTGAGTAGTAATTAAACACGTCGTACGGCCATTCATGCATATCTATAGACCGATCGATCGAGCACTTTACCTTGTCACTCCCGTATCTCCGATTCACTTTTCCATTGCCGTTAATCCTGGAGGGCGACAAGAGTACTTGCCACTGCCATTTTTCTAGCAGGTTTCCGCCTGCTCTGTGCTCAAGCAAATGACACAGATTAAGGGCGGCATTAAACTACTCGAGCTCGTCGTTAGATCAGGAAGTATACTACCAGCTCGACCGATTTATCACGCTCTCCTGTCTCCCGTCAATCGACAAATCCAAACTGACCGATCCACGTTGCCGAGCTACTCTCAATTAGTAACAAAAATAGGGATGCGTACATGCACAGGCAGAGCCAGTAGGGGGTCGAGGGCACGCGACCGACCCGGCTCCTTTTTGGGGAAAAAAAAATTTAGGTATACGCATCCTCGCCTCGCTCGTGGCTCGGTCGCTCGTCCCAATCCCGCATCGGCGCAGCCACAGCCTCGCGCCCTCGCTCCCAGCACATCCTCCCGGCCGGCCCTTCCTCCCGCATCCCTTCCTCGGTTCCTCCCGCATCCCGGCGGCGGCGGCCGGCCCTGCCTCGCGCCCTCGCTCGTCGCTCCCATCTCGCATCATCCCGGCGGCGGCGGCCGGCAAATCCGCCGTTCCGCGGTCCCGCCCGGCGCCCCGGCCCTCGCCCCCGAGCCAGTGTGCCCCGAGCAGCCGAGCTCGCCCGCCTCGCCCCCGAGCAGCCGAGCTCGACCACCTCGCCCCCCATCCACTGCCTCGCCCCCCGAGTCCCACTGTCCCAGAACAAGAAGGGCAAGCAAGGTGATTAATCCCCCTCCCAAAAAATATTCACTCTCCATATATCATTGCTGGTTAATCACTCAAGCAGCTTAGGTATTCGATCAATTGCCTCCCCTAATATTTTTCCTCTCTGTTTGTTCTTGTTGGTGCATGCAGTTTACCGCGGTGAGGCTCTCGAGTTTCCGTCTTTCCGATGGACATGGATTCCGACGAGGAGGCTGCCTGGATAGAAGAAGAGAAGGCAATAGAAGCAGAGGAGGCAGCTAAGGCAGCTCAATTGGTTGAAGAAGAGGAGACAGCACGAAAGAGGGCACGTCTAGAGGTTGATTTTGCCCTTTATCTTCAGTTTTGATGTCTATTTATCTAGTAGCTCAATTAGTAGCTGTGAAATGTTTGCTCACAGTTAGTTTTGGGTTTCAATGTTGTAGGCAAATGTTCCAGAAATATTTGATCTAGCCAATGTTGTTGCCGATCCTGGACTTCGGAGACCAATTGCTGAATATGGTACCCCTGAAATTAGAGATAAAATGAGATGGGCATATTTGTCTAGAGGCCGTACTCGTTTGATTGGACATAATTTTACCAAAACAAAATTTGGTCCAGATTGGCGGTCATTTCTAGATGCATGGTATACCAAACATGATTGGTTAGAGTATAGTGTGGAGAAGGATGCTGCATATTGTTTCCATTGCTTTCTTTTCAAGTCTTCAAGCAATAGTTCACACTTTGGATATGATGTTTTTACAAAGAAGGGGTTTAAAAATTGGAAGAAAGCATCGGAGAATTTCAAGACTCATGTAGGTGGACCAAATAGCATTCACAACAATGCAAGAAATAGTTGTGAAGATTTCAGAAATAAAAAGCAAAGTGTGGAATATGCTCTTGTTACTCATGAAGAAAAATCACATATTGACTATGAGATTCGTTTGAGGGCTGTTGTGGGTGTTGTCAGATTTCTTCTTGAACAAGGTCTAGCTTTTCGAGGGCATGACGAGTCTAGCACTTCCTTGAACAAGGGCAATTTCCGTGAGATGTTGGATTGGTATGGTGCAAGATGCAAGGATGTAGCTGATGTGATTAATGAGAATGCTCCTGGCAATTGTCAATTGACATCTCCTGAAATCCAACATGATATAGTAAGAGCATGTGCAGAAGAGACTACACAAGTCATTATGAGTGAGCTTGGAAATGCTAGTTTCACTCTACTTGTTGACGAGTCTCGTGATGTATCAGTTAAAGAGCAAATGGCTGTGATGGTGAGGTTCGTGAACCAAAAAGGAGAGATCCTGGAAAGATTGCTCGGTGTTCAGCATGTTCATGATACTACATCGGCTTCTTTGAAAACATATTTAGATGCATTGTTTGTTAAACATAATTTGTCCATGTCTAGATTAAGAGGCCAAGGATATGATGGTGCCTCAAATATGCGTGGGGAGCTACATGGTTTAAAAACGTTGATATTGGCCGACAACCCTCATGCTTTTTATGTGCATTGTTTTGCCCACCAACTTCAATTGGTGGTTGTGGCAGTTGTGAAAGGTGTTCTGCCAGTTGGTCAGCTCTTTGGTCACTTAAAGAAGATTGTTAGTATGGTGAGTGCCTCTTGTAATTTCTACGTGCACATTTTTTGTCTATGTATCAACTCTAATTTCTACATGCACATTTTTTGTAGGTGAGTGCCTCTTGTAAAAAGAAAGATGCATTGCTGCAATTGCATCATGACCGTTTGGTAGCACAGCTAGAGAGTGGGGAGATCTCGTCGGGAAGCGGCCAAAATCAAGAGACAAGTTTAACAAGACCAGGTGATACTCGTTGGGGGTCACACCACAGAACTCTAATTCGGATTCAGCAAATGTGGGATTCAGTCATTGAAGTGCTATGCAGTGTTTCTCATGATGGGACAGATGCCGAGGAGAAAGGTGTGGCTTCAGGTTATATCATATACATGGAAACCTTTGAATTTGTTATTATCTTGCATTTGATGCTTCGAGTCCTTGGTTTAACAAATGGTTTGTCACAAGCATTGCAATCCAAGGATCAGAACATAGTGAGTGCAATGAATATGATTGTCTCGGTGAAAACTCTATTGCAGAAATTGAGAGATGATGGATGGGAGCCTCTATTGCTTGTTGTTTCTAACTTTTGTAGTGGAAGAAACATCACAGTACCGAAAATGGATGATAACATTGCAGCTAGGGGTTACCCAAGGAGCTCACGCAGGATGGTTACTTGCCTCCATCATTACAAGGTAGAAATCTTTAATGAAGTGCTTGATAGAAACATAGCTGAGATGAATCATAGATTTTCTGAAACTTCTACACGTCTATTATTGTGCACTGCATGTCTTGATCCTAGAGACTCATTCATCACCTTTGACAATGATAAGCTAGTTGAGCTTGCAACTATGTACTCTGCTGATTTCTCTTCGTATGATTGTTCTCTATTGGTTGATGAACTGAACATATATGTTGATATGATGAAGAGAAGTCCTGAATTTACAGTCTGTGACAGTCTGAGTGATCTTGCTCTCAAGTTGGTTCAGAAGAGACACCATTTGACATTTCCATTGGTCTATCGCCTTATTACTCTTGCTTTGACATTACCTGTGGCAACAGCATCAGTTGAGAGGGTTTTCTCGGCCATGAATATTATAAAGTCAGATCTTCGAAACAAGATAGGGGATGACTGGCTCAATAATCTGATGATTTGCTATGTTGAGAGAGAAATATTTGCAAAAATTGATGACAAGAAGATTATGCTACGTTTCCATTCCTACAATGACCGTAGAGGTCATCTTCCTCGACATTTTCGACTTGCCAACATGGATACAACATAGTGGTATGATACTATCTTCTTATCAAAATGTAGCACTATTTGTCTATTTTTTATGTACTTTTCTTGTTCTTTGTAGTCAGTTTGTACTTGTGCTTTATGCAAGAAGTTCGACTTATTTACATTGTCCTTTCCGTACAAATGTGCATTACATGTGTTGTCAAAAAAAAAAAATCGCCGGTGGCACATCTTTTACTGTTCGCCCCCTCGTCTCAATTCCTGGCTCCGCCACTGCGTACATGTCAGGGGGATATTTGGGCTTACGTCGCGAGGTCTACAGCAGAAGAGTAAACTATTAGAGGACTGGTCACTGTGTTGCTAGCTGGCGATCTCATCCACTGATACCGTACCTTCATCGCTCGCGGGCTTTAAGTATGCCACTAATAGAAAAATCATCTTTGGTCCAGGGCCGCCTCAGCCATTGGTCCCGATTCAGAGAAAAACCGGGACCAGTGCCACCCGGTTCGAGCTGTCAGGGGTCCGTGGAGAATTGGTCCCGGTTCGGTTGGGGACATTGGTCCCGGTTCGTGGCACGAACCGGACCAATACCCCTCCCCTGCCTATAAATAACCCACCCCTCTCTTCTCTCCTCTTTTTTTTTCTGGTTGGATTGGTGGGAAGTGGGTGCTAGTTTTTTTTTCCTTTGCCACGCACAAGATGTGTTCGATGAAATGCCCGAGCCACACTTAAGTTCACACAAGATGATATCCTCGGCCGAGGTTAGCAACTTTATCCTTTTCATCTGTAATTGATACAGAAATATTGCACGTGTCGATGTACGGTGGTCATTTCACTATTCAAGATGTTATTGTAATGGTATTTGATAAACTTAATTATATGATGCAGATGGATGCACGGATGCGATGGATGTACGGCGAACGACGCAGTTCCGAGTTTATTGCAGGCCTGCATAAATTTCTCGAGTGGCTGAGGCAAACAAAGTGGATAATTTTATGCCTTGTCCATGTGAGAAGTGTCGGAACGTCAGGGAGTACTCTGACCCGAGAACCATTCAAGACCACGTGATTCGGAGAGGTTTCATGCCCAGCTATAATTGTTGGACCAAGCACGGAGAAAGAGGGGTTAGGATGGAAGACAATGAAGAAGAGGAGGATGATGACAACTATCCTATGTTCCCTGAGGAATGCGGTGATACTGTAATGGAAGACGTTGAAGAAGAAGGAGGTGAACATCGGGCATCAGATGAGCCCGCTGATGGTCTTGGTGGGGTCATTTCTGATGCAAAGCGAGAATGCGATACAGAAAAGGAGAAGCTAAAGTTGGAGGCCATGCTAGAGGATCACAAAAAGTTGCTGTACCCAAATTGCGAAGATGGCAGCACAAAGCTCGGTACCACACTGGAACTGCTGAAATGGAAGGCAGAGACTGGTTGTTCTGACAAGGGATTTGAGAAGTTACTGAAAATAATGAAGCCGAAGCTTCCAAAGGATAACGAATTGCCCGAGACTACATACGAAGCAAAGAAGGCTATCTGCCCTCTAGGATTAGATGTGCAGAAGATACATGCATGCATTAATGACTGCATCCTGTACCGCGGTGAGGAGTACGAGAATATGGATAAATGCCCGGTATGCAATGCACTGCGGTACAAGATCAGACAAGATGACCCTGGTGATGTTGAGGCGATGACGAGCCCCCCGGAAGAGGGTTCCTGCTAAGGTGATGTGGTATGCTCCTATAATACCACGGTTGAAACGTCTGTTCAGAAACAAAGAGCATGCCAGGTTGTTGCGATGGCACAAAGAAGAGCGTAAGAAAGACGGGAAGTTGAGACACCCCGCCGATGGGTCCCAGTGGAGAAAAATCGACAGAGAGTTCCCGACATTTTCAGATGACGCAAGGAACTTAAGATTTGGTCTAAGTACAGATGGCTTTAATCCTTTTGGGGAGCAGAGCTCCAGTCATAGCACTTGGCCCGTGACTCTATGTATCTACAACCTTCCTCCTTGGTTGTGCATGAAGCGGAAGTTCATTATGATGCCAGTGCTCATCCAAGGCCCGAAGCAACCCGGCAACGACATTGATGTGTACCTAAGGCCATTAGTTGATGAACTTTTGCAGTTGTGGTCCGAACCAGGTGTACGTGTGTGGGATGAGCACAAACAACAGGAATTTGACCTACGAGCGTTGTTGTTCGTAACCATCAATGATTGGCCTGCTCTTAGTAACATTTCAGGACAGTCAAACAAGGGATACAATGCATGCACGCACTGTTTAGATAAGACTGAAAGTATACATTTGGGAAACAAGAACGTGTACCTGGGGCATCGTCGATTTCTTCCGAACAGTCATGCCGTAAGAAAGAAAGGCAAGCATTTCAACGGTGAGGCAGATCGCCGGAAGAAGCCTAACCTCCCTGATGGTGATGTTATATATGACATGGTCAAGGATTTAGAAGTAATCTTTGGAAAGGGTCCTGGCAGTCTATCTGTTCCGAATGACGCTGACAACCACGTACCCATATGGAAGAAGAAATCTATATTTTGGGAGCTACCCTATTGGAAAGTCCTAGAGGTCCGGTCTTCAATCGACGTGATGCACGTGACGAAGAATCTTTGCGTGAACCTGCTAGGCTTCCTGGGCGTGTATGGGAAGACAAAAGATACACCAGAAGCACGGGAGGACCAGCAACGTATGAAAGACCCATACAACAAGCAGACGGATAAAGGGCGTCAATACTTAAGCAGCTACGCTCTTACCAAAGCAGAGAAGGAAATCTTTTTTGAATGCCTGAGCAGTATCAAGGTCCCGGCTGGCTTCTCGTCAAATATAAAGGGAATAATAAATATGGCAGAGAAAAAATTCCAGAACCTGAAGTCTCATGATTGCCACGTGATTATGACGCAGTTGCTTCCGGTTGCATTGAGGGGGCTTCTACCGGAAAATGTTCGAGTACCCATTGTGAAGCTATGTGCATTCCTCAATGCAATATCTCAGAAGGTCATCGATCCAGTAACTCTACCAAGTTTACAGAAGGCTGTGGTCCAATGTCTTGTCAGCTTCGAGTTGGTGTTCCCCCCATCATTCTTCAATATTATGACGCATCTCCTGGTTCACCTAGTCGACGAGATTGCCATTCTCGGTCCTGTATTTCTACACAATATGTTCCCCTTCGAGAGGTTCATGGGAGTCTTGAAGAAATATGTTCATAACCGTGCTAGGCCAGAAGGAAGCATCTCAAAGGGCTATGGAACAGAGGAGGTCATTGAGTTCTGTGTTGACTTTATTCCTGACCTTAAGCCGATTGGTGTTCCTGAATCGCGGCATGAGGGGAGACTGAGTGGAAAAGGCACGCTAGGAAAGAAAGCACTGATATGTAGGGACGGGCATTCTTTAACTCAAGCACACTACACAGTTCTACAAAGTTCCACCTTCGTGGCTCCGTATATCGAGGAACACAAGAATTATGTACGCTCCAAGAACCCGGGGAGGATGACTCCTGGATTAAAGAAAAACACATGGAGACTTTCGGCAGTTGGTTGCGATTACAGCTCATGAATGACAGCACTGTCGGAGATCAGCTCTACTTGGTGTCCGCTTTGATGCAACAGACGAGAATGGGCAAAAGGAAACATACTATGGTTACATGGAGGAGATATGGGAACTTGACTATGGACCTACTTTTAAGGTCCCTTTGTTTCGGTGCAGTTGGGTCAACATGAAGGGAGAAGGGATAAAGGTAGACCAGCTGTACGGAATGACGACAGTGGATCTCAAGAATCTTGGTTGTTACAGGAACGAACCATTCGTCCTAGCCAATGATGTGGCTCAGGTTTTCTATGTGAAGGACATGTCTTCAAGACCGAAAAAAAGAAAAAATAAGCAAACGAATACATCAGACGATGAGCCAAAGCGTCACATAGTTCTTTCAGGGAAAAGAAACATCGTGAGAGTCGAGGACAAGACAGACATGTCAGCAGATTATGATAAGTTTGATGAAATTCCGCCCTTCACAGTGAAAACTGACTCAAGCATCCCGTTAAATAATGAAGATGCTCCATGGTTACGGTCGAAGCGATCATAGGCCAGGGACATACGCGAAGAAGGGTTCATGGCATTTATGTAAATCAAAGTAATGTATTAAACCTTTATGTGATGTGTAGTAATGTATTAAACCTTTATGTGGTGAAAACCATAATACACGAAATGGGAGTTTCCACCTAGAAGAAATGGGTTATATCACATGTGAGTTTTCTTTTTTGTTTTCTGTTAATTAATTGCATGACGACCGGTGAAACACGCGTGGTAGGTGGTTGTCGGTTCCCACACCTCCCGTGGGAACCTCTTAAACCTCAGCTTCGACCGTCCAAACACGGTTCCCCCTGCATACAGCCCGACGGTGGCTCGTGAGTTTGAGCGCCACTTCGATCCAAGCAGCGGTAAGACATCTCTGATGATCTAGAACCGTCCGGCAAGACATCTCTGATGATCTGCAACCGTTTGGAACGGTCGCAGGTCATTAGAGACGTCTTGCCACTGGTTGCCCAAAGATGCCTCTCCGAGTGATGCTGGAATGTTTTGTGTTTGAGCGCCACTTCGATCCAAGCAGCGGCAAGACGTCTCTGATGATCTACAACCGTCCGGCAAGACATCTCTGATGATCTACAACCGTTTGGAACGGTCGCAGGTCATCAGAGACGTCTTGCCGCTGGTTGCCCAAAGATGCCTCTCCGAGTGACGCTGTAATGTTTTGTGTGAGTGAGTAACCTGTCTGAGGAGGGGGGCTATATATATAGGGTACGTGTGCTTCTTTAGTCCCGGTTGGTAACACCAACCGAGTCATGTGGCTCACGAAGTGGTCGTGATGATACTGCTGATCCAACAGCTCCCAATCCCTCAAAAGAAACACACCCCTGATCCAACGTCTCACAAGCGCTTGAAAGAAACACACGATCCGTGTGCTTCTTTAGTCCCGGTTGGTAACACCAACCGGGACTAAAGGCGGGTTTTGCGGTCACGACACGTGTCCTCCCCCAGCGCTGCCCTGGGCACGTGTCCTCCCCCAGCGCTGCCCTGGAGGTCTTTATATATTGTCGCCGACGGGGTAAACCCTAATCCACCGCTCGTACTATGAGGGGTAAGCGATCACCGAAACGTACAAGGTCGCCCCTCCCAACAGTACCTCATAAGAATCTTCCCATTAGACCTTATGACAGGACTGTAGCGGAAAACGCCGCGGAGGTGGTTGCCTACAATAAGGCTTTTTTTGCACCAAAAAAGCCCGAGCAAAAGCCGGTATACGATGAAAAATCCAAAAAGTGGAGAAAGTCCTTCCTTGCGCAGCCATCCCAAATATCGATGAATCTGCAATCTGACTATGGTCGTGAACTTAGTAAGCTAGCACGTGCCCAGTCTGAGCAGGACAAGGAAAGAAGTGCAAAAAGCGGGAAACAAATTGCCCAGCTCGGAAAGCAGAAAAATCAATCGGCCCCCCCGCTCATAGTGTGTTCCGATATCGACAAGGACTTCAGAGCCGATATGGATAAGGACCTGCAATTATTGGACCCCAGAGCCATATCTGCTGCTAAAGAACAGGGTATCACTGTATCGCAGGCCATGGAAAATGCTATCGCCATGGGTATGACTCTTGGTCAACTTTTAGGCTATGAAGATCAACCAATGTTAGAGATAGCACGGAAATATGTCACAGGGGAGTCTATGGTCAGTAATGAGGAGCTCACGCGTCTATCAACACATATGCGAAATCTGCACGACTGGTACATGGTGCACACATCAAAGAAGGACGCGAAGGAGTGGATTGCGGTGGACGTTCGAGTGGATCATTTCTTCAAACCTTACGGTATACAGGTTCAAATGACTGAACTGTTTCAGTTATTCAATCAGCGCGCCCTCGACAAATCTATCCTCAGTTGCTATTGTCTGTAAGTGATTTATTTTCGTAATTAAGTCTCTAGCTCAGCTCGTTCATTGCCTGTATTATATTATCCTGACTATATATATATCCTTTTGTACGCTATTATGTAGAATGAAAATGATGGAATGCAAAGCATCTAGACATTATGAGGTTGCGTTCGTTGACCCATATATCGTTAATGAACATACGTTACGCAATCACCCCAGAGACGTGGAGCATGACCTGACCACCTCTTTAATCAAGCAAGACTTCTGTACGGAAATACTATTTCCTTACAACTTCAAGTGAGTGTTTCTGTCTTGTACATATTTTTATTTGGCTTTCTCGATGTTAAGTGTAATTGATGAGCTATGCATGTCTGCTTTATGTAAACGTCCGCAGGTTCCACTGGATTCTGCTAAGCATTCAAGTTGACAAGTCCATAGTTGAAGCATACGACTCATTAAGTTGGGACCAAGCGACGTGGACCGAAATGAAAGAAATGCTCAATAAGTAATTTCAATCATTATCGCATTATATCGGCCTCTTTCGTTCGTTTCCTGATATCAAGTAATTAATAACTCTTTTGTTCATTTTTTTGGCCAAAGCAGGTGTTGGACACTATTCAAACAGAATGTAGAAGGTCCATTCAAAGATGAGCTAACTTATATATCGGTGAAAAGTCCGCAGCAGCCACCGGGGAGTAATTTATGTGGATTCTACGTTTGCGAGTTCATTCGCGAGTTGACCTCTGAGCGGAGAACAACTTCTTTGAGCAAAATGCGGGAGAAGCTCGCCCCAGAACAGCGCATACGAGCAATTCAAGAGGAATTGGCGGGATTTCTGCTTAGGGAGGTCATCGATGAAAGGGGAGAACATTATGCTGCGGACGATGAACTACATATGTGATCTATCTCCATGTAATTAAATAGTTGTATTCTCGCAAGAGATTGAATATTAATTATATATGCATCAACATGTACTGTGTATATAGTAGAGCGTATAATATGCGTACGGAAACGATGGAGAGCACGTCGGCGATGCGAAGAAGGGGGAGACGACGGAGGCACCGGCGAGAGGGAGAGGGGGCACCGGCGAGAGGGGGACACCGGCGAGATGGCGAGGGGGCACCGGCGAGAGGGAGAGGGGGCACCAGCGAGAGGGGGCACCGGCGAGAGGGAGACCCTAAACCCTAAATACAAAAAAAAACACTCATTGGTCCCGGTTCGTGTGTTACGAACCGGGACCAATGAGTCTCCCCCCACGCCCAGACAGAACTGGCCACGTGGAGCCCCATTGGTCCCGGTTCGTGGCTGAACCGGGACCAGCATTCGTCCCGATTGGCTAGTCCCGGTTCGGGAACCGGGACGGATGGCCCAACCGAACCGGGACCATAGGCCAGTTTTCTACCAGTGATGTTATCTGAATGTATTATGGACATGACTCTGCTTTGAGTTTCCTTCATCGGTCGCGCGCTTTAAGATTCGGCAGATACGTGGTCTTAGAGTTGCCGTCAGTTCGTGGTTGTTATGGGTAGAGGGAGGTTGTTGCTTTGGGTGTTGCTTGTTTTAGGTGTTGCTCTCTGTAGTTGTCTGGGCTCCTCCCTGTGGTGTTAGTTTTTTTTGTATGGTTTTCGTCCGGTTTCTTTTACTAATAAATCGGGCACCACTTCTTAATCTATTATATTATTAAAGCAACAAACAATTAGCGGTGGAGATTTATTAAGTTTTACATTATGATATTTTAATGGCTGAGATCTATCGTCAAATACGTAGAAGCTGTCAGCGAAAAAGTACGTACGGTTTAGCTAGACATGTAACGATCGATCGGAATAAAACGCTTCCGCGATTGGGCGAAACTGCTCGGCTCGATCTGATCAAAATCCTCAATGCTAGGTCTCGAGCGGCGGCAGCCATGCCCAGCTAAGAGCAAAATCAGATTACCGATCGATACGTACGTGCTCTGGCGGTGGCGCGAGCGGCCGGCGCCGACATGCTCGACCTCGCCGTCGTCTCCGCGCAGCTGAAGGCGTTCAGCCAGTGGAGGAGGAGGAGCGTCGCGCTGCCCCAGATGGCTCTAGCCTCTATGGTGGGTGCCGCCGCGAGTCGTTCCAGAAACAGAGAAAGCTGAGACGCGATTAATGATGCCGATTGCTTCGGCACATCGCCGGCGGAAGAAGCCATCAAAGAGCAAATCAGGTACGCCGCGCGGAGGAAGAATCCTACAGTGCCCACGAGTCTACAAAGCTCGCAACGGTGAGCTCTCAATTGTTTAAACTTGGGCTTTGTCCAATCAACGATGCAATGGTTATTAGCCTCATCTTCACGTCGGCACAAGTTTCCTAGCGCCACCGAATCAACGGCATTACGGAAGCTGCAGTTTCTCGCAGCTCCGATCTAGAAGGCTTCTCGCGCGCTTGGCCGGTATCAGAAGTATTCCGTAGAGAGATGCCACCGTTTATCACATGATTTGGTTTTAATTAGCGATCACACCGGCGATGCGTGGAGCGCAATGAGGTCGCTGCAAGAACTACCAAGAAGCCGCGCGGCCGGCGAGCGTGCCTGCCACGATCTTGCGGACACGCCTAGATCGACGTTACACTAAGCTGTCTACAATGGAACGTGTTCAGGAAAAACAATTGCTTTTCTCTTCGGCGTCTTTAATTCTGCAGAACCACGAAGATCGTCGCCGGCAACTGCCTGAGTATGAGCTGAGCCAACCGGTTAGACATGTTGCTGTTGCAATCCGACTGACCATGAGTCATGCCGCGCTTCCGTGCCTGACCGACTGGCCGCACAGTCCAGAAGTGTCACTGCACCGCCGTCGCAGGCATAGTCTTTCATGTTGCGCAGCCCGCATAGGTTGCCGTGGATGATTGGACCCGACTCCTTGGTACATGACAGCTGCGGATCTTAGTGGATCAATATAACTGCACTCCGCATACTGCTACGCCTTTAATGGAAGTGCACAATGTGAAGAAACATCAAAGCGAGGTAAATCTTCTTTCTTATATATAGATTTGTACCGATAATGATGTATAAGAAGGAAAATTACTAGGAAAAACATAGTGTTGTCTTCAGGTAAGAGAAAAAAGTTCAGTTTATTATTCAGTTTCATCAAGAAAAAAGTTCGATCTGACCAGACAATGCATTATCTATGTACAGGAGTCCGCTTAAATTGCCCACGTGCATGGAAGTTCCGTCGACGTGGTCGCCTATGCGCGCAGCTTAGTCGTTCCCATGAGCGGCACCATGAAAATCTTGAGGGCACAAGAAGGCAAACAGCGTGGGAAGCCAGCATCTAGACGTTGATGAACGGAGCTGAGGGGCATACAGCATGCTGGATGGATCATGGATGTAGTTCATGGGATTACCTTCCGTAGTCTCATGCCTGTATTGGTGGACGTACGGAGGGAGTGAGATGGAGTTCTAAAGCAGATACAACATCAAATCATCGTGGTCTACCAAAAGGACAGCATGTCAGGATATGCATGCTCTAGAATCAACACGATGAAAGATACATGAAGAGGTACAACAATAGGAAAAGATAAATTCAGCAGTACAATCATGGCTACGATTGATATGTAGTTCGTGGGAGTCATATCTACTTCTATCAAACATGCCATGATTTGGAGCCGAGAACTCGAGATTCATAATAAGGATGGATTCAAAGTAGAGGCGAATGTCTCAGTGACCGCTGTGAGTTGTGTACATCTGAACAGAACGCACCAGTTGAAGTTCACAGTACTGCACAATATGAGCCACGAAGCATTCATGCCATGTCTTTCAGTTTATTTGCTTTGGTCTGAGCTGATTGTGTAGGCACGCATACACAACATGGCGACCTTCCGCTTTCTGGGCCCAGATCTGCAATTTTCAAGTTTTAGCACTTCTTGGAAGATTCAGAAAGCACATGCAGTTTTGTATTTATTTTCATTGGATGAATATGTATCCTCACGGAAGGGGATTTCTAAATAGAAGCATACCATATTATTTATTTCCAGCCTCAGCTCAACTTGCATTCACATTTTAGGTGTCACATCCTATACAATAATGGGTAATCGAATACATGACAACACAACTTTGATCAAATCTATTGGGAGGCATCGCCGGACAAATCAAACGAACGACAACATCACCGTCAACTTCTGGTAATATCCATGAGAAATTTTTGTTCTTCATATGATGATATGCTCGAGAGCAATTTTTCATGTGTATGTGTGATATTTTGGTTCCAAAATTTCATATAGTTGCTATGCTATGTTTTGAGGTTTGGGGGGGAATATATGTGTGCGGTCTAGCATAAAAAAAGCTATATTGTGTCAATTCGAAACAACAAGTTTTCCTAGATCTTAAGTTCAAAATGATAAGCATAACTATCAGTATTGAGCTGTCCTGTAAACACGTAAAGGATAGGAGGGATATGAAAATTTAAAATGTCAACGCTAGCCGCGCAATTGCGCGGGTCAGCCAGCTAGTTAATTATAAGGCAAAGGTTTTGCCTTTGTTTCAAAAAAAAACTCTGCTTTGAGTTAATTGAGTTTGTTTTTTCCTCGAAGAAAAACTTGCGCTTTAGACCTACCTCGGATATGTTAGACATGATTTGAAGCACACGCAGCTAATAAGCTTCCATATTCTTTTTTGATTAGTCTAATAAAACTTGGTGACAGGGCCGCGGTAATCGAGCAGCTTTGGCAGCTGATCAGATTTGTTCAACACGTTTTTGTCCGTAATAATGCAATTGAGTGCGCACTCGTTGCCAGATCCATGGACACGCACCATGGTTAAAAGCAACGACAGGTGAAAAATATAGTATCGTGTGTACCTTTTACTCGGTGTCCGCATGTGAGTGAACACTTTGGTTTGGGAAACCTTCTTGCAGCCCATTGCGAGGGCCATGTCTCCATGTCGTAGGATGATTCTTCTAGAAGGCTAAAAAGGTTCTGCTTTTCCTCGCAAATTTAAGCAAGTGCACGGCATTGGGCAGAGCAAGATGGGGACATGGACAGACCTAAAGTTTCAACGTCCATATATATATTACTCGGCTGATCGGAAAGTCATTTTTTCTACCGAATTACAGTGCTCCCTTTACTTAAAAAAGTTTTAAAAAAACATACTTATAAGTTCTAGACAAATCGGAAAAAAATTCCACATGTTTCCAATGATGTATCACATAAAAGCGCAAAATCTCAATTTGAAATACTTTATATTATGAGTTACAGAAAAATGATAAAATCTTGTATATTTTGGAGATTTGAAAACATGTATGTTTGAACACATATTTATCATTTTTGTGTAGCTCAAAATATAAAATGTGTAGGGCAAAGCCGTTGGCATAGTACCGGTCGACATTTTTTTTTCAACAATTTTTAATTTTTTGATTTTTTTTTTTACTTTTTTTATCTTTTTAATCTTTATTTTTACTTTTTAACTTTTTTTAATTCTATTTTGAAAATTTTCACATAGCCACATACTTAATCTCTAATTACACACCTAGTCATAGGTCAAAGTATATGATTTTTTCATATTAAATGAAAAATAGAAAAAATGAGAGGGACCTATGCCGACGGCTTTGCCGTCGGCTTAGCCCTGCTGAGCCGTCGGCACAGGTCGGCTTAGTCCCGAGTCCAGTTTTTTTGTACGTGGGCTCTATGCCGACGGCCAAGACAAAAAGTCGTCGGCATATGTCTAAGCCGACGGCAAAGCCGTCAGCATAGTACCCGTCGACATTTTTTTTCAACAATTTTTAATTTTTTGAAAAAAAATTATTTTTTTATCTTTTTAATCTTTATTTTTACTTTTTAACTTTTTTAATTCTATTTTGAAATTTTCCACTTAACCACATATTTAATCTCTAATTACACACTTAGTCACAGGTCAGAGTACTTACCCTGGTCAAATTTTCCATTCGGTCACCCATCCTGAAATTGCTCCAGCCCAAGCACGATTAACTTTTGAGTTCTTTTCAAATTAGTTTCCAAATGAGAAGTTAGAATTTACTGATATTAGTATCCTATCAATCATATTAACCCCTCGGTTACGATGTTACACTTTTTCATTGTTTAAATTTAAAACTTTGTTTGAATAAGTAACAATGATTATGTAATAGTATATTTTGAATAAATAACAATAAAATGAATTTTACTTTATTTTTTCTTTTTACATTTAATATGGAATAATACATATCTTTAAAACCGTAAATCAAAATTTGACAAATAAAATGTCTAACTCGATTAGAAAAATGATATGAATTCAAATATGCCATCCATATCAAGATCCACCCAACTCTTGCAAAGGTTCCCTCCGTTTCGCCCGAAGTGGGAGTTTTCAGCTATAAGTCCACCAACTTACTAGAGAGAAAGTGAATCCGGTAAAGCCGGTCACATACTGGAGTAGGATCTTGGACATGTACAACACTCAACAGACTTTTATACATATGGTATGGAACCACCTAGGTTTTGGTGGGTTTCAGACGCTCCGAAGCCCCGCTTCGGCGAAACTCTAGACCCGCTGGAAAAAGTCAAAATTCCATTGTACCCCTTTGAACGGAGTCGAAAGGGGCTAAGCCAATGGACTTTTTGCTTGGTTGTGTTAGTTTAGGACATAGGAACATCCAAAACCAAGATCCACCCAACTCTTGCAAAGGTTCCCACCGTTTCGACCAAAGTGGGAGTTTTCAACTATAAGTCCACCAACTTACTAGAGAGAAGGTAAAGCCGGTGAAGCCGGTTGATACGTCTCCAACGTATCCATAATTTCTGCTGCTCCATGCTTATATTATACCATTTGCTACATGTTTTATATACACTTCACATCACTTTTATGCATTTTCTGGGACTAACCTATTAACAAGATGCCACAGTGCCAGTTCCCTGTTTTCTGCTGTTTTTGGTTTCAGAAAGTTACTTCTGGAAATATTCTCGGAATTGCACGAAACAAAAGGCCAAGTCCCTATTTTTCCAGCATGTACACGGAGTCCGAAGGAGAGACAAAGGAGAGCCACGAGGTGGCCAAACCACCTGGCGGCGCGGCAGTGGGCCCAGCCGCGCCAGCCTGTGGTTTGGGCCCCTCGGGGGTCCGCTGACATCGCCCCTTCGCCTATTTATTCCCCGAGACGTGAAAACCCTAAAACACCGAGCCTTTCATCCAGAACATATTCGCTGCCGCCGCCGTCGTCAACCCTAACTCGGGGGGTTTCTGAAACTCTTCCCGGCACCCTGCCGGAGAGGGGAATCATCACCGGAGGGCTCTACATCGCCATGCCCGCCTCCGGAGTGATGCGTGAGTAGTTCATCCTTGGACTATGGGTCCATAGCAGTAGCTAGATGGTTGTCTTCTCCACTTGTGCCATCATGTTTAGATCTTGTGAGCTGCCTATCATGATCAAGATCATCTTATTGTAATGCTACATGTTGTGTTTGCTGGGATCTGACTTATATTGATACCTATGTGGAGCTGAATATTATATTATCATGTCTATGTCATTTGTGATCTTGCATGCTCTCCGTTACTTGTTGAAGCCTTGGCCAAGTAAATACTTGTAACTCCAAGAGGGGGTATTTATGCATGATAGTTGGGTTCAACCTCTATTTAACCTGGGATAGTGACAGCCAGTTCTAAGGTTGTAGATGTGTTGTTGCCACTAGGGGTAAAACAGCAATGCATTATTCAAGGATGAATGTATTGTTTACATTACGCACATTACTTAATGCAATTGTCTGTTGCTTGCAACTTAATACTGGAAGGGGTACGGATGTTAACCGGAAAGTGGACTATTTAGGCATAGATGCATGCTGGATAGCGGTCTATGTACTTTGTCGTAATGCCCAAATGAATCTCATAGTAGACACCACAACTCACACATGCATGTTATATGCACTTATCAATTGTCAATTGCCCAGCTGTAATTTGTTTACCCAGTATGTTAGTTATCTTATTGGAGAGACACCACTAGTGAACTGTGGACCTCGGTCCATTCTTTTACATCTGAAAAACAATCTACTGCAATCATTGTTCTCTACTGTTTTATGCAAACAAACATCATCTTCCATTCGATACGTTTAACCCTTTGTTTTCAGCAAGCCGGTGAGATTGACAACCTCACTGTTAAGTTGGGGCAAAGTAATTTGATTGTGTTGTGCAGGTTCCACGTTGGCACCGGAATCCCTGGTGTTGCGCCGCACTACACTCCTTCACCAACACCTTCGAAGCAACCTCGGTTTCCTACTGGTTCGATTAAACCTTAGTTTCATACTGAGGGGAAACTTGCTGCTGCACTCATCATACCTTCCTCTTGGGGTTCCCAACTGACGTGTGACGTACAAGCATTGTTTCCGGTGCTGTTGCCGGGGAGATATTCCCTCGTCAACCTAGCGCTAGCAACCGTTTTCTGGCGCCGTTGCCGGGGAAAACCGAATTGCTTCTGCAAGGGGAGTCTCTCACACCCAATCTCTTTACTTTGTTATTTGTCTTGCTTAGTTTATTTTTATTTAGTCTTGTTTGCTCTCTTTATCAAAAACAAAAACAAATTAGTTACTTGTTTAATTCAGTTTGATTTGTTTTTCAAAATGAGTACTCCTGAGAACACTAAGTTGTGTGACTTCACTAGCACAAACAACAATGATTTCATATGCACTCCTATTGCTCCACCTGCTTCTAAAGCAGAATTTTATGCAATTAAACTGCTCTATTAAATCTTGTTATGAAAGAGCAATTTTCTTGTGTTAGTACTGATGATGCTGCTGCCCATCTTAATAACTTTGTTGAACTTTGTGAAATGCAAAAGTATAAGGATATGGATGGGGATATTATAAAACTGAAACTTTTTTCTTTCTCCTTGAGAGGAAGAGCTAATGAATGGTTGCTTTCTTTGCCTAGAAATAGTATTAATTCTTGGACAAAATGCAAAGATGCTTTCATTGGGAAATATTATCCTCCTGCTAAGATTATATCCTTGAGAAGTAGCATTATGAATTTTAAACAACTTGATAATGAACATGTTGCTCAAGCTTGGGAAAGAATGAAATCTTTGGTGAAGAATTGTCCCACTCATGGACTGACTACTTGGATGATCATCCAAACCTTTTATGCAGGATTAAATTTTTCCTCGAGGAACTTATTGGATTCAGCCTCTGGAGGAACCTTTATGTCCATCACTTTAGGTGCAGCAACAAAGCTACTTGATGATATGATGATCAACTATTCCGAATGGCACACCGAAAGAGCTCCTCAAGGTAAGAAGGTAAATTCTGTTGAAGAAACCTCCTCTTTGAGTGATAAGATTGATGCTATTATGTCTATGCTTGTGAATGGTAGATCTCATGTTGATCCTAATAATGTTCCTTTAGCTTCATTGGTTGCCCAAGAAAGCATGTTGATGTAAACTTCATTGAAAACAACAACTTCAACAACAATGCTTATAGGAATAATTTTGGTAGCAACAACTATAAGCCTTATCCTTCAAATGGTTATGGCAATTCTTATGGTAATTCCTACAGCAACAATAGAAGTGTGTCCTCTGATCTTGAAGCTATGCTTAAAGAATTTATTATCACACAAAAAGCTTTCAATAAAACTGTTGAGGAAAAGTTTGAAAAAATTGATGTTCTTGTTTCTAAAGTTGATAGTCTTGCTCATGATGTTGAAATTCTAAAACTGAAAGTTATGCCTAATGAAGTTAAAGATATTAAGTCATTTGCTACAGCAAATGCCATCCAAGTTCGAATTGATAATAATATTAGGATGTTGGCTGAATTGCATGCTAGGTGGGAAAAAGAGGAAAGATTTGAAAAAGAGAATAGTATAGTTAGAGTTTGTACTATCACCACCACTAGTAATGCTATGTTTCACATGCTAGTAAGCCTCTACTAGTTCTGCAAAGCGTTTGAAATTGCCTAAAACTGCTGAAACTTTTTCTGATAAAAGTGCTGAAATTTTTCAAACTATTGGAGACAATGGTTCCACCACCCTTGACAATAATGATTTTGATTTTGATGATTGTAACATCTCTGAAGTTATTATGTTCTTGCAAAAATTAGCTAGAAGTCCCAATGCTAGCACTATTAATTTGGCTTTTACAAAGCATATTACAAATGCTCTTTTGCAAGCTAGGGAGGAGAAGTTGAAACTTAAAGCTTCTATTCCTAGGAAATTAGAAGATGGTTGGGAACCCATCATTGAGGTAAAGGTGAATGATTTTTATTGCAATGCCTTGTGTGATCTTGGTGCAAGTATTTCGGTTTTGCCCAAGAAGCTTTATGATATTCTTGATTTGCCACCTTTGGAATATTGTTATTTGGATGTTTTTCTCGTTGATAATGCTATGAAGAAACCTTTGGGGCGAGTTAATGATGTTTTTATTACAGTAAACAATAACCTTGTCCCCGTTGATTTTATTGTTATGGATATTGAATGCAATGCATCTTGTCCTATTATTTTGGGAAGACCTTTTCTTCGAACTGTTGGTGCCATCATTGATATGAAAGAAGGTAATATAAGGTACCAATTTCCTCTCAAGAAAGGTATGGAACACTTCCCTAGGAAGAGAATGAAGTTACCTTTTGACTCTATTGTTAGAGCAAGTTACGACGTTGATGCTTCTTCTCTTGACAACACTTGATTTTCACTTTCTGCGCCTAGCTGAAAGGCGTTAAAGAAAAGCGCTTATGGGAGACAACCCATTGTTTTTATTTGAGATAAACGCACCATTGGTCACTGAACTTTAATTAGATGAGCACATTGGTCACTGAACTCTCAACTTGTTACAAACTGGTCACTGAACTCTCACAAGATGAGCACATTGGTCACTGAACTCTCAACTTGTTACAACTGGTCACTGAACTCTCACAAGATGAGTATATTGGTCACACTTTGTCCACGGAGCTAATTTTGTCCGACGTCGCATGCTGACTAGACAATTGAGATTTTTTTATCGGTCTCACAACTAGAGGCGGACGTCTTCTCCTGCTGCCCCTCGGCACTGACTGGGACCCGCGCGACGCCACGCCCTGCGGCTCGACGGGCGTCTCCTGCGACGCCGGCGCCGTCACCGGGGTCTCCCTCGCGGGAGCCAACCTCGTCGGCCCGTTCCCCGGCGCGCTCTGCCGCCTCCCTGCCTCGCGTCCCTCGACCTCAACCTCCAGGCCATTCGCTCCCGGCCCCGTGCCGGCCGAGCTCGGCGGCCTCACCGCGCTGCGCGTACTCTGGCTCGCTGGCTGCAACCGTCGGCTCCATCCGGCGTCTCTCGGCAACCTCACCGACCTCGACCTGTCCACGAACGCGCTCACTGTGCCGATACCGCCGGAGATTGCTGGCCTTACGAGCGCCGTCCAGATCGAGCTGTACAACAACTCGCTCTCCGGCCCAATCCGAAGGGATTCGGCAAGCTCGCGGGCGCCTACACTGGTGCGGCTGTCCAACGCGGCGTCGGGCGGCATGCCACGTCGGACAAAATTAGCTCGCTGGACAAAGTGTGACCAATATACTCATCTTGTGAGAGTTCAGTGACCAGTTTGTAACAAGTTGAGAGTTCAGTGACCAATGTGCTCATCTTGTGAGAGTTCAGTGACCAGTTTGTCACAAGTTGAGAGTTCAGTGACCAATGTGCTCATCTAATTAAGTTCAGTGACCAATGGTGCGTTTATCTCTTTTTATTTGCTGTTATTTTTGTTTTCTTTGAGTCAAGGAGTTTTGTTACTTCTGTAGCAACTCCTTTGTATCTTTATTTTATCGCAATGTTGTGCCAAGTAAAGTTCTATATTGAAAGTTGATGCAAGATTTGGATTTCTGCGCAGTGACAGATTTTTAGCTGTCACGGATTTGAGCTTATCTCCCTGTAGAAAATTCAAAAAATTCTGAAAAAATCACGCATATTCCTGAGATATGTACGCAACTTTCATTATTTTAGGCCAGATCCATCTGAGCAACTTAAGTGCCTCGAAAAAATTCGTCATTCCAGACTGTTCTGTTTTTGACAGATTCTGCCTTTTGTTTTGCATTCGCTCTTTTACTGTGTTTGTGTGGATTTCTTTGCTCCACAAAGCATTGGTGGCTGTAGCTAATGTCCAGAAGCTTTGGGATTGATTGTATCATTACAGAATATGAGAATTTTTGATTATGCACTAACCCTCTAATGAGAACTGTCTTGAGTTTGGTGTGAAGGAAGTTTTCAAGGATCAAGCGAGAAGGGTGATATTATGTGATCAAGAAGAGTGAAAAGCCTAAGCTTGGGGATGCCCCCGTGGTTCATCCCAACCATATTCAGAGAGACTCAAGCGTCTAAGCTTGGGGATGCCCAAGGCATCCCCTTCTTCATCAACAAACTTATCAGGTCATCTCTAGTGAAACTATATTTTAATTCTTTCACATCTTATGCGCTTTACTTGGAGCGTCTGTGTGTTTTTATTTTTGTTTTTGTTTGAATAAATTCGGATCCTAGCAATCCTTGTGTGGGAGAGAGACACGCTCCGCTTTTTCATGTGAATACTCATGTTCTTCACTTATATTTGTTGAGTATTCTTAACTAGCTACTGCAGTGCTTTTAGCTCCTGTTTTTCATGCATCTCTTCGAGCTGTTAGCACTTGTTTATAAATACTCTCTTGCTGCATTATATTATCATTTGGAGAGTTTATGTTTAAATAAATTGATTGGTGTTTGTTTGGAAGAAAGAAAATGCTACATGTAGTAGTTGGTATTGGAAAAGACATATGCATTCTTGTAGATCATTGTCTTGTTTGATTTGATGCTTTGCAATTGTTTTGAGCTCTCAAGTAGATCATGTTTAAGCTCTTGCATCATGTAGTTAAAGCCTAGTAGTGGAGAACTACCGTAGAGCTTGTTGAGACTTGGGATGCATATTTGTTCTCTCTAAGGTCTAGATATTTTCTGGTAAAATGTTTGAGCAACAAGGAAGACAGTGTAGAGTCTTATAATACTTGCAATATGTTTTTATGTGATTCTTGCTGTACCGGTTTATACTTGTGTTTGCTTCAAACAACCTTGCTAGCCTAAACTCTGTACTGAGAGGGAATGCTTCTCGTGCATCCAAAACTTGAGCCAAAACCCATGCCATTTGTGTCCACCATACCTACCTACTATGTGGTATTTCCTGCCATTCCAAGTAAATATTTCATGTGCTACCTTTAAACTATTCAAAACTTTATTACTCCTTATTTGTGTCAATGTTTTATAGCTCATGAGGAAGTATGTGGTGTTTTATCTTTCAATCTTGTCATTTACTTCTGACAGACTTTCACCAATGGACTAGTGGCATATACATCCGCTTATCCAATAATTTGCAAAAAGAGCTGGCAACGGGGTGCCCAGCCCCAATTAATTACAACTTTCATTAATAATTCTCTTCACATGTTTTGCCCTGATTTATCAGTAAGCAACTTAATTTGCAAATAGACACTCCTCCATGGTATGTGAATGTTGGAAGGCACCCGAGGATTCGGTTAGCCATGGCTTGTGTAAGCAAAAGGTTGGGAGGAGTGTCATCTATAAAGAAACTAAAATACATGTGTAAACAAAAGAGAAGAGGGATGATCTACCTTGCTGGTAGAGATAACGTCCTTCATGGGAGCCGCTCTTGAAAGTCTGGTTGACAAGGGGGTTAGAGTGCCCACTACCATTCGTTGACAACAACAAACACCTCTCAAATACTTATTTTGTGCTCTCTATATGCTTTCGAAAACTTAAAAAGCTCTAGCACATGATTTAATCCCTGCTTCCCTCTGCGAAGGGCCTATCTTTTACTTTATGTTGAGTCAGTTTACCTACTCCTTTCTATCTTAGAAGCAAACACTTGTGTCAACTTTGTGTGCATTGATTCTTACATATTTACTTATTGCACTTGTTATATTGCTTTATGTTGACAACTATCCATGAGATATACATGTTACAAGTTGAAAGCAAATGCTGAAACTTAATCATCCTTTGTGTTGCTTCAATGCCTTTTACTTTGAATCTATTGCTTTATGAGTTACCTCTTATGCAAAACTTTTTGATGCTTGTCTTGAAAGTACTATTCATGAAAAGTTTTTGCTTATATGATTCATTGTTTACTCTTTATCTATTTGTTAGCAAACTATAGATCATTGCTTTGAGTCACTTCATTCATGACATGAGCCTTGCAATATATTGATCAAGATTGTGTGAAAGCATGTCTCCTCAGAAATTATTTGTTGTTATCGTTTTACCTACTCGAGGACGAGTAGAACTAAGCTTGGGGATGCTTGATACGTCTCCAACGTATCCATAATTTCTGCTGTTCCATGCTTATATTATACCATTTGCTACATGTTTTATATACACTTCATATCACTTTTATGCATTTTCTGGGACTAACCTATTAACAAGATGCCACAGTGCCAGTTCCCTGTTTTCTGCTGTTTTTGGTTTCAGAAAGTTACTTCTGGAAATATTCTCGGAATTGCACGAAACAAAAGGCCAAGTCCCTATTTTTCCAGCACGTACACGGAGTCCGAAGGAGAGACGAAGGAGAGCCACGAGGTGGCCAAACCACCTGGCGGCGCGGCAGTGGGCCCACCGCGCCAGCCTGTGGTTTGGGCCCCTCGGGGGTCCGCCGACATCGCCCCTTCGCCTATTTATTCCCCGAGACGTGAAAACCCTAAAACACCGAGCCTTTCATCCAGAACATATTCGCTGCCGCCGCCGTCGTCAACCCTAACTCGGGGGGTTCTGAAGCTCTTCCCGGCACCCTGCCGGAGAGGGGAATCATCACCGGAGGGCTCTACATCGCCATGCCCGCCTCCGGAGTGATGCGTGAGTAGTTCATCCTTGGACTATGGGTCCATAGCAGTAGCTAGATGGTTGTCTTCTCCACTTGTGCCATCATGTTTAGATCTTGTGAGCTGCCTATCATGATCAAGATCATCTTATTGTAATGCTACATGTTGTGTTTGCTGGGATCTGACTTATATTGATACCTATGTGGAGCTGAATATTATATTATCATGTCTATGTCATTTGTGATCTTGCATGCTCTCCGTTACTTGTTGAAGCCTTGGCCAAGTGAATACTTGTAACTCCAAGAGGGGGTATTTATGCATGATAGTTGGGTTCAACCTCTATTTAACCTGGGATAGTGACAGCAAGTTCTAAGGTTGTAGATGTGTTGTTGCCACTAGGGGTAAAACAGCAATGCTTTATTCAAGGATGAATGTATTGTTTACATTACGCACATTACTTAATGCAATTGTCTGTTGCTTGCAACTTAATACTGGAAGGGGTACGGATGTTAACCGGAAAGTGGACTATTTAGGCATAGATGCATGCTGGATAGCGGTCTATGTACTTTGTCGTAATGCCCAAATGAATCTCATAGTAGACACCACAGCTCACACATGCATGTTATATGCACTTATCAATTGTCAATTGCCCAGCTGTAATTTGTTTACCCAGCATGTTAGTTATCTTATTGGAGAGACACCACTAGTGAACTGTGGACCCCGGTCCATTCTTTTACATCTGAAATACAATCTACTGCAATCATTGTTCTCTACTGTTTTATGCAAACAAACATCATTTCCATTCGATACGTTTAACCCTTTGTTTTCAGCAAGCCGGTGAGATTGACAACCTCACTGTTAAGTTGGGGCAAAGTAATTTGATTGTGTTGTGCAGGTTCCACGTTGGCACCGGAATCCCTGGTGTTGCGCCGCACTACACTCCTTCACCAACACCTTCGAAGCAACCTCGTTTTCCTACTGGTTCGATTAAACCTTGGTTTCATACTGAGGGAAAACTTGCTGCTGCACTCATCATACCTTCCTCTTGGGGTTCCCAACTGACGTGTGACGTACAAGCATTGTTTCGGTGCTGTTGCCGGGGAGATATTCCCTCGTCAACTAGCGCTAGCACCGGTCACACACCGGAGTAGGATCTTGGACATGTACAACACCCAACACTTGTATACATATGGTATGGAACCTTGTATACATATGGTATGGAACCACTAGATTTTGGTGGGTTTCAAACGCTCCGAAGCCCCGCTTCGGCGAAACCCTAGACCTCTGGAAAAAGTCAAAATTCACGTGTACCCCTATGAACGAAGTCGAAAGGGGGTAAGCCAGTGGACTTTTTTGCTTGGTTGTGTTAGGTTAGGACATAGGAACATCCAAAACCAAGATCCACCCAACTCTTGCAAAGGTTCCCTCCGTTTCGGCCAAAATGGGAGTTTTCTGCTATAGGTCCACCAACTTACTAGAGAAAGTGAAGCCGGTGAAGCTGGTCACACACCGGAGTAGGATCTTGGACATTTAAACACTCAACGCACTTGTATACATATGGTATGGAACCACCTAGGTTTTGGTGGGTTTCCGACGCTCCGAAGCCCCGCTTCGGCAAAACCCTAGACCCGTTGGAAAAAGTCAAAGTTCCCGTGTACACCCTTTGAACGGAGTCGAAGGGGGTAGGCCAGTGGACTTTTTTGCTTGATTGTGTTAGGTTAGGACATAGGAATATCCAAAACCAAGATCCACCCAACTCTTGCAAAGGTTCCCTCCGTTTTGCCCGAAGTAGGAGTTTTCAGTTATAAGTCCACCAACTTACTAGAGAGAAAGTGAAGCCGGTGAAGCCGGTCACACACCGGAGTAGGATCATGGACATGTACAACACCAACACACTTGTATACATATGGTATGGAACCACCTAGATTTTGGTGGGTTTCAGACGCTCCGAAGCCCCGCTTCGGCGACCCTAGACCTGCTGAAAAAAGTCAAAGTTCCCATGTACCCCTTTGAACATAGTCAAAAGGGGGTAGGTGATGCATGTAAAATGCATACATGAACTTTGCATTATATTACTTATATTTCAATCATATTTGCATCATATAAGGTTTATATCATTGTTTTATATTGATTTTGGGAATATTTAATTGTCTCCCTATTTTTCTGGAATTAACCCTGCACAGGCAGAAAACCCTATTTTCTATATTTTGATGTTTCAGGGACCCAAACGACGTCCAACTGACCTGGAAATTTACGAGCATCAGTTTTTGGAAGGAACAAAGCGTGGGAGCGAAGGAAGCGAACAAGCGGAGGCCCGAGGGCCAAGATGAGAGGGCCCACGCGGCCAGATTCCTTGGCCGCGTGGGACCAATCATCTGGGGCCTCGTGGCTCCGTTGCCGTCGATATTTTTTCCCGAGCCTCCGTCATGACCTAAAAAACGACTATAAAAATAGTCCCCGACGCACTTCGGAAAGGAGCGCCGCAGAAACACAGAAACCACGAAACAGAGACCTGGAGTTGCAGATTGGAGGGGGGAAACTCCGGCGGGGCGTTGCCGGCGTGGTCTCCATCTTCTCCAACGACTTCTCCACCGTGTCCTTGATGAAGAGGGAGTAGTCCACCCCTAGACTATGGGTTTGTGGAAGTAACTTATGTATCTCTCCTCTCTTGAGCTTCACTAATTAGTACTGTATGAGCTGCTGAACATGATTACGGTCATCTATGTAATACCTTTGTGGTGTATCTTTTTATGAGTTAATATATGTTTGATATTGCAATAGTTTTGTTTCAGTTATGAAAGTAGATGCATATTATGTACCCGTTCTTGTTTACTTGTTTTGATCAAGCATGTGTATGAGAGCGTGTCAGGGGGAACGTGTGCATTAGTTGGAGAAGCGGGGGGTGGCTAGTGCGGTGAACGTGAGAGAAAGTTCCGCGATCCACTTGGGTTTTTACCTTACTTTGTTGCCTCACTAGGAATAAAGAAAAATACCTTGCTACCGGAGATGTGGGTGTGACCATTGCCACTACTCCATGACTAGATCTAGCATGTTCTTATTTTAACTTCATGTCATGACACTTAATGCTATGCTCTGATTTATCTTAATTACTAAGGTGTTATGATTTAGTTCGCATCTTGGTGGAGTATAAGAGAGATTAATAAACAAAATATCTCTATGCTAGGACGTGATGCCCATATAATTAGTAACTTGTCATGAAACCTTTTTGTTGCAATCTCATATGTCAATTCTAGTGTTCCATTGTTACCACTTTATTAAAGAGAGAGTGCATTTGTGAAACCATGAACCCCGGTCCATTTTTAATCATAAGAAACACCTTTCCAACAACTTTTATTCACTTTACATTTTCTGCCATTATTAAATGGGCCTCGGAGCCCCGCTGCCGTCGATCTTTCCTCCACCGACTCCGTTTTGACCTAAAAACGCCTATAAAAATTATCCCCCGACGTTCTCTGAAAGGAGCGCCGCAGAAACACAGAAACACCGAAACAGAGACTTGGAGCTGCAGATTGGAGGGGGGAAACTCCGGTGGGGCGCTGCCGGCGTGGTCTCCATCTTCTCCAACGACTTCTCCACCGTCTCCATGATGAAGAGGGAGTAGTCCACCTCTGGACTATGGGTTTGTGGAAGTAACTTATGTATCTCTCTCTCGAGCTTCACTAATTAGTACCGTATGAGCTGCTGAACATGATTACGGTCATCTATGTAATACCTTTGTGGTGGATCTTTTTATGAGTTAATACATGTTTGAGATTGCAATGGTTTGTTTCAGTTATGAAAGTAGATGCATATTATGTACCCCGTTCTTATATACTTGTTATGATCAAGCATGTTTATGAGAGCATGTGAGGGGGAACGTGTGCATTAGTTGGAGTAACCGGGGGTGGCTAGTGCGGGGAACGTGAGAGAAAGTTCCGCGATCCACTTGGGTGTTTTACCTTACTTGTTGCCTCACTAGGGATAAAAAGAAATACCATGCTACGGATATGTGGGTGTGACCATTGCCACTTCCTCCATGAATAGATCTAGCATGTTCTTATTTTAACTTCATGTCATGATACTTATTGCTATACTCTGAGCTATCTTAATTATCGAGGTGTTATGATTTAGTTCGCATCTTGGTGGAGTACTAGTAGCTGTGCACGTGCAACACACGTCTTTAAAATCTCATTTTAGTATATGAGTTTTTTGTGCAGAGCAATAATTTTTTGACTAAATAGTGTAAGAATGCGAGGGGAACTTACAATCCACGCGTGATGCATCATTTAGCAGAGCAACAATTTTTTTTCTAGAAAGCGCGTACGTGCAACACACGACCATTACGATTGATCGATATCTATATATTTAGAATTCAAGAAACACAAAATACAATATATGTTTTTAAAATAAGTCAGTTTCCAACAAAGTCATAGCATGTAAACATGTTATTTGTAGTAGGAGCTGCTTCGTGAGAGAAAGAATATACCTGCCCAGATCATTTATTAACGTTGCAGCCAGTGAGGAAATGTCCATCAATGACATTTGTCCGACAATGCAATCTTTCATTAAAATAATCATCTACTACATCGTGTATCCATTTTCTGTGACTAAATTAAATGTTGTTAATATTCATTTAGCACATTTTGAACATCAGGTTAAACACAATCATAATTCCACAACAAGAATATAGACAATGCATTTGACCTGAAAATTGTGGATTCACATGTCACATAGTCTCCACATATTATTCTTAGATTTTGCAAGTACTCGCCGATTAGGAAAGCTTAAAATGAAATAAATTCGGCAAGAGAAATATCGCCATGAAGATCTAGAAGTAGTTGCAGAAAGGAATGGGCACAAAACATGGTTAAGTTAACTTACATAGAAAACTAGCTTGTAATATATTTTCAAGAATAGATGAGCTACTCAGATATATCCCTTGACTGTAATCACTTGTTTATGATTGAATAAAGCTCAAAATTTCCTTGCAAAAGAAGAAGAAGAAGGTGATCAATGGCTTAATCCTCCTCACCGCAAGATCAATTTGGCTAGAGAGAAACAGTCGGGTGTTTGATCATATTGCCTCCACCTCTGGATCAGTTAGTGATCAGGTTGTGCAAGAGTTCACGCTCTGGCGCGCGGCAGGAATTGTGGAGAGTTGCGAGGAGTAGCGTTTTGTGTGTTGTGGTGTGGACTCGCCGCCTGTGGCTGGGTCCTAAAACTCTCTGTATGATAAACTCTTTCTCTATCTTAATATAAAGACACGCGACGCTCGCGCGTGTTCTTGCAATGTAAGAAGTAGTAAGGCACATAATCAAAGTGGCAAAGTAAAACAAATGATATTTAAAACTATTATGTGATTTCAAATTGACCCCGAAGTTTCAACCGTACATGGGTAATGTGAATCCACCTACGTTATAATAGCCCCAGCTCTTTACTCACCTTCACACCATCTACACAATACTGTAAGATTTTCCCATGATAGCAGATTTCATACGACGGCGGCGGAGCCAGCGCCCGGCTAGCCTGGGCAGCTGCCCGGGCTCCCACGGTGCATCTCTTTGAAATTTAGTACACAAATTTCTTTCATTTAGGGATTTGTTTGAACAAAGGCAGCTAGCTTGACTGCACTGCCCGGGCTCCAATCCTGAGCTTGCTCCGGCACTGCATACGACCACCGGTGTTTGTGATGTGTCGACAGTAATAATAATTCTCAGGTGTTCCATGGATTCCTTTTACCCAGGAGCACGCTGAAAAGACCAAACATACTCGAGATCTCAACATACTCCTGCTAATGCATAAACAAAGAGTTGTATGGCCACCTTATATACAGACAGATAAGACTACCATGGTACTTGTCGTTACGACACAGAAATAGCAAAATACACCGGTACAAGAGCAGCATTTGTATCAAAGTTACTATTCTAACTTCACCTGAATCGTATACTAACATTGAACTGCAGATGAAACAGAAAGCTCTTATTTTGTTGACGATGCACATAATTAAACCAGCCTGGCACGCATATATGAAAGTTATCATCCATATTCCATCATGGTTGGCATTACAAATCAGTATTTACCATGTCCAACCCAGTATATCTGTGATGCAGCATTTTAATTATCTTAAATCCTATTCAACATTGCCGAATTGCCGGGAAGAAAATTTGCACGCACACTGAATAAATTTGTGTCATAATTCTCTAGTTTGGGTATCCTAGAGTTGAACCGTGATTAGGAGATAATCTGGACGCTCCAAAGCTTGAGTTACCTTGCAGGTAGGAAACTCCATGTCCATGTGCGTTTCGTTCTCAGAGAAGATGCAAGACTGGAGGATGCGCGCATATCTGCGACGCAAGATGCGGAAGGGCAGGTCCAAGTATCCATCACGGGCGCCACCGTCAGTCTCGGGCACCTAGCCGCATCCACAGCGCCGATGCGCGCTCCAGCCTGTCCTTTGCGGACGCCGGCGGGGAGGCAGAGGAGCGGACGGAGTGACCTCCCCGGAGGAACTCGGGCGGGGCTGGAGCAGATGTACTCGGCGGTGTCGGTGGACGTGGTCAGGAGGAGGGCCGCCCGCGGCAGGCTGGTGGGGAGGATGGCGGTGGAGGGGGCCCGGTGCGGTGGCGCATGACAGTTCGGGCGGCGCATCGTGTGAAGCGGGACGGCGGAGCATTGGAGGATGCGTCCGCATGGCGTGGGTAGGCACACGTCGAGGTGGCGGCGCAAAACGGCGAGAGCGCAGATCGTGGTTGTACGCTGATAAAGATGAGCGCCGACGTAAGGGCAAGATTTTGTGAAGGAGTAATCATCGGAAATTATTTTTGCAGGCAATGATGAATATTTCCCGTAACAGACGCGAGCGCGGTAGGCCGACGCTAGGGAACGTTTCGTTCCGTTGGCAGAGTTTCATCCGCCATCGTAAATTGCTAAGCGTACACATCGCTTGATTTTTCTTTTACGGTGACGGTTAGATGTATCGATGTGGGCCTGATCGTGAGGCTGTGGTTCGTCAGTTTTGTTCTGTGTACGTTTGGTGGGTGGCTTTAGGAAAGAATATGTTTGCTCTTTTATGAGTAGTATAGATAAGAGAGACTAATAAACAAAAGATCTCTATGTTAGGACGTGATGCCCATATAATTATAACTTGTCGTTAAATTGTTGTGTTGCAATCTCATATGTCAACTCTAGTGTTCCATTGTCTACCACGTTATTAAAGAGAGAGTGCATTTGTGAAACCATGAACCCCGGTCCATTTTTAATCATAAGAAACACCTTTCCAACAACTTTTACCACTTTACCATTTTCTGCCATTATTAAATCCGAAAATACAAAAACACTTTTACATCTTGCATTCATTATAAAAAAACCTAAAAATATTATTTATCATTGCTACCACCATCCTTGCATATTTATTTACCACAATTGCATGTTTATTTCTTGTTTGCATTGCATATTATCTTGATATCATTCTAACACCTTGTGCTTGACAACCACTAGGTGAGGTTGAGGACCAAAACATTTACTTTGTTTTGTAGGTAACCAAAAGAAGGATAGGAAGATAAATCTTCACTACTGATTCCCCGAGAGTTCGATATTAAACCTCGAGTCACTCTCGTGGGGAAAACACGTCTTCCACTTACTACACACTCTGCAATTGGAGTCTCAACCTAACCCATTTACTTTTCAAGCAGGTAACCACGCGAAGGGCTAGCAACTGTTTTCTGGCGCCATTGTGGGGTAACTACGTGAAGGGCCATGAAGACTGTTTTCTGGCGCCGTTGCCGGGGAATCATTGCTGAAAGGTTTGTCCAAGGATATCTCACCAAGACAACTTCATCACCAACTTGTGCTAACACCTAAGCTTGGGGAGGTTGCACCTACGTGAGCATCATCTTATCCATCTTTACCTTCAAAGCAATTTATCTCGTTTTTCATTATCTTGCATTTGTTATTTCGGTTTGCATATTTATTTTCAGTTTTGCATAAAAAATTAAAAAACACATAAAAACTTGCTAAAATGGGAGAAAGAACTAAGTTGTGTGATTACACAAACACTCCAAATGATCAATTTATTGCTAGGCCCATTGCCACACCTAAGATAAATGCTGAGAGTTATGAAGTAAGTCCTAGTTTGTTGAACTTGATAACTAGGGAACAATTTGGCGGTAGTGCTATGGAGGATGCCTCTATGCATCTTCATGATTTTGTTGAAATATGTGACATGCAGAAATTTAAAAATGTGGAAAGTGATATTCTAAAACTGAAGTTATTTCCTTTCTCACTTAGAGGAAAAGCTAAAGAGTGGCTGCATTCATTACCTATTGATAGCATTAAAACTTGGGATGATTTAAAAGAAGCTTTCATTAAGAAATACTATCCCCTGTTAAAATTTTGCAAAATAGAAACAACATTCTTTCTTTTAGGCAAAATGAAAATGAACATGTTGCTATGGCTTGGGATAGGATTAAACTTATGCTTAGAACTTGTCCATCACATGGGGTCAACGAATGGACCATATTACACTCTTTTTACAATGGTCTAAATTACATGTCTAGAAATATTCTTGATTCTGCTGCTGGAGGTGCTTTTATGGGAAAAACTATAGTAGAAGCTAAGAACATATTGGAGAGCATTTTGCAAAACTATAGTCAATGGCATACTGATAGAGCACCTAATCCTTCTAAGAAAGTGAACTCCATAGAAGAAACAAATGATTTGTCATCTAAAATGGATACTATTCTTGAAAATGTGCCTTTGCAAGAACTAGTTGGTAATAATCCTGAAAATATTGATGTCAACTTCATTAGGAACTATGGTAATAATGGGTATGGTAACAACAATTATAACTCTTATAATAAACCCCCATATGTTCCCAACAATCGTCCTTCTATTCCATATCCTAATGCTAGATAATAATTGGAAGCCTATGCCACCACGTAATGATAATTTTGAGGCTAATAAAATTCTTATGGAACAAATTGCTAGTCATAATACCATGATACAAGAGTTGAATAAGTCTGTTGCTTCTATTAGTTCTGATATTAAAGGCTTACAACTCCAAACTGCAGGACTAGACAAAGCCTTGTCAAAACTAGCTGATAACCAAGCCACTTTATTGAGTATGTCTGCAGGGAAACCACAAGCACCACCTGTGGTTGGAATGAATTCTATTAATATTGCTGAAAATGTTCCTCTTACTTTAGAGGAAACTCTTGATGAATTATTGAACTATCCTGAATATTTGTTGCCATTTATGTCTCAACTTGTTGGATTAAAAGAAGAAGTTAACGAAACTGAACATGATGAATCTCTTATGTTGATTGAGTTAGAAAAAAAGTTGAAGAAGTTAAAATGCTTAGTGAAGTAAAGGATCCATTGCTTGACTTAGAGAATTGTAGCTTGCATGAATTAATATCTATCTTACAAAAATTTGCAAGTGATCCTTCTATTAATGTTAACCAAGCTGGTTTTGGTTCTTATATTGCTAATCATGTCTTAAAAGAAAAGATTGCTAGGTACAACCAAGAGGCTATGATACCACCTAAGCTTGGGGATGTATGGATTCCCAAAGTCCTAGTAACCATTGGAAAAGAGACACACCATGCTATACTTGATCTAGGATCTAGTGTCTCTGTTTTATCTAAAGAACTATATGAAGTACTTGAATTGAAAAATCTTGAAAAATGCTCTATTGAACTTGCACTTGCTGATGATTCCATTAAACATGCTTTAGGAAAAGTAAGTGATGTTATGGTAGAGTTACATATGACATTTGTGCCTGTTGATTTTCTAATCATGGATATGGGGAATAAAACCTCTAGTCCAATTATTCTTGGAAGACCTTTTCTTCGTACTACAGGTGCTATCATTGATTCAAAAGAAGGGAATGTGAAGTTTCAGTTTCCACACAAGAAATGTATGGAACACTTCCCAAGGAAGAGGGCACATCATTCAAGCTCCCTCATGAGCTTCGTCCACAATAAAATCAAGTAAGAAGCCTAGCTATATGGCTATAAAGAAAGCGCTTTACGGGAGGCAACCCGGTTGTTTTTATTTGTGATTTTCTTTGTGTCCTCTTGCTGTAACAAGAGACTTAGTGTTTAGTTTAGTTTCTGGAATTTTTAATAAAGTGCCAAGTTTTACTCATTTTGGTATGAAGAAGTTGCTTATAGCGTTCGGAGATTTTATTCCTGCACGAATCTGTGCACGGTATGATTTTTAATTCTTATTCTGTAACTCCGAATGAGCTCATATTTAAACTGTATGCAACTTTTCATCCTCTGTATGCATGAATTTTTCGGAATTTTCGACAAAGTTAAGTAGGGTAAAAAATACGTTTAGCTGCTGCTGTTTTTCTGGACAGATTCTGTCCCATTTTGTTTGATGCATGCTTAGAACTTTTAACATGAATCTTTTTGATCCAATTGAGTTTATGAGTAGGCATACAACATTATACATTTCTGGACATTCATATGAATTTTTGTCTAAGGATTATATGCAGCAAGAAATCTATTTGTTTATCACTACTAATGTGCCCCACAGAAAAAGAAATGGGAGAAACGGTGTTTTGAAGTTTTTTCACAGGGATTAGAGGAGATGCACCAAGAGCTATCCAAGGATGGTGAAGACCATAAGCTTGGGGATGTGAAGACAACCCCACTGGACCTACACACTCTCGGTTTGCACACGTCTAACTTCTGTTTTTCGATCGAAACACTTTATCGCATAAACTTGGAGCGTCTTTTTGTTTGTTTAGTTAGATTTTTATTTTGTGAGACCACCACACTATCATTTATATATGAGAGAGCTACTGGAAATTTGGGTTGAATTATGTTGGATGCTATTATAAGATTGGGAAAAGGGATGTTAAGTTAATTTTAAAAGATACATATAATTGCATGATTCATGAGCTTGTTAATGAGTAATAATTTGCAAATATTTTATCAAGAGCTATCTTTTATTCATGTTTTGATGCTAAATGTTATTCTACCTTGTTTTAACATGGATTAGTTAGTTCTATGGACACTCATGCATGCATTTAGATGGTCAACTTTCTCCCTCTTGCTAGCCCAAAAATTCCAACAAGCAAAAACTTGTTTCCAACACCTTCAACCAAAGTTTTTCCAGTGAGTCCACCATATCTACCTATTAGCTTTATGCTATTCCGAGTATGTTTATCATGATATTTGTGTTATCTATACCTCTGAATGAAAATGCTTATGTTGTTAATTGTTGTGGGAAAAGTTGGTTATATAGCTCTCGCGAACTTGATGCACACTTTACTTTCATTGCATAAATAAATATGACCCATTGTGATTAAAATTATGAAGTTGTGGACTTGACAAATGTCTTTGGTTGAGAGTTAGCCATATGTGCTGTCACATGGCAAGCTTTCAACATTGCACATCATCTCATTTAGTTGATATCATGTACTTTTGTTTATGGATGCTTACCATGGGTGAAATAAATGGGAAATGAAGTGAGTTTAAATGAGTTTGTATAAATGGTTAGAGAGACGCCTGGGCCGCTAATCTAAGCCATGCATCATTCATGGTGGAAATTTACTTACATGCTATGGTGAACCTTCTGTGATACACCTTACAATAAAAAGCTATCCAATGGTAAATAAAAAGGGTGTTGAGATTGTTCATTATGTTTGTTTGTCTTGTCATTTTGATATGGGCTTGTTCCATATCCTGGGACAAGAGGTACCCCAGTTGACGCTCTTAATGATACTATTATTACTTACAATGATATTTAACTTGAACTTGCTTTGTTTTCCAAGTTGAGTAACACATGGAGTAGGTACTTGTATTCAAGGGGCATGAGACTTTCAACCTGTACTTTGTCAAGCACACTACTCTATTGCTTTCACTTTAAACTTAATCATTCAAGATGCTATGATAGGGGAATGAGAGCTTGACACCAAGGATTACCATATTACAATCATTGACTTAAGTAGAGAAGTTCAGAAGTTAGATGAAATTTATTCATGCTTTACCTCTACTCATATATATCTTTCCAAAGTGTCCACCTTTTATATTCAGATTTTCACCAATACTCTATGACCATTGTAGGATGTTCTTACTTATTATTATGCATACATGTGGTCCATAGTACTTTTTCTCTATGTTACACTTTGTGAATTATCATTGAACATCCTTGCATTGAATACTTGATATCACTTCATAAACTATCTTGCATATTGCTACTCCTTTTAAGAATGAATCATTTTACTCTATGTAGCAATAGTAATCATCTTTGATATCCATTGATAGTATTAAATTGCAAAGTCCATGTTAGTTTTATCACCTTCATACTCGAGGACGAGTATAGGTTAAGCTTGGGGATGTTGATGCATGTAAAATGCATACATGAACTTTGCATTATTTTACTTATATTCCAGTCATATTTGCATCATATAAGGGTTATATCACTGTTTTATAATGATTTTGGGAATATTTGATATGTTTCCTATTTTTTATGGAATTAACCCTGCGCAGGCAGAAAACCCTATTTCTTTATTTTAATGTTTCAGGGACCCAAACGACGTCCAAATGACCTGCAAATTTACGAGCGTCAATATTTGGAAGGAAGAAACTTGTGGGCGAAGGAAGCAAAAGGGGTGGGCCCACGCGGCCCCTGTACCTGGCCGCGTGGGACCCCCCAATTGGGCCTCGAGCTCCGTTGCCGTCGATCTTTCCTCCACCGACTCCGTTTTGACCTAAAAACGCCTATAAAAATTATCCCCCGACGTTCTCTGGAAGGAGCGCCGCAGAAACACAGAAACACCGAAACAGAGACCTGGAGCTGCAGATTGGAGGGGGAAAACTCCGGCGGGGCGCTGCCGGCGTGGTCTCCATCTTCTCCAACGACTTCTCCACCGTCTCCATGATGAAGAGGGAGTAGTCCACCTCTGGACTATGGGTTTGTGGAAGTAACTTATGTATCTCTCTCTCGAGCTTCACTAATTAGTACCGTATGAGCTGCTGAACATGATTACGGTCATCTATGTAATACCTTTGTGGTGGATCTTTTTATGAGTTAATAATGTTTGAGATTGCAATGGTTTTGTTTCAGTTATGAAAGTAGATGCATATTATGTACCCCGTTCTTATTTACTTGTTATGATCAAGCATGTTTATGAGAGCGTGTGAGGGGGAACGTGTGCATTAGTTGGAGTAACGGGGGGTGGCTAGTGCAGTGAACGTGAGAGAAAGTTCTGCGATCCACTTGGGTGTTTTACCTTACTTTGTTGCCTCACTAGGGATAAAAAGAAATACCATGCTACCGGAGATGTGGGTGTGACCATTGCCACTTCCTCCATGACTAGATCTAGCATGTTCTTATTTTAACTTCATGTCATGATACTTATTGCTATACTCTGAGTTATCTTAATTATGAGGTGTTATGATTTAGTTCGCATCTTGGTGGAGTATAAGAGAGACTAATAACCAAAAGGTCTCTATGTTAGGACGTGATGCCCATATAATTATAACTTGTCATTAAACTGTTGTGTTGCAATCTCATATGTCAACTCTAGTGTTCCATTGTCTACCACTTTATTAAAGAGAGAGTGCATTTGTGAAACCATGAACCCCGGTCCATTTTTAATCATAAGAAACACCTTTCCAACACTTTTACCACTTTACCATTTTCTGCCATTATTAAATCCGAAAATACAAAAACACTTTTACATCTTGCATTCATTATAAAAAACCCAAAAATATCATTTATCATTGCTACCACCATCCTTGCATATTTATTTACCACCATTGCATTTTATTTCTTTTTTGCATTGCATATTATCTTGATATCATTCTAACACTTGTGCTTGACAACCACTAGGTGAGGTTGAGTACCAAAACATTTACTTTGTTTTGTAGGTAACCAAAAGAAGGATAGGAAGATAAATCTTCACTACTGATTTCCCGAGAGTTCGATATTAAACCCTCGAGTCACCCTCGTGGGGAAAACACGTCTTTCACTTACTACACACTCTGCACTTGGAGTCTCAACCTAACACATTTACTTTTCACGCAGGTAACCACGCGAAGGGCTAGCAACTGTTTTCTGGCGCCATTGTGGGGTAACTACGTGAAGGGCCATCAGGCGCTCCCTCCAGAGAACGCCGGGGGACTATTTTTATAGGCGGTTTTAGGTCAAAACCGAGTCGGTGGAGGAAAGATCGACGACAACGGAGCTCCGAGGGCCAGAAGGGGGGTCCCACGCGGCCAGGTACTTGGGCCACGTGGGCCCACTCATCTGGGCCCTCGGGCCTCCGCTTGTTTGCTTCCTTCTCTCCCACGCTTTGTTCCTTCCAAAAAATGATGCTCGTAAATTTCCAGGTCATTTGGACGTCGTTTGGGTCCCTGAAACATTAAAATTTGGAAATAGGGTTTTCTGCCTGTGCAGGGTTAATTCCGTACAAAATAGGAAACATGTCAAATATTCTCAAATCATTATAAAACAGTGATATAACCCTTATATGATGCAAATATGACTGGAATATAAGTAAAAATAATGCAAAGTTCATGCATGCATTTTACATGCATCAGTGCCTCGGTTATTTCTATACCCGAGCTTTTTACTTATGCACTTTACATCGTGATAGCATTCGTGCTTGAAGTATTCTTATTGCTATCACTTTGTTTCTTGTCTTGCTTAGCATAACTTGTTGGTGCACATAGGTGAGCCTAGTTTATTTAGGTTGTTGGCTTGTTAATTTAAACTCCTAGTTTTATTCCGCAATAAGCAAGCCTAAACCGAAAAGGTTTTAATCGCCTATTCAACCCCCTCTAGGGGACAACCTTGTCCTTTCACCCTGGTCAAACTTCCCATTCGGTCACCCATCCTGAAATTGCTCCAGCCCAAGCACGCTTAACTTTTGAGTTCCTTTCAAATTAGCTTCCAAATGAGAAGTTAGAACTTACTAATATTAGTATCCTACCAATCATATTAACCCCTCGGTTACGATGTTACACTTTTCCATTGTTTAAATTTAAAACTTTGTTTGAATAAGTAACAATGATTATGTAATAGTATATTTTGAATAAATAACAATAAAGTGAATTTTACTTTATTTTTTCTTTCTACATTTAATATGGAATAATTGATATCTTTAAATCCGTAAATCGAAATTTGACAAATAAAATGTCTAAGTCGATTAGAAAAATGAGAGGAATTCAAATATGCCATCCATATCAAGATCCACCAAACTCTTGCAAAGGTTCCCTCCGTTTCGCCCGAAGTGGGAGTTTTTAGCTATAAGTCCACCAACTTACTAGAGAGAAAGTGAAGCCGGTGAAGCCGGTCACACACTGGAGTAGGATCTTGGACATGTACAACACCCAACACACTTTTATACATATGGTATGGAACCACCTAGGTTTTGGTTGGTTTCCGACGCTCCGGAGCCCCGCTTCGGCGAAACCCTAGACCCGCTGGAAAAAAGTCAAAATTTCATTGTACCCCTTTGAACGAGTCGAAAGAGGGTAAGCCAGTGGAATTTTTGCTTGGTTGTGTTAGGTTAGGACATAGGAACATCCAAAACCAAGATCCACCCAACTCTTGCAAAGGTTCCCTCCGTTTCGCCCAAAGTGGGAGTTTTCAGCTATAAGTCCACCAACTTACTAGAGAGAAGGTGAAGCCGGTGAAGCCGGTCACACACCGGAGTAGGATCTTGGACATGTACAACACCCAACACACTTGTATACATATGGTATGGAACCACCTAGGTTTTGGTGGGTTTCAGATGCTCCGAAGCCCCGCTTCGGTGAAACCCTAGACCCGCTGGAAAAAAGTAAAAATTCCCGTGTACCCCTATGAACGGAGTCGAAAGGGGGTAAGCCAGTGGACGTTTTTGCTTGGTTGTGTTAGGTTAGGACATAGGAACATCCAAAACCAAGATCCACCCAACTCTTGCAAAGGTTCCCTCCGTTTCGCCCAAAATGGGAGTTTTCAGCTATAAGTCCACCAACTTACTAGAGAGAAAGTGAAGCTGATGAAACCGGTCACACACCGGAGTAGTATCTTGGACATTTACAACACCCAACACAATTGTATACATATGGTATGGAACCACCTAGGTTTTGGTGGGTTTCTGACACTCTGAAGCCCCGCTTCGGCGAAACCCTAGACCCGCTGGAAAAAGTCAAAGTTTCCGTGTACCCCCTTTTGAACGGAGTCGAAAGGGGTAGGCCAGTCAATGTTTTTGCTTGGTTGTGTTAGGTTAGGACATAGGAACATCCAAAACCAAGATCCACCCAACTCTTGCAAAGGTTACCTCTGTTTTGCCCGAAATAGGAGTTTTCAGCTATAAGTCCACCAACTAACTAGAGAGAAAGTGAAGCCGGTGAAGCCGGTCACACACCGGAGTAGTATCTTGGACATGTACAACACCCAACACACTTGTATACATATGGTATGGAACTATCTAGATTTTGGCGGGTTTCAGACGCTCCGAAGCCCCGCTTCGGCGAAACCCTAGACCTGCTGGAAAAAGTCAAAATTCCCATGTACCCCTTTGAACGGAGTCAAAAGGGGGTAGGTCAGTGGACTTTTTTTCTTAGTTGTGTTAGGTTAGGACATATGAACATCCAAAACCAAGATCCACTCAACTCTTGCAAAGATTCCCTCCATTTCATCTAGAGTGGGAGTTTTCAGCTATAAGTCCACCAACTTATTAGGGAGAAAATACTCAAAAAGTGAAATTCTTTATCATGGAGTCCTTTTATGTGTACTAGTTGCTAGCAAAAATGATAAACTTGAGTTTTGACAAACATTTCAAAAAAAACCTTCACAAAAAGGTCTATCATCTATAGAAATGTATAAGTTTCACTTCAAATGACCAAGTTTTGACCATTCCCGTGTCCTAGTTTGTGATAATGTGTCCACATTTGATACATAGGTGTGTCTTGGTATGGCAAACATTGTTGGCAAAAACAATTTCCAAATTATTTTTATAAAAATCATTTTCCATTTTTTAAGTGCCAAAAAGGACTTTTTATTAAGCAAGTACTAGAAATATGTTGCAAAAAATAATATGCATGGTGAAAATGATGATATGGATGCCATATTTGGATTTCTCTCATTTTTCTAATCTATTTAGACATTTTATTGTTAAATTTCGATTTACGGATTTAAAGATATGATTTTTTTTCTTATTAAATAAAAAATTGAAAAAATGAGAGGGACCTATGCTCCGACAAAAAGCTGTCGGCATAGGTCTAAGCCGACGGCAAAGCTGTCGGCATAGTACCCGTCGACATTTTTTTTTCAACAACTTTTAAATTTTAAAAATTTTTAAAAAAATTTAACTTTTTTTATCTTTTTAAAATATATTTTTACTTTTTAACTTTTTTTATCTGTACAACCAGACGGAGTCTCGAAAACTGATGGATGTTGCTCACACGATGCCGCGCCGGCCTCCGTTGGTCGGTGCTGCGAGCACTGGTGCACAGGGCATATCCGGCTGCCATGTGAAGTCCAGTTCCACGGGATCCGAGTGAGCAGCCTCGAAAGGGAAACAAATGGTAGCGACGTTCTTTTCTATGGTTTCCACATGAGTTTGTTATGTGTCCCACAGAGCGCAACAGCTCGGCGCACCTGTCGAGGCTTTCAATGTACAACGCGACTGTCGGGAATTTTGACGTACAACACAAACGGCCGACTGGCACTGGAACCGGCTGTCCCTCCTCTTCAATGGCGACGCACTTCACCGGACAGCCTTCCCGGCGACTGCGAGGCACATCAAAGCCATCTCTTGGCACTTGAGCAGACAACCGTATCTGGCCTCGATCGCCGTGGATCCGGTGCCAGTAGGTGACCGTGCCGTTAGACGAGACGAACACTTCTGTCGAACAATTCGGATCACTTACGACCTCTAAGAACCACAAAACGGAGTAGCAAACTTCCCGCCGGTGGTGCTTCATTCCTCGATGCCTTCCATGCTCAGACCTACATTAATCTGAGCTCCCACTACATAATACTGTACATGGTTGTCCAGTTTCACCTCTATCAGTATAGAAATTCTATACTGACTTCCATATGGTTGGTACGTGAGGTGCCTGGATATGTATCTGCCTCCTTCTTTAACAAAGTTTATGGTGAGCTTGCTCCCAGCTAATGAATCATTTCTTCCAGCTGCTCCTTTTAAGAGAAGAAACATACACGGTCTCTTAATATAAACTATTCCAATGCAACAACCATCCGATGTATGCAGAAATGAATGTGCCTCCACACTGACTTACCGGTTTACCATGTGCTGCATTGAATTTCAACCAGGTCCGCGTTAATGCCGTTTACATTGCTCGGTTGCTACAAATAGTGCTGCGTGTAATATGATTGGAATGGTTATAAGAGAAAGAACGCTTCCTAGTCTTTAATTTCTTCAGTTTACCAATACCAATGCTTCATGTTGTGCCAATTGCAACCAGTGTGAAAATCACAAAATGATTTTATATGATATACAGGCTGCTAAACCTATTTATAAAACGATTTTATATGACACGGGCTGCTTAGCTTACCAACATTCATTTTCTCATTTTTTTTTTGATTTTCATGCAGATCACGAATGATCATAATAGGCATATAATAACTGAGCACTGTATGCAGTATGCTGCCTCTCACCCCATAGATACTTGCTCTAGAATTTTACTTTCATTCAGAGCATAGGTGGAAGAGTACATATACTTTATATGGTGAGTCATCAAACGATGATTGACTAATTACAGACGCCCAGTATGGTTTGATTGTGGCGATTTGGAGCTTGGTGGTTTTTTAATACATTCAAAATTTGAATTTGATGTTTCAAAAAGTTTGGTAAAAAATCCTAGATGTACTTTAACTACCAAATTGAGAAAAATATGCATGCACTTTACACGTACTCTTAATTTTTCTCACTAGGCAGGCAAGTACTACCTCAGTCTCTAATTTTGGCGACAAGGGTGCAGTGTGATCTGCCTACATCTCCATACAAGGACAGTTTACATATAATAAACCAGTGTCAAGTACTACCTCCGTTTTTTAATACTCCGTATAAGATATTTTAGCATTTGTCCACATTCACATATATCTAGATGTATGTAGACATATTTTAGTGTGTATGTGCACTCATATTAGTATGCATGTAGACAACATGTTGGATAGCTAAAATTTCTTATATTTATGCACGGAGAGAGTAGTAATTAAACACGACGTACGGCGAGTCATGCAATATCTATCGAGTACTTTACCTGGTCGCTCCCCTATCTTCTTTTCCCCTTTTTATTGCCCCTTTACCAAGAGGGCGACAAGAGTACTCACTACTGCCAATTTTCTAACACCACCTCGCGGTTTTGCGGCAGCGATCTGTACCCAAGCAAGTGACACGGATTATGGACGGCATTAAACAAACGGGAGCCCGTCAAAAACACGTTAGATCGCCAAGATATACTGCCAGCTCGACTGATTGATCACTGTCTTGTCTCCCGTCAGTTGACAAATGCAAACTGAGCGATCCACGTTGCCCAGCTACGAGCCAAGAGTAAACTAAGAACTGGCGATCTCAAGGATCTATTGGTACCGTACCTTCGTCCCTCGCGCCCTTTAAGTATGTTATCGTTTGATGAATCTGTCCTCGACATGACTCTTGTTCGAGTTAATAAAACGAAAGTTCGGTTCATTTTCTTTTCAATTAAACGAAGCCCATGCAGCAGCTAGCTAACTTCCAAATCCCTTCTGATTAGTGTATAAAACTCGGTGGTAGCCCCGCGGTAATCGAACAGCTTTGGCAGCTGATCAGAATTTTGTTCAACACACGTTCTTGTCCGTTATGCGATTCAGTGCGTCGCTTGTCGCCAGATCAGTGGACACGTACACTCGTAATAGGTGAAAAAATAAATATAGTTTCGTGCGTACCTCTTTACCGACGACCGTGAGTGATCACTTCGGTTTGGAAACCTTCTTAATTGGGTGAGGGCTGCAACTTAGCTGTTTCAAAGTCCCATGTCTCCATACGACGATTCTTCTTGAAGGCAAAAAATGGTTTTGCTTTTTTTCGTAAATTAAGCAAGTGTACACGGCATTGGGCGAAGCAAGAGCTATCCATATATATCCCGTAAAACGCTGCGGCCTTTATATTAACAGTCCATTTTAGGTTCTCGTGTGAAAAACGACCGGAGCATGTCCTGAAAAACGGGCCAGCCTGGATTTTTGTTTATGTGGAGCGCGAAATTTGACCGAATTTCTCACATGTCCAGTTTTCGCGGCCTCCTATTCAGTTTTCCCAATCCGTCCGAATAATGGCGGGCCGAAAGCTTCAGCTAGCGTCCCTCCATTCCGCCACCGCCGCCGCGTCCCGCCGGTCCGGCCACCCCGCGTCGTCGACTAGCTCCCCCGACGTCCATCGGTACTTCCCCACCCCTTTTGCAGCTCGCGGTGGCTATTCCCTTACACCCGTCTTGGCCGATGCCACCACCATGGATCCGTCACGGAGCTCAGCGGCAGGCCACGTTCCTGTTATGTAGTGCGATTTAGTCCGCACATGATGCTATATCCTTTGCGACCTCTACTATGGTGTGCTCAAGATGTCAACTCTGATCATTTAGCTTAGGTGACACATCACTGCCATCTCGTGGATCTTCAGTACACCACCGTATCTGACATAGCCGATGATCCAGTGCCACTAGGTGACCGTGCCGTCGGACGACCTGAGTTACATGACAAGGTCCCATAAGAAATGATTCAATCAAAATGTAGAGTGAGAAGCCGATCGGCGGTGTTGCTGCATTCCTCGATTCCTCCCCAACTCAGACCTAATATGTAGATCCTACTACATATTGCTTGTCCAGTTTCGAGAGTTAATAGCATAAAACCACCACATTTCACGTGAAATTTCGAAAAACCACCACTTTGTGTTTTGATCACAAAAAACCACCAGTATTCGCGACATTTGTTGCAATGTGCACTGATCACAAATTGAACGCGAATTGACACTCGTTCTGACAGGTGGGACCCACCAGTCAGTGCAGAGGTGGCAGCACGCGTGGACTGTTCGCCGTCTGTTTCCCAGCGCACTGGCCTCCCATGCCGCTGTTGACTTTTTAATTTTTTTAGATTTTTATTATTTTAGATTTTTTGAGATATTTTTTTTATTTTTTGAGATATTTTTATTTTATTATTACCTGACATGTGGGCCCATGGTGCCACCTCAGCGAACAGTCCACGCGTGCTGCCACCTCAGCACTGACTGAGTGTCAATTCGCGTTCAATTTGTGATCAGTGCACATGCAACAAATGTCGCGAATACTGGTGGTTTTTTGTGATCAAAATACAAAGTGGTGGTTTTTTCGAAATTTGACTTGAAATGTGGTGGTTTTATGCTATTAACTCTCCAGTTTCACATCCTATACCAGAGAAATTCTATACTGAATTGCATATGGTTTGCTATGTGTGGTACATGGATATGTACCTGCCTCTTCTTCACCAAAGTTCATGGTGGGCTTCTCACTTTTAAGAGAAGAAATGGGCACCATCTCTTACTTAAATCTTGTATAGTATAGTGCAACAACCAAGACATGCATGCAGAAAAGAATCCCCCAGACCGTTTTAGTGCTAGGTTACCGTGTGCTGCATTGACTTTGAACCAGGTTGCGGTTAATGGTTCTCACGTAGTGGTCCAGTACGTATTTCCTTGATTTACCTGTACCACAATTAAGGATTTACAAAATATATTTACATTTTCTTTGAGCCTTTTTCATATTATGACGATTCTTCTATGTCCTATGTCTCCATGTCCTATGACGATTCTTCTAGAAGGCACAAAAGGCTCTGCTTTTTTCCCCATAAATTAAGAATGTGTGCAAGGCATTGGGCAGACCTGCAGAGTAAGATGAGGACACGGACAGACCTATAAGTTTCAACGTCCATATATACCTTTTTTTACGGCTTCCAGCCGATACTCTATCGAGAGTATACATGAAACGTTTTTATTTTCTTTTTTTGAGATAGGTATACACGAAACGATGATGCAAGATGAAATTAGCAACGTTGGCGGCGATCCCAACAATGCACGCGAGGCCGGCGATCCCGTTTGGTCAGTTTTTCAGTAAGAAGTCCCTAAGGAGCAAATGGACTAACATAAATAGTTACCGTAACATCACATATACCAATGCAATATGAGTCTACAATCTAATAACGGGAAATCTAAACAGCAGGCGACTTATATCTGGCAGAAGTGTACGCACGTCGTTGGCCGTCCGATCCAGGACGGACGGCAGATCTCGCGCGTCGCGCGGTTAATGCACGCGCACGTCGCGGACGTCCCGTTTCAGGTGGGCTCCACCCCGGGAGATAACCACGGCCGTGTCGGTTTTCGAATCCCGTGCCCAGGCGGTCGTCTCTCTCCTCGCTCTGCTCTCCTCTGCTCCCCCGCCCGCCGGTGTGGCGATTTCGCGGCGCGCCGCCGTTTCCTCACGAAATCCGTCCAGATTTCCGCCGTCGATGAGTGCGCCGTAGGTGAGGATCCATCTCTGGTGCTTTTCTCTCTCTTCCTCGCTCGGGTCAGTCCCCATTCCCATGCCTTAGGGAGGGTTTGTTCTCGATTTCACGGCGATTCGCCGATTTTGAAGACTAATTCTGGCGATTTATCTTACCTCCGACCATGCGCCGGCGGTTTTAGATCCATTTCCGCGCATTTTTCGTGGTTCGTAGGTCGGGTCGTTGAGTACCTCGTTCCTTGCGGATATTTTCTGTCCGAGATTGAGGTAAGGCGGTTTCGATTTCAGCGCGCATGCTGGTTCACTTGCAGATTTCGGGGGCGCACGGCGTTTACCTTGTCGCATGGTGGTGCCGCGCCCGTAGATTAGGATTCATCTCGTTTAATTTTACTTCTGATTCCGCCTACTCCTTCGGCTGCAGTTTGAGCGCCGGCGGATATGTCCCATCTCCGTGCCTTTTGCTTTTGGTAGCTCGTGTCAGTAATCAGTTGTTTTTAGATTTGAGGTGAGGTAAATGCAGTGTCTGTTCCGTACGCAGTATGGTTTTTCCTGTTTGATTTTCGGGTTTGTGCTCTCTTATGTGTGCTCATTTTTTTGTTGTGGACGCATTTGTGGTATCTGGTGGTGTATTTTGGGGTTCTTCACTCACCTGTGTGCATACATGAACATGTGTAACTTGTTCTCTGTTGGGGTTTCCCCATTTTAATGTGGCCAGGTTACATTTAAGATGTGACAATTTGGTATGAGCAATTTCTTCATGCAGGGCACTTGGTTATGTAGTTTATTGCTCAATCTTATACCAAGTGTCCTAATGCTGAAACTTTTCCTTAGTGAGTACTTAAGGTAGCTGTCCTGACACATCAGTGCGCACTGCTACTAGCTGACAGGGTTTCCATGCTTTCAGCCTCTGGGAACACTTCATCTTCACCTGCAGCTTGTATGAAACATTATATCATCTTTTAATTTGCCATGTTTTTTTACTCTTTTTGTTTGTGCAATTGGAAGTAATAAATACATTTTGTTATTTTTCAGTGAGTAGTAGGGTGGTAATTTTAGTCTAAATCGTTTGGTAGTTTCAGTACACCGTATGTGGTAAATTCTAGACAGCTGAGAGCTAAGCAATAATTTGTTGGCATGTTTTTTTTGTAGAATTCAGTGAGAAACAGGATGGTAACAAATAACCTAAATTGATTGATAGTTTCAGTTGAGATACTTTTTTAGACATCTAAGTGCTAAGTATTAATATTCAGGCATGTTTTTTAGTGGGTGGTAAATTCAGTCAGAAGTGGGTGGTAAGTTCAGAAGAAAAATAATGGTGTCATGCATTTCATAACTCAAGCAATTATGGATGGATAGTTGTCATGCGTATACCTGCATTTTCCACACCAGCATTGTTGTGTGACAAGCCTTCATTGATGTCATCTGTTTGCAAGTTGATATCTATATCCATGGGTGCCCTGTTCAAATTTTATGCAAAACTTTAGCATGGTATCAATAGGGGTATAGTCTGGTGGTAACTTTTTTAGTGTTACTTCAAGTATAACTATCCCAACCTTAAGCAAACAAGTTTTTATGTACCATAATTTGTACCAACAACTCCTCCTGTTTGAAATCATGTCGAAACTCAAGTGTAATTATAGCACATAGTGGGTGGTAACATTAGTATACGTGGGGTGGTAATTTTAGCACACGGTAGGTGGTAATTTTTTGGAATTCACTGTGTGATAACTCTAGTTCTGCTACATGTATAAATCTAGCTATTCTACATAGATAACTTTCTAAAAAAAATTTGCCTCTGCTATGTCATTAATAAGTTCATTGCTTACATGTTGATAACTTTTGTGTTTCATTTTTTAGTGCAAATTCGTTTCCATGCGCATGGTTCTTCCAAACTAGCTTTTTGTTTTTATATGTCTGCAATAATTGTTTTTGTTCAGACTTTCATTCTCACTATTGTTTTTTCGTTTTTTATTAGGTATTTGAGATGGGGAAGAAACGGAAGGCTGATGGTGTCCCTGAAGACCATGGTGCAGATGGTGGTAATAAAGGGAAGCGGGGGCGGAAGGCTGTTGATGTTCCTGAAGACCATGTTGCAGATGGTCGTAAGAAAGGGAAGCGGCAACGGAAGACTGTTGATGTCCCTGAGGACCATGGTGTGGATGTTGATAATAAAGGGCAGCAGCGGAACAGGGCATCGCCATCTGGGATTTGCAAGTTGCATGACCATTTAACTGGTCATCAGAAAGCTGTTGTTGTCAAAATGGAGTTTGACAGCATGCTTGATATCAACTGTCCTGTTCTGCATAACGGACTTATCAACTGGCTTGCTGGGAGATACGACAAGTCCAGTCGTGAATTTGTCATACCGGGCCGGGGAAGGATCCCGCTGAATGATCGTACTGTCTACCGCACGCTTGGACTGCCTATTGGAGATATTCCAGTTGTGTATGCTCTTGACAGGGATATTGAGGCAGTGCTAGGTCCTAAGCTTTTTCCTGTTGATGGCAATACGCCTAAAGCAACTCGGGTGTGGGAGATATTGAAGGATATGAAAGAGCATGATGAGGGTTTTAAGCAGATCTTTTTGATGTACACCATGTGCACTGTCTTACGTCCTACCACTTGTAATAAAGTCAGCAGCAGGTGTTATCCTGCCATGGTGAGTTCACTTTGTAATAATGTCAGCAGCACATCTATTTTTATAGGGGTGGGGGTTGGGGGTGGTAAATTTACATGTTATACTCTGGTAAATTATATGCTTTGCATGTGGTAACTTTAATTCTCTTATTCCTTGGTTTTGATAGTATATCTGTATTTTTTTCACAGGCCAACATAAAAAATGTGCACAATATGAATTGGTCTAAGTTTGTGGCTGATCAACTTCATGATGAGCTGTCTAGTGGAAAGTTCAATACAGCGTGCTTATTCATGATGCCGGTACATTTTTTCTAGTCTGTGAACTGCAAGTTGTTTTAGTGTTTATTGTTCATGTATACATGGCCTCATTTTCTTACATTTTTTTTGTAGCTCTTGTACGTGGACTCGATGGATTTAAATGGTATGGACCTGGATCTTCCTGAGGGGCGTTTTGCTGTAAACATTTGGTCGAAAGAAGTCATTAATGCCGTCTTGGAAGCTGATTTGCAACCTGATGGAAAATCATATGGCAAACTTCAGGTATTGCGTTTGGATAGCTTTTTGTGCTTTTTTTGTTGTATGTTGTCTACATGATGGTTAACTTTAGCTATGTTGCCCCTGTCAACTAACGCTGGAGATTTTTGTGTTTAGTGATGGACATTTTGCGAACATGCAACATGTGTAACTTTAGCTTTTTGTCCCTGGTAATTAATAGTTTAATGCATGTGTAACTTAAGTATTATTAATGATGTACAACATTGATAATAACAAATCATGTAACTTTAGCTTTTCCCCATGATAACTAACTGTGGCACGCATGTGTAACTTCTGTACTTTTTTTATAGATGGACATATTGCTAACAAAAAGCATGAGTAAGTTTAGAATTTCCCCCCTGGTAACTAATGGTGGTATAGATGAGTAACTTAAGTTTTTTTAGTGATGTACATCTTGTTTGCTTTTTAGTGATAACAAAAAATCATGGATAAGCTGTACTTTTTATCACTTATAACTTGTGTTTTTTTTTTGCTTTGATAAGTTTTTATGCTTTTGCTTGATAACTTAAGATCTTTCTTGTTATCGTTGATCACACAGCTTAAACCTGAATTCGGTTTCAATTACTCGCTTTTTGGTGGAGCTAGTGGTTTCGATAGGTGGATTGACACTTGCTCGTATCCAAGCTGCCCAAACGAGGTACATAAATAGTTGTGCTTAATTTGACTTTTATTATTCTTTGATGGAGAGCTGTGTTTTTTGGCTAATGTTTTTTGTTTAATACTTTCAGCAAAAAAAGGATGTTGCTAATGCGATGGGCACCTTTGTGTCCGGTCTAGTTGGGTTAATGAGCAGTCTTCTTGGAACTTGGACACAAATGCTACCGTCTTCTTCAGCTGAAATGGGCCATCAGTTTGGTAATTTGACAGAAACATTCGTTGGCTCCAAGAATACATCATCTTGACCGCTTGGTAGGCAAGCAAGATCATCTGCAGCTCCAGCAGCAAGTAAGGGGTCGTCCTTGGCTGGTTCAGAAGGCAGTGAACCGACAGATCAACACTCCCGTGGTGCGGATGAATTGGGTAGGGATCATACCAGTTCTCCCCCTCGTAGGGTACTGCGTTCAGCAGCTGTTGCAAGTTCAAGCAAGGTTGTTTGCTCTGGTGGTTCAGATGAGGTTGACCCCACTTTTTCCGCTGGTGACGTGGAGATGAATGATACGAGTTCTGATGGTGGTTCAGATGATGTTGATATCAGCCCTGCTAGCGATGGTGGTTCAGGTGATGATGAGAGCAGTTCTGATGGGGATTATGTCCTTGCTGCTAGGGAAAAAAACACGGACTCTCAGGAAGATGATTCTGTCGAGCCAGACCATCCATTTGGAGACCCAACTCCCCTTCGCGTAGTGAAGATTTCCCTCTACATAGCCCTGTGACTGCTGATGCAAATGCTCCGCCTTCAAATAGTGCAAATTTGGACAACAGGCCTTCTACTCCTGCTTATAATTTTGCTTCTGATGTGTCATCCATTCCAGAAGCTAGTGCACATGCAGGTGAGGTGAGCAGCCATGAGGAATTAATTCATCCTGTTATTAGGAGGAGACTGCGATCTGCTGGGCATGTACACAATTCTATTAAAGGCCTGGTTGTTTCTGAGCTGCTTGATGGAGGTATTGACCTTTCTACACAAATTCTCCTTCAGGATTCTGAGAAGCGGACTGATTTGCCTGCTCCAAAGAAGATGACACCTAAGAGGTACATTTTATTACCTTTTTTTGTTTCTCATTTTTCTACAGTGTTGGTCTCCATGATGGGGGTGTTTTATTTGCTTTTATGGTTTTTTTAGTTCTGTGAAGGCTTGATAAATTTAGTCCTGTGGTGAGGATAATTTTAGTTGTGTATCATAGATAACTTTAGTTTTGTAGACTTCTTATTTTTTTAACAATTCGGATGTGTCCTTTTTATTGCACATTGATGTATCTCATCTATTTTTACCTCAATGGCTGACTTTCTGTTTTTTATTACGCAGGAAGGAAGTCAATAAAGTTACCGTTGATCCTCCAAGGTCATCACCTCGACTTACATCTAGAAAAGTTACTGCGGGGGTTGTCAGCACTTCTTCAAATCCTGCTGTAGTTGTTGTTGGAGAGCTGAATAATGCTAGCAAAGTTGTCACTGCAACATACAAGAGGTATAATCATCACCTTTCTTCTTCTTTTATACCTTTAGATATTTGTATGCTTGAGATAGGTAGTTTTCGTAGGGATAAGTTTTCTTCATAATGGGGTGATTACTTTAGTTTGTTTGTGGTGATAACATTTGTACTTCATTAATGATGAATAACCTGCATTAGTTTTGTACCCTTTGTATTCACATTCCTTTCAGTAATATGTTTCTGTTTTACAGGAAGAAATCATTGAAACCTATGGTAGAAGCTTCGAGGTCATCACCTCACTTATTGGCCAAGCAGAAACTGGATGGGTCTGCCACCAGTCCTGCTTTTGATGTGGATGTTTCTTCACATGTTACTGATCCAGCCGTGGGTGCAGATGTTGTTATTGGAGATGCCAGGCCATCTGAGGCGCATTCAGTCACTGCTAACCCCATTGTTGCAGATCCTTCGAGGTCATCACCTCGCTTATTGGCCAAGCAGAAACTGGATGGGTCTACCAAGCAGAAACTGGCTGCCAGGCCTTCGAGGTCATCACCTCGCTTATTGGCCAAGCAGAAACTGGATGGGTCTGTCACCAGTCCTGCTTTTGATGTGGATGTTTCTTCACATGTTACTGATCCAGCCGTGGGTGCAGATGTTGTTATTGGAGATGCCAGGCCATCTGAGGCGCATTCAGTCACTGCTAACCCCATTGTTGCAGCTCCTTCGGGTGCAAGTATACCTGTGGTCACCGTCAGCAAGTCTGTTGTGCCAGCGTCCAATGTAGATTCTACTACTGCGAATGTCGAGAGTGACACGCCATTATTGGATACTGAGCAGGGTGTCGTTGTTCCATACGTGGTTGAAGAAGATGATATTGGAGATGGCAGCTTAGCTGGGGGTCATTCAGTTGCTTATACTACCACCATTGCAGCTCCTTCTGTTGGTGTTCAAGCTGGGTCGATTACTTGTCCACTTGGTGTTGCGGTGCCCATCTTATCGGATTCTGTTCGCACATGTGCAGCTGACACCATTGCTCATGATGTGAATGTGCCAGGAGCTCAAGCAAACCCTGCATGCATGACAGCTCCGGTGATGGGTCCATTTCTTGTCCACTTGGTTCTGTGTCCAAGACAGTTGATACCATAGGTGGTGATGTGCACGTGCCAGCTGAAGCAACTCCTGCAGCCGCGACTTCTCCGAGCAATGTGCATGCACCAGTTGGACCATCAGCAACCACCACCTCTGTTGAAGCTGTCAACAACTCTGCTCCATCCAGCAAACTGCCATCTGCTGCAGAGTCACATGATTCGTTGCAGAAGAAAATTGATGAAGTAGCTGCAAATAATGGTGGTTTTTATCCTGCAAGTATGTTGTTCCTTGAGTGGGGTGCACCTGACGCAGCCCCTGAATTGGCTTCGCATGTTCCCCCTGAAGATGAACCAGCTGAAAATACTGAGTTTGTGGCTGGCAGTGCCCCTGGGTCATCTGGAACAGCTCATTTTCCAGCTGCAAGTGCTACTTTGCCCACTGATGCACCATCTGTTGCTGGTTATAACACTCCCAATGTTCTTGAACCTGAGGATGTGCTCCCTTTGTCATTTGCGATTCCTACATCTACTGGTAAGATATGTAACATTTTTATAAGTATGCAGATGTGTATTATATGTTGATGTAATTGTTTATAGATTTGTTTTTGTGATGAGTATGCTGATAACTTTATTGTTTAACCCCTGGTAAATATAGTGTATGCTTACTGGTAACTTTGATGTTCTTTTTTGCGGTAAATGACCCCAGTGTAACTTTGAAGTAACCTGGAATGTTTAATGCCCTCCTTTTTTGTAACTTTTTAGACTGTACTGCCTGATAATTATATTGCAATATTCTTGGTACCTTATTCGTAGTATGCCTGGTAACTTCTTTTTTTGCTGTGGTGGTGGTATTAATTGATGTTATATTGTCCTTCTTGTTGTTCTTGTCTTGTTGCCATTTCGTGGGGCACATTTTTTTGTGCAGATTATCGGTTAGGGAATGTTATCAAAACAGCCGTCTCGCCTGCAGCGACAGACTTGGTCAATGATGGTGGCAAGGGCTCTGAATAATTGCTGGTTTTCATCAAATATATGGAGAATTGAAGATCTATATGGGGTAGTGGGACTTTCGGTGTTGTGGTGGGGCGGTGGTGCTTGTAGGGACCTTTTTGTTTTAGTATCAGAATGCTTTCGGAATGCGACAGTACTTATTATCATGTATAAAACTTAATCACTTGTCCCGTATCTATTTTATGTCTTTTTGTTGTAATAACGTCCGTCCCATAAGTTACTTTTATTTTGCTGATTGATGTTTTGCTGTGTGATGCTCACAGTTTTCATATGTGAGTTTATGATGTGCTTGGTTGTGTACATTTTCTTGGTTTACATTTTTTTTATTTTTCAACTGTTTTTATTTTGTTGGTGATTAACATGTGGTATTTCTTCTAATTCCACGTGGGGACCGCCTTTTTGTTTTATATTTCATTACCTTTTTCTTCTTTGCCCTTTTTAAGTCTTTATAGCTCAACATGAACTAGCAGCTCATGATAATGGAAAATCGCATGCCAAGGATGTTTCTGGAATGATTTCACTTGATGATTTGTTGGATGAGAAGATGGCAGTTCAAAAGTCTTGCAGTTCAAGTAAAACAGTTCATGTGGGTAAATATATTGGGTCTGAAGGTAATCCCATTTTTTGTCAAGTATTTTATATAGTTTAAAAGCAGTTCATTACTGCTTTTTTTGTACACTTGTGTAGCATGATTAACCCTTCATCTTCAATTTTCATGTAGATGTGCAAGATTTTTGCACCCCAGCAATGGCTGCTCCACCTTGCATTATTGATGTTCCTAGCACTACTCCAAAGTCCAGGATTCGTATGGAGAGAGTTGTTCAACCATCCCAGTACCTACTGCCTCCTTATATAACTATCAGAAGCACTGCTCATCAAGACGCCTTGTATCGGAAGCTTATTATACACAGCAGATCTTCCAAAGTGTCGAGGCTTAAAGAGTACGTAACTGTAATTCCTGTTATTGTACTGATCACTATCTCTGTTATATTAAAGCATGGTAAATTTAGCTTCTTGCCCATGGTAACTACTGCTGATATGCATTGGTTACTTCTTTATTTTACTGATGAATATTTATGTGTAACTTATGTCATGGTAACTTTAGCACTGTGTCCCTGGTAAATAATGCTGATAGGCATTGGTAACTTTTTTTTAAAGATTATTTTGTTGGTTCATCCATGCAGCTTAAAAACTATGTAACTATAATGCTTTTCTGGTGTGGTAACCCATGCCTTTATTTGGTGGTGGTAACTTTATTCTTTTTGTTTGTTTGGTAACTATAATGTTTTTCTCTGTTTGCAGTACTATAATTTTGGAAATTGGTCCTATGTGGGTTTCAGCTGGTGAGCTTGCTGATAGCATGAAACCTGATGGCGAGCTATCAAACACTGTTATTGAAATCGGAGTACATGTCCTACAACAATCTTGTGGCGACAGCAACAAGGTCATATTCCCTTTTATTGTGTCAAAGTATCTACTTGATCATAATTTCAACTCAAATGTTTTAAAGAAGCACTTCCGGAAAGATGACAAGTACAAGCTTAGCCACAAAAACTTGGTACGTTATTGTTTGTTAATTTTTTTGCATCTTCCACATAAACTTTTTTTGGTATGCTTCGGCTTTCATTTATTTCTTTATGGCTTAAACTTGATCTATCATTTTTTTTCCTGCTAGCTTTGTTTCCCTGTACTTCAGAAGCTCGGCACATCTGCCAAGGCTTTGTCCCATTGGTATATGCTGTCGTTGAATCTGGCTGCAAAAAGGTTTGAGATCCTTGATTCCATTCGTGGTCCAGATGATGATGGAATGATTGATCATGCTACCAAGCTGATGGATGCTATCAAAAAATGTTCCTTGTTAATTACAAAGATTTTAGAAAACAGATTCAAGATTATGAGTTGGTGTACATTCCTGCACCAAAACAAAATACTGAGTAAGTGATTTTGTTCATCTGTTATCTAACAATATTCTCACAGCTCCTGTTTTTTATGTGGCATTATCATAACCACTAGTTAATTTCCATTGCTTTTTTCTCTTTTTTCCTACAGATTTGATTGTGGGTTCTTCACTCTCAAGTTCCTTGAATTGTGGGATGGACGTGTGTCCCCTGCCATATCATTTGATCAGATCCCAGAATTAAGGAAGGTGCTGGCAATAAGGTGGCTGGAGCATAGAGACAATAAGCTTACAGAATGGAGGCGTCTTCTTGACAAATATGTGTTTTGAGGTATTCCATACATTACCCCTTGTGTTTTCACTGTTCTTTGTTGGGATGGTGTAACTTTTCCTATGAACTCATGATCACTTTACCTACATCAACATGGTAACTTTATTTAGAAAATCATGCCAAAAACAACATGGTAATTTGGTTGATAACTTTAGTTTGATCTACATGGTAAATTCAGTATACGCTCTCTAGTAACTTTTACTTGTTAGCCAGTTCATTTTTTCATCCTTAGTATGTCTGATATTTTTAGGACCAAATGGTAACTTCAGTATAAGCTCTCTGGTGAATTTACCTATCTGCCAGGCCATTTTTTCACTCTGAGTCTGTCTGATATTTTTAGCAAAACCACATGGTATAGTTAGTTATAACAACTTGGTAACTTAATTGTCAGTAGATGGTAACTTCACTGTAAGGGGGAAATACATGTCTGCATAATAAATTAGATAGAACCATGTCCACATCATACAGTCTCAACATAAATATTCTTAGGCTACATATTTAGCCGAAACAACAGAAACAACAAAAATTTGTGCATCTCATTTTTCTTCTGGGGATAGAAGCATCTATCTGACCCCTACAGTAGCATTTTTTGCTGCTTTGTAGCAAGATATATGCGTGGAGTTCTTCATACGCTCTTCATTGCTTGTAGTCCCAACTTTTTTTAGTCTGTCCGGGCATGTGCGAAGGTCATGTTTTACACTCCCGCAGCCGCTGCACTTTCTTGGCTTTTTTGTTGCAATATCAAGCGGATTTTGATTTGCTGTCTCACATGGCCTTCCTTTGGTCTTAGACCTGGGTGGGTTTCCTATTTTCTTCCCGGGTGGCAAGTTAACTCCTGAATTGCTTGTTGTGGCAACCTCTGCTGCATTGTTGGCAGGTTGATGGGCAGGTGCGGTTGGTGCGCTATATGACGGCATAGTTGAGGCTTCAGCTGCTGCATCTTTTGCCTTCTTCTCCTCTCTTCTCAGCCACAGTTTTATGTCTTCTTTCATATTCATCATATGTGTTTTAACTATGCGTATCGTATCGTTAGCCTTGCATGCCACCGTTGCAACTTTTCTGAAATCATCCCTCATGGATGCCAGCGCCATCATGTTGCGTTCATCTTCTGGCATCCCTTTATTTGGAGCTGACTCCTGGGCACCGGTGTCAGGGTCACCTAGGGCAGCTTCATAATCCCAGCACCACCGTTTTAGTATGTACTTGTCTGGTATTTTTCGCACGTTCAGGAAAGTCATCACTGGTGGCTCTAGGTTAATAGTGCCAGAAACAATTGCTTGTACGTCACACGTCAGTTGGGAACCCCAAGAGGAAGGTATGATGAGTGCAGCAGTAAGTTTTCCCTCAGTATGAAACCAAGGTTTAATCGACCAGTAGGAAAACGAGGTTTGCTTCGAAGGTGTTGGTGAGGAGTGTAGTGCGGCGCAACACCAGGGATTCCGGTGCCAACGTGGAACCTGCACAACACAATCAAATTACTTTGCCCCAACTTAACAGTGAGGTTGTCAATCTCACCGGCTTGCTGAAAACAAAGGGTTAAACGTATCGAATGGAAATGATGTTTGTTTGCATAAAACAGTAGAGAACAATGATTGCAGTAGATTGTATTTCAGATGTAAAAGAATGGACCGGGGTCCACAGTTCACTAGTGGTGTCTCTCCAATAAGATAACTAACATGCTGGGTAAACAAATTACAGCTGGGCAATTGACAATTGATAAGTGCATATAACATGCATGTGTGAGCTGTGGTGTCTACTATGAGATTCATTTGGGCATTACGACAAAGTACATAGACCGCTATCCAGCATGCATCTATGCCTAAATAGTCCACTTTCCGGTTAACATCCGTACCCCTTCCAGTATTAAGTTGCAAGCAACAGACAATTGCATTAAGTAATGTGCGTAATGTAAACAATACATTCATCCTTGAATAAAGCATTGCTGTTTTACCCCTAGTGGCAACAACACATCTACAACCTTAGAACTTGCTGTCACTATCCCAGGTTAAATAGAGGTTGAACCCAACTATCATGCATAAATACCCCCTCTTGGAGTTACAAGTATTCACGTGGCCAAGGCTTCAACAAGTAACGGAGAGCATGCAAGATCACAAATGACATAGACATGATAATATAATATTCAGCTCCACATAGGTATCAATATAAGTCAGATCCCAGCAAACACAACATGTAGCATTACAATAAGATGATCTTGATCATGATAGGCAGCTCACAAGATCTAAACATGATGGCACAAGTGGAGAAGACAACCATCTAGCTACTGCTATGGACCCATAGTCCAAGGATGAACTACTCACGCATCACTCCGGAGGCGGGCATGGCGATGTAGAGCCCTCCGGTGATGATTCCCCTCTCCGGCAGGGTGCCGGGAAGAGCTTCAGAACCCCCCGAGTTAGGGTTGACGACGGCGGCGGCAGCGAATATGTTCTGGATGAAAGGCTCGGTGTTTTAGGGTTTTCGCGTCTCGGGGAATAAATAGGCGAAGGGGCGATGTCGGCGGACCCCCGAGGGGCCCAAACCACCAGGCGCGGCTGGGCCCACTGCCGCGCCACCTGGTGGTTTGGCCACCTCGTGGCTCTTCGTCTCTCCTTCGGACTCCGTGTACGTGCTGGAAAAATAGGGACTGGCCTTTTGTTTCGTGCAATTCCGAGAATATTTCCAGAAGTAACTTTCTGAAACCAAAAACAGCAGAAAACAGGGAACTGGCACTGTGGCATCTTGTTAATAGGTTAGTCCCAGAAAATGCATAAAAGTGATACGAAGTGTATATAAAACATGTAGCAAATGGTATAATATAAGCATGGAACAGCAGAAATTATGGATACGTTGGAGACGTATCAAGCATCCCCAAGCTTAGTTCTACTCGTCCTCGAGTAGGTAAAACGATAACAACAAATAATTTCTGAGGAGACATGCTTTCACACAATCTTGATCAATATATTGCAAGGCTCATGTCATGAATGAAGTGACTCAAAGCAATGATCTATAGTTTGCTAACAAATAGATAAAGAGTAAACAATGAATCATATAAGCAAAAACTTTTCATGAATAGTACTTTCAAGACAAGCATCAAAAAGTTTTGCATAAGAGGTAACTCATAAAGCAATAGATTCAAAGTAAAAGGCATTGAAGCAACACAAAGGATGATTAAGTTTCAGCATTTGCTTTCAACTTGTAACATGTATATCTCATGGATAGTTGTCAACATAAAGCAATATAACAAGTGCAATAAGTAAATATGTAAGAATCAATGCACACAAAGTTGACACAAGTGTTTGCTTCTAAGATAGAAAGGAGTAGGTAAACTGACTCAACATAAAGTAAAAGATAGGCCCTTCGCAGAGGGAAGCAGGGATTAAATCATGTGCTAGAGCTTTTTAAGTTTTCGAAAGCATATAGAGAGCACAAAATAAGTATTTGAGAGGTGTTTGTTGTTGTCAACGAATGGTAGTGGGCACTCTAACCCCCTTGTCAACCAGACTTTCAAAGAGCGGCTCCCATGAAGGACGTTATCTCTACCAGCAAGGTAGATCATCCCTCTTCTCTTTTGTTTACACATGTATTTTAGTTTCTTTATAGATGACACTCCTCCCAACCTTTTGCTTACACAAGCCATGGCTAACCGAATCCTCGGGTGCCTTCCAACATTCACATACCATGGAGGAGTGTCTATTGCAAAATTAAGTTGCTTACTGATAAATCAGGGCAAAACATGTGAAGAGAATTATTAATGAAAGTTGTAATTAATTGGGGCTGGGCACCCCGTTGCCAGCTCTTTTTGCAAATTATTGGATAAGCGGATGTATATGCCACTAGTCCATTGGTGAAAGTCTGTCAGAAGTAAATGACAAGATTGAAAGATAAAACACCACATACTTCCTCATGAGCTATAAAACATTGACACAAATAAGGAGTAATAAAGTTTTGAATAGTTTAAAGGTAGCACATGAAATATTTACTTGGAATGGCAGGAAATACCACATAGTAGGTAGGTATGGTGGACACAAATGGCATGGGTTTTGGCTCAAGTTTTGGATGCACGAGAAGCATTCCCTCTCAGTACAGAGTTTAGGCTAGCAAGGTTGTTTGAAGCAAACACAAGTATAAACCGGTACAGCAAGAATCACATAAAAACATATTGCAAGTATTATAAGACTCTACACTGTCTTCCTTGTTGCTCAAACATTTTACCAGAAAATATCTAGACCTTAGAGAGAACAAATATGCATCCCAAGTCTCAACAAGCTCTACGGTAGTTCTCCACTACTAGGCTTTAACTACATGATGCAAGAGCTTAAACATGATCTACTTGAGAGCTCAAAACAATTGCAAAGCATCAAATCAAAACAAGACAATGATCTACAAGAATGCATATGTCTTTTCCAATACCAACTACTACATGTAGCATTTTCTTTCTTCCAAACAAACACCAATAATTTATTTAAACATAAACTCTCCAAATGATAATATAATGCAGCAAGAGAGTATTTATAAACAAGTGCTAACAGCTCGAAGAGATGCATGAAAAACAGGAGCTAAAAGCACTGCAGTAGCTAGTTAAGAATACTCAACAAATATAAGTGAAGAACATGAGTATTCACATGAAAAAGCGGAGCGTGTCTCTCTCCCACACAAGGATTGCTAGGATCCGAATTTATTCAAACAAAAAAAACAAAAAAAAAACACACAGACGCTCCAAGTAAAGCGCATAAGATGTGAAAGAATTAAAATATAGTTTCACTAGAGATGACCTGATAAGTTTGTTGATGAAGAAGGGCATCCCCAAGCTTAGACGCTTGAGTCTCTCTGAATATGGTTGGGATGAACCACGGGGGCATCCCCAAGCTTAGGCTTTTCACTCTTCTTGATCACATAATATCACCCTTCTCGCTTGATCCTTGAAAACTTCCTTCACACCAAACTCAAGACAGTTCTCATTAGAGGGTTAGTGCATAATCAAAAATTCTCATATTCTGTAATGATACAATCAATCCCAAAGCTTCTGGACATTAGCTACAGCCACCAATGCTTTGTGGAGCAAAGAAATCCACACAAACACAGTAAAAGAGCGAATGCAAAACAAAAGGCAGAATCTGTCAAAAACAGAACAGTCTGGAATGACGAATTTTTTCGAGGCACTTAAGTTGCTCAGATGGATCTGGCCTAAAATAATGAAAGTTGCGTACATATCTCAGGAATATGCGTGATTTTTCTCAGAATTTTTTGAATTTTCTACAGGGAGATAAGCTCAAATCCGTGACAGCTAAAAATCTGTCACTGCGCAGAAATCCAAATCTTGCATCAACTTTCAATATAGAACTTTACTTGGCACAACATTGCGATAAAATAAAGATACAAAGGAGTTGCTACAGAAGTAACAAAACTCCTTGACTCAAAGAAAACAAAAATAACAGCAAATAAAAACGATGGGTTGTCTCCCATAAGCGCTTTTCTTTAACGCCTTTCAGCTAGGCGCAGAAAGTGAAAATCAAGTGTTGTCAAGAGAAGAAGCATCAACGGAGAGTTTAGAAGTTTTCTCAACGATGCATTGCACTTTATCTATGTAAGTTTCAGAAACTCCCCTTTCATTACTTTTAGGTAAACTATCCTCATCAAATAAATTTTCAGGCACAATCCAATTAAAGTTCTTTTCTAGTGCCTCATGCATTCCTGCAATCTTAAAAGGAATTGGTATTTTATTCTCTCCTTCATAACTAGTTTCTTTAGTGTACTTGGATCTTTCCTTCTCTAATTTTTCAAGTATATTGGCGATATCAATGTAATAACCAAGCATCCTATATCGCATAAAAACTTTTCTAGCTTCACTAGCTACATCTCCAAATTCTTTGAGAAGGGTTTCTAAAACAAAATCCTTCTTTTCCCCCTCTTCCATATCATGAAGTCTAAGAAACATATGCTGCATTATAGGGTTAAGGTTAACAAACCTAGCTTCAAGCATGTGGACTAAGGAGGCAGCAGCAATTTCATAATTAGGGGCAAGTTCTACCAAGGATCTATCTTCAAAATCTTTCAGCTTGCTAACATGACTAAAAAATTCTTCAATGTTGTCTCTTCCAATGATAGACCCACTACCCACAGATATTTCTTTTAAAGTGTACTTAGGGAGAGCATGATAAATAATAAAAACTAAACAGAAAATAAACTAGATGCAAGTAACTAATTTTTTTGTGTTTTTGATAAAGAGAGCAAACAAACTAAATAAAAATAAACTAAGCAAGACAAATAACAAAGTAAAGAGATTGGGTGTGAGAGACTCCCCTTGCAGAAGCAATTCTGTTTTCCCCGGCAACGGCGCCAGAAAACGTGTTGGTGGCTCTAGGTTAATAGTGCCAGAAACAATGCTTGTACGTCACACGTCAGTTGGGAACCCCAAGAGGAAGGTATGATGAGTGCAGCAGTAAGTTTTCCCTCAGTATGAAACCAAGGTTTAATCGACCAGTAGGAAAACGAGGTTTGCTTCGAAGGTGTTGGTGAGGAGTGTAGTGCGGCGCAACACCAGGGATTCCGGTGCCAACGTGGAACCTGCACAACACAATCAAATTACTTTGCCCCAACTTAACAGTGAGGTTGTCAATCTCACCGGCTTGCTGAAAACAAAGGGTTAAACGTATCGAATGGAAATGATGTTTGTTTGCATAAAACAGTAGAGAACAATGATTGCAGTAGATTGTATTTCAGATGTAAAAGAATGGACCGGGGTCCACAGTTCACTAGTGGTGTCTCTCCAATAAGATAACTAACATGCTGGGTAAACAAATTACAGCTGGGCAATTGACAATTGATAAGTGCATATAACATGCATGTGTGAGCTGTGGTGTCTACTATGAGATTCATTTGGGCATTACGACAAAGTACATAGACCGCTATCCAGCATGCATCTATGCCTAAATAGTCCACTTTCCGGTTAACATCCGTACCCCTTCCAGTATTAAGTTGCAAGCAACAGACAATTGCATTAAGTAATGTGCGTAATGTAAACAATACATTCATCCTTGAATAAAGCATTGCTGTTTTACCCCTAGTGGCAACAACACATCTACAACCTTAGAACTTGCTGTCACTATCCCAGGTTAAATAGAGGTTGAACCCAACTATCATGCATAAATACCCCCTCTTGGAGTTACAAGTATTCACGTGGCCAAGGCTTCAACAAGTAACGGAGAGCATGCAAGATCACAAATGACATAGACATGATAATATAATATTCAGCTCCACATAGGTATCAATATAAGTCAGATCCCAGCAAACACAACATGTAGCATTACAATAAGATGATCTTGATCATGATAGGCAGCTCACAAGATCTAAACATGATGGCACAAGTGGAGAAGACAACCATCTAGCTACTGCTATGGACCCATAGTCCAAGGATGAACTACTCACGCATCACTCCGGAGGCGGGCATGGCGATGTAGAGCCCTCCGGTGATGATTCCCCTCTCCGGCAGGGTGCCGGGAAGAGCTTCAGAACCCCCCGAGTTAGGGTTGACGACGGCGGCGGCAGCGAATATGTTCTGGATGAAAGGCTCGGTGTTTTAGGGTTTTCGCGTCTCGGGGAATAAATAGGCGAAGGGGCGATGTCGGCGGACCCCCGAGGGGCCCAAACCACCAGGCGCGGCTGGGCCCACTGCCGCGCCACCTGGTGGTTTGGCCACCTCGTGGCACTCTTCGTCTCTCCTTCGGACTCCGTGTGTGCTGGAAAAATAGGGACCTGGCCTTTTGTTTCGTGCAATTCCGAGAATATTTCCAGAAGTAACTTTCTGAAACCAAAAACAGCAGAAAACAGGGAACTGGCACTGTGGCATCTTGTTAATAGGTTAGTCCCAGAAAATGCATAAAAGTGATACGAAGTGTATATAAAACATGTAGCAAATGGTATAATATAAGCATGGAACAGCAGAAATTATGGATACGTTGGAGACGTATCAATCACCTTTAGCACATGGCAGCATAGTATACCGTCACGTTCAAACTTACAGCAATTGCAGGAGAAAATGTCCTCTTCAAGGTTAGCAATCACCAAGTAGTTTCGATATCCATAGTATGGAACCGGTGCATCTACTATGCTAAGCTCATATATGTACTCTCCTAGGTACTGACAAAAGTATGACATAGTTTCCCTGAATTCTGACTGGAACCTGTTGAAAATGCCTCTTGTGTATGTTTTAGCCATTTGTTTCTCTATAGGATTTCGAGGAGACCACAGATCGATCTGCTTCTGTCAGAGCTGTTTCTGCCTCTGCTTTCTTTTCTCTATTCAGTATATTATCCTGCAGTGTCTCGTACTGCATTAGGAAATCCAGAATAGAGTTCTTTGGGCTCACATATCTTTTCAGTAATGCGTTGAATCCCTCGCTTCTTGCTGTGGTCTGCACGAAGGGAAAGAAGTCATGCATAAAGTAGGCCGGAACCCAGCATGCCCTGTGTTCCCAAATTGCATATAGATCCGCATTGCCTCTTTCATTATGTGCTTCGAGCATTGCATCCCAGTTGTCCGTAAACTCCTGTGGTGACAAACTGGTGTTCACACATGCTTTAATTGCTTCATGCAGCTCAGGGTGTGCGGCCAAGTATGATCCATACTTCTCTGTTAAATTCTGCACCACATGCCACCTGCAGTTTCTGTGTATTGCCTGTTTGAAAACCGATAGTATAGCTGCACGCATTGCATAGTCTTGGTCTGTGATTATGCATCTTGGTGCCACACCACCCATTGCTTCTAAGAAGGTTTCCATTAACCACACATAGCTTTCGGTGAGCTCATTACGCAAGAAGCCACAGCCGAATTGCACAGACTGCCCATGGTGATTGATCCCGATGAACGGTGCGCAGGGCATCTTGTAGATATTTGTGAGGTAAGTTGCATCAAAGGATATGAAGTCTGCATATTGTGGGTATGATCTACGTGATTCACCGTCTATCCAATACATTCTTTCAACACAGTCATCTTCATCCAGTTTTATTTTGTAGAAGAAATCCTTATCTTTCTTTTCCATCTTTCTGAAGTATTCCAGACAATGCTCCATGTCCTTGACCCTGTGGGTTCGTCGGAATTTTGCTCTCAAGTTTGCCACATCTTTATCATTGTATGGCACATCTTTTCTTTTCCCGTAGAATCTGGACATTAGTTGCATCTGCCGGCAAGTTGGGATGTTGCACTCATGCAACATCTTGAGGAAGCGTTGTTCATCCAAGGGGATGTTGCGATGTGCACGTAGGAACTTAGTAAGAGATGGTTTTTTGATCAGGGGGTGGTTGTGTGCATCGGTCGCTTGCACAACAGTGTACCATCCATTGAGCTTCTTGATGTACATGTGCGCCTGGCATCCAGTTCTGGGGATAGTACTCCTTTTCCTTTTCTTCACGACTGACTTGGGGTTCTGCGTGTCCTCCTTTGGAACTAAAGCTCTGCCACCCTTGGTGCACAAAAAGAACACCTTCTGGTACTCTTTATCATCATCCTTCCTCGACCAAGCAATCCTTATGCTGAAACCTTTCCTTAGTGAGTACTCAAGGTAGTGAGCCTTGGCAGCTTCATAAGTGTCGAAACGCATATGTAATGCTGGGGGTTGGGGTGTAGAGTTCACATCATCTATACCATCGTCTTCTCCCTGCTGTCCTGACACGTCAGTGCTCATCGTATGATCTTCAATTGTTTCTCCAGTTTTTGTTTGTTGCTTGCTACTAGCTGACAAGGTTTCCATGCTTTCAGCCCCTGGAAACACTTCATCTTCACCTGCACCTTGTATGAAACATTATATCAGCTTTTAATTTCCCATGTTTCTTTTACTCTTTGTTTGTGCAACTTGAAGTAATAAATACATTTGTGATTTTTTCAGTTAGAAGTAGGGTGGTAATTTTAGTCTAAATCGTTTGGTAGTTTCAGTACACCGTAGGTGGTAAATTCTAGACAGCTGAGAGCTAAGCAATAATTTGTTGGCATGTTTTTTCTGTAGAATTCAGTGAGAAACAGGATGGTAACAAATAACCTACATTGATTGATAGTTTCAGCTGAGATACTTTTAGACATCTAAGTGCTAAGTATTAATTTCCAGGCATGTTTTTTAGTGGGTGGTAAATTCAGTCAGAAGTGGGTGGTAAGTTCAGAAGAAACTTAATGGTGTCATGCATTTCGTAACTCAAGCAATTAGGGATGGATAATTGTCATGCGTATACCTGCATTTTCCACACCAGCATTGTTGTGTGACAAACCTTCATTGATGTCATCTGTTTCCAAGTTGAGATCTTTATCCATGGGTGCCCTGTTCAAATTTTATGCAAAACTTTAGCATGGTAACAATAGGGGTAGTCTGGTGGTAACTTTTTTAGTGTTACTTCAAGTATTATGTAGCATAATTTGTACCAACAATTCCTCCTGTTCGAAATCATGTCGAAACTCAAGTCTAATTATAGCACATAGTGGGTGGTAACATTAGCATACGTGGGGTGGTAATTTTAGCACACGGTAGGTGGTAATTTTTTGGATTTCACTGTGTTATAACTCTAGTGCTGCTACATGTATAAATCTAGCTATTCTACATGGATAACTTTCTAATTTTTTTTGCCCCTGCTATGTCACATGCAGATTTCTCCAAATAAAGAGGAAAGGATGCAGATCAGGAGTATATACTCACATGAAATATATGGATTCATCATTCATCGTATGGAATAGGAGTTGATAGCTATAGATACCACAGATAAGGAGTATTTGTTCCTACTCTGGTCACCAGATTGATTTTTCATACTGAACCATATGTGCCTGTGTCTCTAGACTTCATCTAGGCTACAGATCATGCAGATAGACAAATATAGACTACAGATCATGCATCTAGACCACAGATCACGCATCTAGACCACAGATCATGCCTAGGTATCCCCCAAAAAATATGTGGAACTTTTCTCTATGAATTCTGAGCTATGCAGTGTTTGTTAGTAGGCAGTACCTGTCTGTTTCCCCCGTGGTATCCTTTGATTTGGTGTGTTTTCAGTTTTTCTCTGTTGCAGATCTTGGATGCCCAACCATGGCGATGCGAGCCTAGAAGAAGACGGGGGCAAGGGTTAGCTGCTGCGTTGGGAGAGCGTGGGGATCGGGGGTAGGTAAGGGCAGGATTTGTGTGGCTCTCCGTTGGGGATCCGGTCCTTGTAATGATTTAGCGCTGGGGGTTTTGCCTTTTTTGACTGGGTCAGCACGTGGTCCAGCGTGGCAGAATTTGGCTGGCTGGGCCGCGCGCGGAGCGCGCGTACACGGCATCTTTTTGTTGCCTAGTGGGGCTGTCGCTTTCGGGCGGGAACGCGCGCGGCGCACGCGGAAGGTAGCGCGTACACTTTCGCCAGATAGCAGGCGTCAGCTGCGTAGTCGTCGCCATCTAATAAATGTACACTTGCATGACACCACACATATGATACTATCCACTATAGATGTAGTAACATAAACTAATAACATGTGCATGTTACTAATCTATGTTATTCCCCACCATGAACAACCTAAATTAGGTTCCAAAAGTGAATACCACATTTCTTTATAGGCCGTCCTAAGGCCTACCATATAGTTGGTCAAACACAAGTATTGTACAATTGACCTACAACTCAACATGATCTCCCGGCCGTTTCTGCTCGACCCAAGGACTCAAATTAAGATGTACAACGTGGGTTCAATTCAAGATGTGGACTACTAGCTGCCGCTACTATTTCAGTTCCATATTGAAGCTTAATTTAGTATAGTAACCTCTCTGTCATTGAAACTGCGTCCACAGTTGGAACTTGGAAGCGTTTAGAACAATCTCTTTGACGCGGTGTCTACTCGTTTTTGGCCGGCACTGCTTGGTCACAGAAAAGCGTGAAATCATGTGTTCTGCGGGATATTTGATCTCGCGATACGCCCCTCGGCCACAAGTTTACATATGAACCACTCGATGGATATCCACGCAAGCGAGGTTGTATATATACTTCTTTTGAACATTCAAACATTTTCTTAATTCCTTTTGAAACATCTAAAATGATTTTTTTATTGGTAGCCTGCTAGCACCTAAGCATTGGTCAAACTAGATATATCCTCCCTACATGTGCTCGCTCCGTCACCACCGCCGGCAACTTGCATGTCCACGTCCCACAAGGTGCCACACCTTGACCGACTCATCGAGCTTTTCAATGTACACCATGTACCGCCGATGGCCACTATAACCGGCCATCGCCACTTCATCCGTGGTGGTGCACTTCACGATTCCGATATGTCCAGACAATACGGACAAACCAAGGTGCTCTGTTATTTCCTGCCGCCAAACAGTGAGCTCTAGTTGGCCGAACTGCTGACCACGAGCTTCCCAACGATCGTGAGGCACATCACCGGCATCTCGTGGCCGTTGAGAACACCTCTGTATCTGGCCTCGCCGTCGTTCCAGTCTCAGTAGGTAACGGTGCCATCGGAGCAGGGGCAGAGCTGGAGCTGAGCTGACCCGATGCACCACTTTACTATGGCAATTTTTTTGAAGAAACAATCTACTTAAACGTATGGTTTGCAACTGCTAGCATAGATAATATGACATAACAAAAGACAATACATGAATTTATAAGAACTAGTAGTAAAAACCAAAAAAAAACTTACTACATAGATGAAATAAAGGGCAAAGTTACTTGTAAAAGATGTCTAGCATTTTTAAATTCCAATATACATCATCAAACACCTAGATTCAATAACCTGCAAGATAAAAGGTTGACTTAATTTCCAATCCGAACATAGTAGGATGACCAAAATTATACAATTTATGTGCATCAGGGTTAGCCCATTGGGCTCCGCCCCTGCATCGGAGGAGCCGAGGCACATGACGCGGTCCTCTAAGAATTCCGTCGAACAACTCTGATCATTTCTAAGAATCACAACATGGAGTGACAAACAGATACATGGTGTTGCTGCATTCCTCGATGCCTCCCAAATCCAGACCTAAAATGTAAGCTCCTACTACGCAATGGTGTTCCAGTTTCACATCCACTACCAGAGAATTCTATACTGACTTGCATATGGTTGTTAATCGTGGTATGTGGATAGGTGTCTGTCTGCCTCTTTTGACAAAGTTCATGGTGAGCTTTCTCCCATGTTACTAAATCATTTCCTTCCAACTACTTCTTTTAAGAGAAAGAACAAACATCGTCTCTTAATTGGATATAGTCCAATGCAACAACCATGCGATGTATGCAGAAAACAAAGTGCCTCCAGACCGACATACTGCTTTACCATGTGGCGCTCTTAAAATATCTGTTGGTAAAGCAACCGCGGCCGCTCGGTCCGGACTTGGTGGCACTACTTTGTCCCCGGCGCCGGAAACCGGGGCAAGGCCATTTGCTTGCTTGCTATTCTAGTCACTTTGGAGATATGAAGTTGAGAAACGCGTGAGTTTTTTGTCAAACATCTACAATTCCAACTTTTGTACCGGCCAAGATCAAGAAAGAGGCAAAATTGGGTGACTGCTCGAGCTAAACATTTGAGTGAGATTTTACCCAGTAGGCTTATAATAAAGAGATGCCTGGTTTCTGTAAAACCCATGGAAGTTTGTGTTATGTTGTCTAAAACTCCTTAATTAATGAGGTGAGATAAAACTTTGGCTCAGTTTTGGAGAAATATACTCCCCTAACTATTAATTACAGTCGCATGACAGCAAACTGGCCTGTTCATACGTAACCACGCGTTGAACCACTCTTATTGTTGTATTTTAGTTACCACCTAGCTTGAAAAAAATATTAATGCACTTTCCACGTTCACTCAATTTACTTCGCTAGGGGATAGTACACATGACTTTACACGTATACGAACTTAGTCTCCAATTTCAGCAACAAGGGAGTGCAGTGTGACCTGCAGGATATCTGCATACAAGGACAGCTTACATATAATAAACCACTGTCGAGTAGTAATTAAACACGGCGTACGTACGACCAGTCATGCATATGAGCATATCTATCTCGACCGATCGCGTACTTTATCTGGTCATCACTCCCGTATCTCCGATTCACTTTTCCAGAGGACGTGCCACTGCCAATTTTCTAACACTCTGTCGCGATTTTTGCGGCTGATCCACGCCTAAGCAAATGACACGAATTAAGGTTGCCGCTAGACTACGCGACCCCGTCATTTGATTGCAAATGACAAGAAGTTCTTGTCTCCCGTCAATTGACAAACCCAAACTTAGAGATCCACGTTGCACAGCTACTCGCAATTAGTAACCGAAATAGTTACTCCCTCCGTTCCAAATTACTTGTCTTCCATTTGTCCACATATGGATGTATCTATACTTGTAACATGTCTAGATACATCCACATGTGTACAAATGAAAGACAAGTAATTTGGAACGGAGGGAGTACATGTCACGGAATATTTGGGCTTACGTCGCGAGATCTATGACCCAAGAGGCCAAGAGATAACTAAGAACCGGTGATACTAGCTGGTGATATCAAGGATTTATTGGTATCGTTTGTGCACTGTAAGTATGTTATCGTCTAATCTATTTTGGACATGACTCTGCGTCGATTTATTTTTTTATTTTTTTATTTTTGTTGAAACAAGGCAAAGAAAAAAACATGTCCTATATTGATAAAGTAGGAGCAAACATACAGGACAATGCCCAAAAAAAAAAACACAACTCGATCCACGCCGGCCCCGAGGCCGCGCCCCACACGGGTCGACGACCAAGTTGCCCAAGCAACCATGGCCGACACCAAAAGCCCTAAACGCAACACGTCGGAGGGGAGAAATCCGGAGCCGCAGCTCCGACATCCACGCCGGCCCCAAAGCCGCGCTCCACACGGGTCAACAACCAAAACGCCCTAGCGACACAGGCTGACACCACACGACCTCGACGCAACATGGCGGAGGTGACCTCGACGCAATACAGCGGAGGCGAAGCATTCGGGGCCGCCGCTCCGGCATCCACGCCAGCCCCAAGGCTGCGCTCCATAACGAGCCGACGACCAAGACGTCCAAACGATCAAAGTCGGCGCTCCACGGCCTCAACGCAGCATGGCGGAGGCGAAAACCCGGAGCCGCCGCTCCGACATCCACGACGGCCCCAGGGCCGCGCACCCCCAAGCCGAAGACGAGAACTCGCCATCGCCAACAACCAGCTCTCCACAGGTCCCACTGGCCGGTGGAACATCCAAGGCGAGGCCCCAAGAGGCAAGCGACGCAGGAGCGCCGCCCTCGCCCGATCCCGCGAGGGATCTAGGGTTTCCCCTGGAGAACCCGACATGGGGACGCGACACCATCACCTCGACGACGCCTTCAAGAAGGGCGCGGCGTCCGAGGACGTCGCCGTCGTCGGCCCGACCGACAACCAGGGCGGGACTTTCGTCCGGCGATGGGTTGCAGATCCGCAAGCCGCCCGTCAAGGACCGACCAGACCATCCACACGTGAGCCGCAAACCGCCGCAGCACCTTACGCCACGGCCGACGGCACGCCGACATCGACCCAGTCGAGCCGCAGCTCCGGGGCCGCCGCCCCGGCTTTCCTCCTCCCGTTCACGCCCCTGCCGAAGCCAGGGGCGCGTCGCCATGGACGTCTCCGCAACCGCCGCGTCATGCGCCGGCCCGCAGGGCCTAGATGCGGCCCGCACGGGCCCTGCCAGACGAGCGCCGCCGCCGTCGCGTGCTCCACCGGCCGCCTCCTGCGCCGCACCGCGCGTCGCCGCAGGACCACGCCGGGCCGACCGAGCGCCAGAGCTCGCGCCGCCACGACGTCGGCGACCCAGGCCCACCGTCCTCACGGCCGGGCCGAGGCCGCCCCCATCAAATCCGGCCGGCGCGAGAGCGCCGGATCCATCTTGCCGCCGTAGATACGGCCTCCGGAGCCGCCGCTCCGGCGTGCCAGCGCAGGCGAGCCGCCGTCGCCGCCCAGTCGAGCCAACGAGGGAGAGGAAACCACCCCCGCCGCCAGTTGTGTGGCAACGGGGAGGCCGCCACCGCCGCGGCGCGGAGGTCGGCAGCGGTGAGGACGGGCGGGGATAAGGTGGGGGGCGGCGGCGGCGCGAGAATCGCCCCCGGTGTCGCCTGGGTGCAACGGGGGGAGGGGGAGCACAACATGTGAATATTCCATTCTGCGTCGATTTAAAAAAGAAGGATTTTTTTTTTTTGCGAAGGAAGAACAAGATTACATCAACCAAGCATACAGAGAAACTCAGAAACAAAGATGGATAGCAAACCGGCCCTTCTGATCTCTGGTGCCCTCCTGCTCGCACAGCACGCTCCGCCGGCGAATCCCGCCGCCGCACCTCCATCAAACGTTGGACTGGGAGGAGCCCTCAGGCGACGAAGAAGTCGACGGTCCTCGGCGCTATGCCTCCATCCCGCGCGATGAGCAGCAACATCTTGGTCAACTTCATCTTCTTCATCCAGATCTTCAAACTCCGGCGTCGCCATCACGCACGCCGGCTTGAGGGAAGGCGCGTCGAAGCTCTGGGGAGCCGCAACGACGCCGCGGGCGGCAGATCTGCCCCGAGCCTCCCGCAGAAGGCTCAGAACCGAGAAGAAAACCTGCAACCACAAAAGCTTCTCCAGCGGCACCATCTTCTCCACAGCGCCGCCAGCAAGCGCCCTACCTCTACCTACACTATATACACGCCGGGATCTACCGATTCCCCGACCTCCCGCCGCCGGAGCGGCCGACGGAGGCGAGGAATCGAGTAGATCGCCGGCGGCGAGGTGGTGGAGACGGGGAGGCGAAAAAAGAACTCCTTTCACTGTAGATGGGGAAAGGGGAGCGGTCCGACTCGCTCTTAAAAAAAAAAAAAAAGACGGCGCAGCGGCCGGGATGGAGGGCGGCGTGGGCGGATGGAGGCGGCGCTGGATTCAAACGGTGGCCGGAGACGTCGGGATCGACAGCGGCAGGCGGTGGAGATGGAGGGCGGCGTGGGCGGATGGAGGCGGCGCTGGATTCAAACGGTGGCCGGAGCGGCCGACGGAGGCGAGGAATCGAGTAGATCGCCGGCGGCGAGGTGGTGGAGATGGGGAGGCGAAAAAACATGGTTTGAAGCACACGCGGCTAAACTTCCATATATATCCCTTTTTATTAGTGGTAGGCCCGCGGTAATCGAGGAGCTTTCAGAGCTGATCAGATTTTTTTCAACACGTTTTTGTCTCTAATGTGATTCAGTGCGTGCTTGTTGCTGGATCAGTGGACACGTACTCGGTGGCCGTATGTGACTGAGGACTTTGGTTTGGGAACCTTCTTGTAACTCAAGCACATGGTAATTAAGGGTGCAGCTATTTCAATGTCCCATTCTCTATGTTGTAACCCAAGCACATGGTAAAGGAGTACTACGATTCTTCTAGAAGGCTTTCCCATCCCTCTATATATAAAGGGAGGACATGACCTCCACCTCTCCGGCGCGCCACGTCGCTCCTTTTCTTCTGGCCGTCCGTTTCTGGATGGAGCCACGTCGTCTCCCAGCGCGAGGTACTGTCCCACCTACAGTACGCGCGCTTCCGCACCAACCAGAGGACGACACGTCACCAGTTACCGGCCGGTGGAATCGGTGGCCAGCCGGTCACCCCTCCCGCACGATTTTTGGCGCAAGATTTTACACAAAACCCCCCGAAAAGGACTAATTCGTAAATTCTGTGAACGACAGGGATCTCCGTGTAAAAACGCCCCGCACAACTCGCCCTTTCTCTTCCCCTCTCCCTGCACGAGCCGCCCCTCCGCGCCTCCCCCGACAGATCGACGCCCACCATAGTCTCCGCCGTCGTCTCCTCCACCTCCTCGCCGAAGATTGCTTGCCGGGATGCCCGGATTCGCCGTCGACGTGCTCCCTTCCGTCGCCTCCGGCCGCCGGCTGCCGCTGTCGATCCCGACGTCTCCGGCCACCGTTTGAATCCAGCGCCGCCTCCATCCGCCCACGCCGCCCTCCATCCCGGCCGCTGCGCCGTCCTCCATCCCCGGTCGCCCGCGCCGCCTCCATCCACGGCCGCCCGCGCCGCGGTGGGGGCCGTCCCTGCCATGCTCCTCCACGTCTCCCTCCTGCCATGGTCGCCCACGGCCGTGTCCTTCCGAGGTCGCCGCCGGTCGCTCCCGTGCTCGGCCTCCACCCGCCGTGCTCGACCTTGCTCTGCTCCGGCCGCTCGACCTCACCTGCTCCGCCGTGCTCAACCACCGCCTCTGCTGCGCCTCCTACTAGCTGTAACATCCGCTGTCGCGATGACCGCCGGCGTCGGATGGGACAACGACCGCACTGCCGAGGAGGATGCCCAGAGGTAATAAGCGATCCAATTTGTGCTCTCCGATTTGTGCTATGCAATTTGACAGATTATGTGTAGTCATTTATGTGGTCTATGCCCAGATATGTGTAGTCAAGGTTCAATCTAATCTGACAGCTTATATGTAGTGTAATTTGACAGACTTCTGACTCCAAATCATGTTCCAAAATTGTATATATTTCTCTCACAAGATTGGCTCAAGTAAAGCATGAAGTGCGGTTTTGATTTCTGTGGTTTGATTCTAAATGAATGGACAACTGAATTTCTTCTAGCGATGAGCTTCAGTTCCTGTTTAGATAGCTCCTATTGCTAAAAGAGAATAGGTTTTTTTAAAGCTATTGCTATATCATTCTGCCTGTGCGATGGTTATTTGCCAGTGCATTGTGTTAGCTGGCTATATTGAGTTGAGTAAAGGCCAATTAAATTGCTGAGCTTCTTTGTTTCAGAATTGTAGCGTCAAAAAAAAAAGTACTGCTTAAAGAAAGACACCGTGCATAGTCAAGTAGTAATTATCCCTTTAAACTGTATTAGATATACAAAGATATTTTTGTGTTCTTTAAACTGAACTCAATCACAAGATGTCTTCTTTCACTTGGTTTTTCTTCAGATGTCTAAATCAATGGATCGACACAGGCAGGAAACATACATATCTCAGATGTCTTCTTTCACTTGGTTTTTCTGAGTCCTTGGTTTCTGTCATTCCCCTTGCGGGAGAGGCGCTGCAGTATCGATCCATTGATTTAGACAAATTACATACTTACTTATCGAGCCGTCTTTACATTGCTCTAATGCAGTCACTGAATATAGAAAGTATCGTAATTGTCTGTAAAATAATCATTTAGTTCTCTAAAACAAGTTGCATGCTTATCTTTTCAGGTGGGCGTGCGTTGCTGCTTCCGGAGGAGCACGACTTCTACCAAAAAGGTATATTCCCAAATCCCAATCCATGCTCTCCTCATAGTTGACTGCTGTCCGCTGCTCTTTCTCTTCTTCCCTCCCCGCCATAGGAAGTGATTTGGTCATTTCATGTTTCTTTACGGCTGGGCTTTCTTTCCTTTTCAGGTTCCCACAGGTTTCTTACAGTGTTGGGACACAAAGACGGGAACAAGTAATGCACGGCCGTTTCATTCAGTATCACAACCGAAAGTTCTTTAGCTACCAATAGCTAGCAGCAGTTTTTCGGTCCTTTACCAATTACCCACAATCTTTATCAGTTGCCATTCGTGATGGCTCGAACTTGACTACTAGGACCAGTGACACGCCTAGATGCAGCTGAAAATACACTATTGAGTAAAGTATACTGACTGTTTCTATTGTTATATTTTATACCCTGTTAAGATTTCTTTGTGACAGCATAACTCCACACATAAAAGAACATTACTAATTTATTGTACATGCCGACTGATGTATTTTTTTCTCAAACTACATATGAGTATATGACTGTTAAACCATAAAGCTTCCGCTTTTGTATACATAAAGAACATGACTGATGTATTTTGTTTTCTCAAACATCATATGACTTTTTTTGAGAATGGTTTTATTTTAGATTTGTACTCACAAACTCAATTTTACATTAGATAATTGGTTTACCAGTATTTCAGAATGTAACAGATCCATTAAATAGTGTTATGGATGAGCCTTTTTTATTTACATGACCATGTATATGATCAGATCCTTATCACATGACATCTATGTCAATTTTTAGCTTTCCATTTAATCGCTTCATCCCTTAATATGTTTCTATTATTCTCTTCCGAGTAATCCTCTTAACATTCCTGGTACATCGTCTTTCTTTATTAGAATATTTTTATTGCGAATTTGCATTGCACGTTAGTTGTTCTGAATCCAGTTCCTGTGGGCTATGGCCGTACACTGTGGGTAAATTCTATATAAATACATGTTGTGAATTCCCTTTTAGTGGACTTACTGCTGCTGCTTTTGTTGGTGCAGACAAATTTGGCAAACTATACTTCTCTCAGGACCATCATTAAGTTTTTGCTGATGATATTGGTAGAACTATAGAACGACTTTGTTCTCTGGCTAGCTTTGTTGAGAGCATCTTCAGGTTGAAGCTTTGTTCCTGTGATGTGTTCTTCCGTTCACCTCGAGAAAGTATTTTAAGCAACAATCTATGAACAAATTATGTGGGCTGGAGCTCCTACGTGTACACAACACAAGAGATTTTTTTGTTCTCTTTGTATTGGCTGCCATCTGCCGTTCTTTGCTTAGGAAGAGCATCAACCTGATCAGTGAAGTGATAGGGTAAGTAAGGCTATAAAATTTGTAATTCAGCACACCAATTCTGCATAAGGAATTAGGTATATTCTTCCATTTATTGAATATATTAAGCATTGCCGCGCTACACTTACCACTATCTATAAATATCTATAACAATTTTACCAACTTTTTGAAATCTAAACAATTAACAAATGTAATTTTTTTTTGAATTCCAACAGTTTTACAATATGAACAATTTTTTTAATGCGGATATTTTTAAATATGAATTTTAACACACAGGCACGGCGTGTCGACGCGCCATCTTGCCTAGTACAATTAAGGAAAAGTGGGGGACGTTTTGTCTGCCTGGATTCATATGCTTCTGTTATACTAGAAAAATAAAAAAATAGTAAAACATTTTAAAATAATCTGAAAACAATTGGTGATGAAGGTATACAAATGTTATCATACGTGCCAAATTCATATGGAAATGATATGTGTGGTGCTATAAGCGAAAAAAAATAAGATTCCATTTTGACCACTGGTTTATTTATTTATTTGCACAACACACCGAAAATGTCATTTCCCTCGAAATTTTACACTCGTATGTAGAATATTTATATATGTTCAACACCAATTATTTCAATTTTTTGAAACGTTTTACTAGTTTTTGAATTTTTCATTCTAACACGAGCATATAAGAGTTCGGGTGCCATTTTGAATTTCTGAAATGTACACGGCATTTGTCCGCCATTTTGAATTTCTGAAATGTACACGGCATTTGGCCAGAGCAAGACGGGGACATGCATTGACAGACCTAAAAGCTTCAGCGCCGACCATTTACATGAAACGTTGACGCCAGAAATTAGCAAAGCAAACTAGCATGGCAGTCACGCTCACGTAGACGTGTTACAAAGTAGCAGGTACAGTGAAGCGGACTCGTACAGCGGCCGGGACGTGTCGATCGTCCGACGTGTCTCGCTGGGAATTCGACAGCGGTGCGTGCTGGTCATCGTGGTTAAGTCGTGTGAGGTTTGATGACGTGATCGTATCAATTGTCTTCTTCCTTTGACTCTCTGATTTCTCCCAGGAATCATTTCCTTCCAACCTCTCTTTTTAAAGAACGAATGGGCACCGTCTCGACAGAATCCGGCCCAGTGCAACATCCATGTCACGTATGCAGAAATGAATGCGCCTCGAGACCGACTTACTGGTTTACCATGTGCTGCATTGAATTTGAACCAGGTTGGGCTCGATGCTTCTGGCTTGGAGCTCCAATTAAGGGTGTCACGCGGCGCCCGGATCCGGCCCGCATAGTACTAGAAATAGCCTACGCTGTCAAGTTTTTTGCTTTTTTGAACTAGTACATGCTTAGGTGAGCCGTTGCGGACCGCCGCCTGAAACCCGAGCTCCAATACATATCTGTACCAGAATTAAGGATTTCGATCGACAATATAATTAATTTTTCTTTGAGCCATTTTCATTTTTAGGTTAATGACGTATTTGTTGTTTACATTGCGACGGTTGCTACGAATAGTGCTGCCTATGATACGACTGGAATCGATCGTTATAAGAGCCCTAGCGCCTTCTAGTCTTGATTCTTTTCACTTTACCAATACTACGGCTTCCTGTTTTGCCATTTGCAACCAGTGTGAAATTACACAATGATTTTATATGATGCATATTGCTTACCTTATTGTAGTTTCCTTGTTTATTGCCTTTTATGCAGGTCACGGATGAACATATCTTAATCATAGCTACATTAAGATCATACTTTTTTCCACACAAAACAACCATACTTTTTTCCAAAATGGGATAGCCCGAGTATGTTAATATAATAAAACTTCAACAAATTGCTCATTTGTTTCTATTGTACACCTAACTACTATCTCTGGCCCATTTGGAAAGAAAGAAATCACAGACTGTTCAATGGCGTGCGCAAGCCATACACGGAGGCATACGTCCGCACCTCAGTAGTAGTTTATTCATACTCGTGTAATCCGCATGCCGTTTGGAGTGGTCTGTTACGATTTTCTCTGCTATATATAACACAACATGTAACATGTTTTGCACAATTCTTTTCTTCTAGCTGAAAGGCAGTGTTCCTGCCGATTTCTCCACAAAAAAACTCATACTCCTTCAGTTTCTTGATATAAGGTGTCCAAGTTTTTAAGAAGAAAATAAAATATAGGGCATGTTGCTAATTTATCGGTCATTTTACCAATAAAAAATGTGTCACAATCTGGAGGGATTTCACGGATTGTTTTCATTCTGTGCCTATTAGGTTCTCTCTCTCTCTCTCTCTCTCTCTCTCTCTCTCTCTCTCAGGAGAAAATGAGTACATTGCATGCCAAATACCTACATATTAATATTTGTGTCAAAACCTTAGACACCTTATATTAAGAAACCGAGGGAGTATATAACAGTGTTTTCAGTTCATGTCGGTCCAACACGTAAGGATATCCAAATATTTTGGTTTTATTTTTCGTACCTTACATGAATCATTTGAATAAGAAGGACCCTTGTCAAGATTTTTACATTCTTGTCATTAAATAGAAACTGGAAATAATTATGACATTTTGAATGCGCCACCACTCCAGAGGAACTTGCTCTAGAATTTTAGTTTCATTCAGAGCATAGGTGCAAGAGTACATATACCATATATGGTGAGTCATCAAACTATGACTGACTAATTACAGCCGCCCAAAAAAAAATTGATTTTCAGATTTGACTGTGGCGATTTGGAGCTCGGTCCCAAGGGATCTCAATTTTTGATACATTCAAAATTCGAATTTTGAAGTTTCAAAACGTATGGTAAAAATCCTAGAAGTACTTTAAATACCACCTTGAGAAAAATATTCATGCACATTACACGTACTCTTAATTTACCCAACTAGGGCAGGCGAGTACAACCTCGGTCTCTAATTTTGGGGACAAGAGAGTGCAGTGTGATCTGCCTATATCTCCGATCTCCATACAAGGACAGTTTATACATATAATAAACAAGTGTCAAGTAGTAACTAAACACGACGTACGGCGAGTCATGCAGTATCTATCGAGTACTTTTCCTGGTCGCTCCCCTATCTTCTTTTCATTTTTTAAATTCCGCTTTACCAAGAGGGAGACAAGAGTACTCACTACTGCCATTTTCCTAACAGCATCTGGCGGTTTTGCGGCTGCTCCATACCCAAGCAAATGACACGAACTAAAAACGGCATTAAAAAACGGGAGGCCATCGATAATACGTTAGATTACTACCAGCTCCACCGATTGATGATCTTCTTGTCTCCCGTCAATTGACAATTGCAAACTGACCGATCCACGTGGCCGAGCTACTCACAAACGTGATCATCTGTCTGCACTAAGGTAGGTAGTTTCTTCATACTCGAGTAATCCACATGTCTTTTGGAAGGGTATGTTACGATTTTCTCTGGTGTAACACCCCATGTAACATGTTTGTACAATTTTCTTCTAATTGAAAGGAAGTGCTCCTGGCGATTTCTCAAAAAAATTCATACTCCTTCTGTTTCTTGATATAAGGTTTCTAAGGTTTTTACAAAAAAAATTAAAATATAGAGTTTATTGTTATTTTATGGACATTTTCCCTATCAAAAACTGAGTCACAATCTGGAGGGATTTCACGGATTGTTTTCATTTTGTGGCTATTAGGGACTCGTCTCTCTCGATTTTTCAGGAGAAAATGAGTACACTGCATGCCAAATACCGACGGATTAATATTTGTGTCAATCCCTTATAGACCTTATATTAATAAAAGGAGGGAGTATATAACCGTGTTTTCAATTCATATTGGTTATCTTACATGGATCATTCGAATAAGAAAGTTCCTTGTCAGGATTTTGACAGGTTTATCATTAAATAGAACTGAAAATATTTAGTACATTTTGAATGCGCCATCACCCCAAGAGAAACTTGCTCTAGAATTTTACTTTCATTCAGAGCATAGGTGCACTACGGGAAAACGTATAGGTCCCGACGGCCAAAAACCGTCGGCAAAGGACCCAAAACCGTCGGCAAAGGGGTATGCCGTCGGCATATGGCTGTCGGCATCTTCTCGGTCGGCATAGACTAGGAAAACCGTCGGGAAAGAAAAGCCGTCGGCATATGCTCACATGCCGACGGTTTTACTGGGCCGTCGGCAACAAATAGATAACAGACGGCTCCGTTTGACGGCGTTGGCAGAGTTGCCGACGGGCATGCCGTCGGCATATGTTGCCACGTGGCACGTCTTGGTACGTCTCCATACGCTTTGTTGCCTGGTTTGCCGACAGCAAAAGCCGTCGGCATAGTTGCATACCAGAAACAAAAAAAATGGCTTACAAAATGCCAGATGTTTACAGACATGATTCCAAACCATCAATTTGCAAACAAAGATGATACAAATATTGCATAGTCCAAAACAGTACAACCGGCAAGAATGCATTTTTTAGTTACATACAACTCATCAGAATGTTGGCTCTTTACCAATGATGCATTAAGCACTTCACTTGCACAGTCCAAACCATACGGAATTTTCAGAATTTTAGGTTACAATACAACTCATAACATATATGTGGACAATCAGTTGGAACTATGCACTGAGAAGGGTAAGAGGGGTTGAACCTAGAGAGGGACGAGCCGCACCGTCATGGAGTTGTGCCTCAATAGCCCATGTCGACATCTCCTCGATCAACACGCAGATGCAAACCTTGTTCCAGGGGTCCCGGCGCTGCTCAGGTTGTCGTCGCTAATGAACTTGTAGACGAGCTGCTGCATCTTGCTTCCACTGAAGAAAAAAATTCGGTTGAGTTTAGATCTGCTATAAATCAGTGTTGTACTACTGCATAGAACTCTTGAAATAACTCTGAAGAAAGTATCAATGAACCTTTAAAATGAGGACATGGTAAAAAAAAAAGGACATGGGAAAGTTCCTGGTAGGTTTTATCTTCTCACATTAAAACATCTAGACCAAGTATTTGACTAAAACTTCAAAATGCATCGGTGGATCCAATTATAAGCCTTTTTCAGTTTTCACACTTTAAATAAGATCAAACTAATCAGTACTTCTCATAGTAATTGTGTAGCACATAGAAGAGCACATGAATTTTGGGATACCCAAGAACAGAGAAGAAAAAATATTCTTCACAGGAACAGCACAGAGCTCTACGGTTTTAACAATTCAAGACATCCGTCTTACTAGTTAGTATTTTATTTTCTATTAACACTAGCAATTAATCATACCCTGATATTAGATTTTTGGAACAATAATGAAGAATGAAAGTTACATCATCTATGAAATCAACTAACTCAACGGTGTCTACTCAAATCTCAAAAACAATATGCATGCAGTTTTAGCATCTATCGAAGGTGCTAATAACAACTTTCATCGGTCTAGTCTTACCTCTTCTAGCTGCTGGTGCATACTCCTCTTCATGAAATTTCTGTTCAAATGCCTGCAAGATTTCAAGGAGTGAGATCAATCAGAGACTAGTTAAGAGAGAGTATTTGATACAGAGAAAAGAATGAAAAATCAAGGAGAAAGAGAAGTTCAGAACGAGTCTGTTCAATTCATTCAGTTCATGCCTTTTTATAGCTAGCTACAAGCATACGGGAACAATATAAACATTCAGGAAATGCTTTCCCAACACAAGACAGTGCCTAGCTTTCTCATGTCTTCTCATCTGCTCCAGCAGTGTCGAGTTGAGCATTGTTACAGTATGAAACTATGAGCAAATAGTATTTGGAAGGGGTAAATCACAACTACAACACCGAATCTGATCTCTAGGTCTAGGGCATGTACCTCTCGAGGTCTAGTATTTGGAGAAGATGCGCTGCTGCCGGTGAGGTCGTGGTCGCCGGCGTCCTCCTGGTCGCAGACCGCGCTAGCTGCAGAGACGCGGGAGAGGGAGGTCAGAGATCCGAGATGGGGACGGGCGCGGAGACGGGCTTGGTGGCGGTCTGCTTGTGGCTCCGCGAGACCCCGACCTGCAACGCGAGGTGACCAACGGCCTCCGAGGCTCGCCTTGTGGCCGGAGACATGTCGCCGCTGTGCATCAGCGCCACCGCAAACCCTAGGTCGGCCACGCGCGCAGCGGTCCGGCCAGATCGACGGAGCGGCACGCGTGGAAGCACGCACGCGCGCGCCGGCGATCCAGCCAGCCTCAACGCCGTAGCGGCGCCTCTCTGTCCGGCGTGTGGCGGGCGGCGGTAGATCGAGCGCACGCGCGCGCCGGCGACCACTTCACCCCCTGCAAGTCAAAGCCGCTCCTCCTCCTCACCTGGTCGGGGACCTCCCCCGCCCTCCCATCCATCCTCCTCAACTCCCACATCGACTCCGTGCCCGCGGAGCCCGAGCACTGGATCCACCCGCCCTTCGCCCTCAATGGAGAGTGGCGGCGCTCGGGAGAATGAGGGGGATAGGATGGAGCGATGAGGAGAGTGCGTGTGTGGTGTGTGGCTCTGGCTGGTGTGCGTGTGGGGATTAGGTCAAGGGTAGGTGGGCTTGGGTGGTGTTGGGCTGGGCTGCGCAGGATGCCTCCAAAACTTGTTTTTTTCTTTTCATTTTACAATTACAAAGCATTTTCATAAATAATGTTTCATAAAGAAAATAGTTTTAGAAATAGGTTTTTTCAAATTATGGGATGCAAACGATTACTATGCCATGATAATTATATGGTACGGAATGTTGCCTAAGTGAGATTTCCCTCCACCTCTTTTAAAAAAGACAAAATGCAGGCGATTCAGCTGGAAGCGGGTCAAATTTGAACTGCAGCTGCTTCGCAGTTTGCTTGTTATTTTTGGTAAAAATCATTTTTAGGTTCACAATTAGTCATTTAATCACAGATACCCTAATACTTTGGCAAGATTCAACCCGTAGCTAAGAACGGTCGTGTCATCAATTTTGATCGCATTTTGAAATCAGCATAAAGAATTCAAAAAAATCAAAAAAAATGAAAATCCTTCGCATTGTGTCATTATATGTGACCTAGTGTCGAGGGAAACTAAAAAACTTGGAATACGGAAATTATTTTGACAAAGTGTTCTCAGAAATGAGATGTCATGTATGAAAACTCATGACTTTCAGGTCAAATGACGAATGTTATGGCCTCAAACATGACATAGTTTGTTAAAATGATCTCATATTTTGCAAAAGTGTGTGTCCTAGAATGGCGAACAATGTTGCCGAAAAAAGTTTTCATTTGTTTCACACGAAAATATCATTTTTCATTTTCTAAGTGCCAAAAATGCCTTTTTTTTGTGAAGCAACTACCAAAAATATGGTGCCAATTGTAACCCTTACAATTATCACACAAAGTAGTTCATATGTAATGGATAATCCCCAAGTATTAGGAATTTTCTCGCTTTCTACCTAATTTCGCCCATTTAAATTTTGACACATAGATGTATCTTGGTATGGGAAACAATGTTGCCAAATAGAGTTGTCAAAGTATTTTTAGAAATATCATTTTCCATTTTCTAAGTGCCAAAAATGGGGTTTTTTGTGAAGCAACTACAAAAAATATGGTGCAAATTGTAACCCTTACAATTATCACACAAAGTAGTCCATATGTGATGGATAATCCCCAAGTATTAGGAATTTTCTCGCTTTCTACCTAATTTCGCCCATTTAAATGACTTTATGCCGATTTTTCGAAAGTAATTCAAATTTGAACTACAACTGTGTGATAGTTTGCTCTGATATTTTTACAAAAATCATTTTAAGGTACACAAGTAGTGATAATATCACAGAACCATCGATATTTTTGAAAAATTCGGCCCCTTTCAATGAATGGCCATGGCGGCCATTTTGACATTTTTTTCAAAAAAATAAAAGAAAGTGAAAAAATACTCAAAAAAAGAAATCCTTTGGCATGGAGTACCTTTATGTGTTCTACTTTCTAGGGAAAATAATAAACATGAGTTTTTACAAACTTTTCAAAAAAATCATTCACAAAAAGGTCTATCATCTATAAACATGTATATGTTTCAAGCTAAATGACCAAGTTATGGCCATTTCCATGCCATAGTTTGTGATAAAGTGCCCATATTGGACACATAGGTGTATCTTGGTATGGGAAACAATGTTGCCAAATTGAGTTGTCAAATTATTTTTAGAAATATCATTTTCCATTTTCTAAGTGCCAAAAATGCCTTTTTTGTGAAGCAACTACAAAAAATATGGTGCAAATTGTAACCCTTACAATTATCACACAAAGTACTCCATATGTGATGGATAATCCCCAAGTATTAGGAATTTTCTCGCTTTCTACCTAATTTCGCCTATTTAAATGACTTTATGCCTCGTAGTTTGCTCGTTATTTTTGTTAAAAATCATTTTTAGGTATACAAGTAGTTATTTAATCTAAGATACACCAAAAGTTTGACAAGATTCAACCTCTAGATTAGAACGGTCGTGTCGTCAATTTTGATCGCATTATATGTGACATTATATGTGACCTAGCTCCGGGGAAAAAAAAATTATGTATGCAAATATATTTGAGCACAATATAATCGTACTTATAAATGGTGCAGATATATGTGTGTAAATGTATTTGAACACAATAAATAATTATGTATGCAAATATGTTTATGCATAATAAATAATTATGTATGTAAATATATTTGAGCAAAATATATTTTTACTTATAATGTTATAAATAAATAAATAAATAAATATGTATACACAAAAATTTCAAACTTGTCTTCAAACAAAAAATGTTGTGTGTTTTGGTACTACCGTGAAGGTATATACATATACTGAAAGTAACTCTATCCTGTACAAGAAAGAACAGCAGCATAGTTGGTTAGCACATCGCATGCAGATGCCTGGTGCTGGGTTCGAATCTTGTCCCCGCACACATGTTTTTGGAAGCACAAAATGCATATGCCACGTGGCAGCCTATATGCTGACGGCCTGGGTATGCCGACGGCCAAATAAATAAGGCCGTCGGCATACATGCTATATGCCGACGGTATGTTCGTTGCCGACGGCCATTATAAAAGCCGTCGGGATAGCCACTGTATGCCGACGGCCCCGATAAATAACCGTCGGCAAACAAAAGGCCGTCGGAAACTGAGGTTTTTCCCGTAGTGGTGGAAGAGTACATATACAATATATGGTGAGTCATCAAACGATTGATCATGTTCTTGTCTCCTATCAATTGACAATTGCAAACTGACTGATACACGTCGCCGAGCTACTCGCAATTAGTAACCGAAATAGGATGTGTACATGTCACGGGATATTGGGGCTTACGTCGCGAGATCTACGACCTAAGAGTAAAATATGAACCGGTGATACTAGCTTGCGATCTCAAAGATCTATCGGTACCGTACCCTCATTGCTCATGCGCTTTAAAGTATGTTATCGTCTGGACATGACTCTTCTTTGAGCTAATTGAGTTCGTCTTTTTTCTTTTTTCAAGAAAAGAACTTGCGCTTTAGACCTACCTCGGTATCTTGGACATGGTTTGAAGCACACGCAGGTAGCTTCCATATCCTTTTTTATTAGCGTAGTACCCCGAACTTAGTGGTAGGCCCGCGGTAATCGAGCTGCTTTGGCAGCTCATCAGATTTTGTTCAACACGTTTTTGTCTGTAATGCGATTCAGTGCGCGCTTTCTGCTAGATAAATGGACACGTATACTAGTTAAAATCAGAAGGTGAAAATTTAATAATTTCGGGTGTACCTTTTACTGACTGGGTGACCGTACGTACTTGAGTGATCACTTTGATTTGAGAACCTTCATTCATCACAAGGTGAGGGTGAGGGCTGCAACCTAAACAGGCTCTGTTTTTTCCCTCATAAATTAAGCCAAGTGTACACGGCATTTGGGCAGAGTGAGATGGGGACATGGACATACCTAAAAGTTTCAGCGTCCATATATGTCGCTCGGACAGCCGATACTTTAATTAATAGCGGAAAAGTGTTCTTTCCTTCCGAATTCCATTGTTTCCTCCACTTAACTTTGTTGAAAATCTATCTATATATTATTAAAACAACAAACAAATAACGGTGGGGATTCACCGCTGTAATTTCTTCATATCTTAACGGTGGAGATTATAGCCACTAAGGGCATGCGCACGTGATACATTGACTATGCACCGTGCGCAAGAGAAACTCCAGCAGAAAAAAACCTTACGCCTCCTCGTTGTGTCCTCTGTGCGTTGTCGAGCAGAACAACCCCATGTTTTAGGGTTTTCCGCGGCCGCCGGCAAGGCACGCCGTGTACCAATCTGCCTCTTCACCACACCCAACCTTGCAGCCTGCTCCCAACATCGTTCTCAATCTCCTTTGGTCCGCCTCTATGAATATGTGCCATTGCTGCAGATCTGTTCATGGTTGAGGCAGCGGAGTAGAAGATATATATATCAATGGAAGTGGACAAAGAAGATTGCTGCAGATCTGTTCATGGTTGAGGAGGGGGATATATCAATGGAAGTGGACAAAGAGGATTGCTGCAGATCTGTTCATGGTTGAGGCAGCGGAGTAGCAGATATATATATATCAATGGAAGTGGAGAAAGAAGACGCACGACTGACTTTGTCGGGAATACGGCGGACTACTACTCCCAGGCGTCCTCTCTATTCACCAATGTCAGACCGGCGCTAGGTGTTACAGCATTGAGGATACGATCGATGTCCAGCGGCCGGCGACGCATCGAAAGTCCGATGGAATCTCATCCCATCAACGCATCGTTGTGTGACCAATGTGGCACATCAATTTCGTTAGTAATTGCCCACTCCCCCACATCCCGATAAAGTGATACTCCTGAGTCGTAACTCATGTATTTCTCAATTCCTTGGCCTTAAAACTAGACAGATGGCTACTCTTGTGCTGTCATGTTTGCTAATTCTGCATCTGTATTCTTGCAGGGAGCTTTCAGATTATAGCATGTGACCTCCTTGCAGAGTTGTATATTTGTGATTTGGTGCATTCAGTTTATATGCATGGTTTCCCTTTACCTGTATAATTGTTTGCATTGATGGAATTGGTCGCTGATGTTATTTACATTACATGAAGGGCGGAGCAATAATACTGAGATTTACCAAGCAGTGCCCGACGGATGCATGTAACTTAAGCCGTACCATCATCATGGTTAACTGACACAGAAATCGTGCCGTCCGCCGGCCGGCTGGGCCTCACAAAGCAATACCTCCGACGTTCTCGACATTACCGTGAAGGCCTGGTGAGTACGCTTTCACAGACAGGGACCTGCTCAATGTCAGGTTGCCGGACGCGTAATGTCACGTTGCCGGACGCGTAGTTCCTTATACCACGGCGCGACGTCGGCGACAGTGAGATTTGCCTCAGTTCACTTTTATATTAAGGTATGCAATCATCTGATATGCACAATGTATTTTAAATGTACATAGAAATTTTATCGTGCGAGATAAAACAGCTAGAACACGTATGTGCATGAATATGATCTCTAAAGTATTTAAATCGAGGGCGCCAGACTGCCGTAGAGACAAGCTGTCCATGCAGGAACCCATAAGGGGGATAAATGCCAGAACCATCAGTTTAAAGGACGAATTTCAGGTATATATGCTACGAGTACTTATTTTGTACGTTTTTATTTGATTTATTTTTCCAGAGTACACAGTAAAACATCTGGTGCGATGCATATTAGATCAAATCGATTTATACGCAAATCATATTTGTATATGATTCCTTGGCCGGTCTTTCTCTGCAATTATTTTAGATTTTATTCCCCTTCAAGCTATGTTTTGATCAGGTATTTAGCGAGCTCCTTCAATTTCTCTGAAATCTATTTTTTTGGGATGTGAGGAAGTACACATTTCATTTCATTTTCTTCATAATACTCTGCATTATCCTTTTGTTTTCTTGAAATGGAATCAAGAATTTCTATCCATTGTTTTCTTGAAATTGAATCAAGACAGGGAGCCCTCGCTTTTACTATACATGAATAAGTATGTCAGAAGAAAAAAAATTAAAGATAAAAATTGCATTCCAGGTTGAAACGATATGTTTCCAATATATTACCACACATCTAACAAACAATTATAGGAAAAGCCAAAGGAAACTGCTCCATAACCCAATATCCACGCCAGATTGCTGCCTTGCAAGAGAAGATTGCAACTAGGAGCAAAAATGATGGTGAGGTTTTTCTAACACATGGATTCTATGGCGTCCAGCAGCTATAACATCTGCCTTATTTGTTGGTACCTCATAAATATATTACCACACATCTAACAAACAATTATAGGAAAAGCCAAAGGAAACTGCTCCATAACCCAATATCCACGCCAGATTGCTGCCTTGCAAGAGAAAATATGGCAACTAGGAGCAAAAATGATGGTGAGGTTTTTCTAACACATGGATTCTATGGCGTCCAGCAGCTATAACATCTGCCTTATTTGTTGGTACCTCATAAACGTAGGAGAAATAGTAGTTTTTTCAATCGGCATGAGAAGACATCGCTGGGGAAAATTTGGTCACCACCATTCATGAGCTTACCTTTTTTTTGCAGGGAATAGTTCCCTCAGCTTGATGTGCTATATAATCTCAAAGTAAATCAGGTACAAGTTTTAAAGTATAAATGTAGGTTACTTCTGCACTGATTATACTTGGTCATCTATATATGCGTTACATTAATCGCATCGCAGAAAGTACGATAAGTTCATCATGCGTAAAACTTTTTTTAGAAATTATAATTTTGGGTCAATAACATACCAAGCACACGAAAAAAAAGGTTTGTAAAACAATAGATGGTGTATGCCTCTTAGTATGATGCACCGTTCAATAGAATCACACTGCAAACACATGGATTTTACGGATAACAAGACCACCCACACAATTATGTATCATTGGATTTCTATTCCTCTTCTTAGATAATCTAATTTGTGTTCTACTCATGCGTTATTAATTATTGTGAGTCAAAATCCAATCTCGAGTTGCATTTTAAAAAAGAAGTACTAATATATTGGGTTAGTTATTTTAATACATAGCAAATTAACAATGATCAAGTTCACTATACTATAATATATGTAGATCAAAATATGTTCAATTGAAATAAAATTTACACAAGTCTAGCCGCGCAAGTGCGCGGGCCACCCCGCTAGTTATATTTGTGAGTTCAAAAAGTTCTGAACAAAATCATGGGTGTAGCCAATGATGTACCCATGAACGGGAAAAAAATCAACTTCAAATACTTTGATTTTGAACTACACAAAAATAACAAAAGCTGATAAAACTTAGAGATTTAAAATAGACATATTTAAATCCACAATTTGTATAATATACTATTGGCTATACTCGGATTTTTTTGCAGAATTTTTTGAAACTCATAAATACGATGTTTGATATATTTTTTTATAAATTGGAGAGGGCGATGGACCTCGGGAGCCAAAAGTCTCTTCCCTACTCTTTAGTACCAACAATGTCGTGGCACTAGTACGACAAGATGAAATTAGCAACGTGGCCGGTGACCCCAGCAAAGCAAACCAACCTAGCAACTCAAAGAATTTTATAAATTCAAGAAATGACATTTCGCTAAGTAATGATTCCCGTTGACTTCGTTTCAGCAAAAAAGTGAAATTTCTAACTAATATAGCGTGTGTATAATGCTAATTTAGCCAAATATTTTACACAGAGTGTAATAAAAATTATTTGTTGATAAAGCTATTTGTATGGATACAATACTTGATAATGTTTGTCCGAAGGTCTGCTTCGGAACATTTGAACAATTTTAAATTTCTAGATTATTTGTAAATATTAGTGTCGTGTCTCGGATCACGGACACCGGGAGTAAAGGATACCCCCTTTTTAGGTTCGGCACGGGGCGCGAAGGAGTCTGAGAAACGTCTCTCGCGGGTGATCCAGATCAAGCTCTCCTCTCAACGATGGAAGCAAGCAACCACAGGGACACAAGGAGCTACCCAGGTTCAGGCCGCCCGGAGGCTAACAGCCCTACTCCTGCATGTCTGGATTGATGAGTTCTTCATGATGGATCCTACAAGGAGACCTTCGGATAGAGTACCCGGAAGGTTTTGGCCGGAGATAGACGAAGGATAGATCCTGGCCCTGAGGAGATCACCTTCCTCCTCTACCTTCCCAGCCTTAGTCTAGTCGTGCTCTGGAGTTGCTTCTGATCTATCTTCCCCCTGGTGCCTTGGTCCTCCTTTTTATTGGCTAAGGGGAGCCGACATGGGCACGCGAGGACCGTGAGGGGTTTTAGGCGGGAAAACCCCTCGGTGGTCTAATGGAGGCGACGTGGCCTCTTCTCCTCCAAGTATCTCCGGTGGTTGGGCGCCTTTGGGAAAGCAAGGCGGGCAAAGCCTGACAGCCCCACCGACCACGCCCACGGCGACGTCACTGGGGGCGCGTCCTTCGTCTTGGCGCCCAAGTCTTCTACAAGCTTTCCGCATGAGCTGGCGTGCTTACCCTCTCCGCTGTACGGAGGGAGAACCCGGGTGTACGCCTGGCCTCCTGCCGGGCGCCTGGACCCGCGGGTACTCCGCCTTGTTCGCCGGGTAGTAGGTGACCCCGGAAGGCCACCTGGTTCTTAGCCGTGGTTTGTCGACATCTAACTTGACGGGTTTCCTTGGGGCAGATGGGCTGGCCCATCTGCCTGTCTTGACTCCTTGCCTTGTCCATCTTCTTGGTGGGCCCAGGTGGTGGACCCGCTTTGACAGCATCAGGGGAACCCCATGTTCCACTGTTGCCACAGTAGCCCCTGGTCAAGGTCCCGGCGGCTCTTGCTTCAGCTGCTGCCGGGGCTATGGCCAAAAAGTTGGTCAAAGTGGGTCCCCGGCATCTAGTCTTCTTTGCTCCGCCGGAGGCTCGTCAGGGTGAAGTAGAGACGAGCTTCCGAGTCTTCTTAGCCTTGGTCGCACCGAACATTGCGATCCGTGCGGACGGCCAACGTCTATCCTGAATCCAACGGGAGGAAGTGCCCGAAGCGGAACGTCTCCTCGATCCCCGTGTCAGTCGGAGTAATGGGGCCACGACGTGACGCGTGGGATGCCTTATGAGCCACGCCTCGGCGGCACTGTAGCCGTTACTCTCCTAAATCGCTGAAATCCTCAAATCGCCGCCTTCGTCTTCGTCTTCTCCGCTTCGCCAAGCGCCGCAACCTCTTCCAATCGCCGCCGCCGCAGCTCTCCTGAATCCCTTGATCCGTCTCCCTGCTTATGGCGCCCAAGCGGGAAACGAGAGTTGAAGTGAGGAAGATGAGGCAATCCATGGCGGAGAGAAAAGCGATAGAAGCTTCTCTTGCCGATGCTCCCACTCCCATGAGGGTGACACAAGCTCTGTTTTCTCCGAGTGAATGTGACGGAGGAAGCTGCAGGCCAAATCCGCCGAGCCCTCGCCTCAGAGTTTCGCGAGGTCAACGACGTGGTGGTGCGCCCCGGGAGCGGACTCCAACAGGATGGCGAGGTGGTAACTTTCCATGACTTCTCTGTGATTCGCCTGCTTCCTCCATTCTCTGAATTCTACATTGCGGTCTTGGAAGCCTACGGGTTGCACATGCTCCACTTGCATCCCTACGCCTGCGAGGCATTTGAGGGCGTCATGCCTTCTGTGGCCTTGTTTCGCCATTATTTCGTTCCCCGCCTGGGAAGGTCTAAGTGGTTTTGGGGGTGTTTCCTTCTGCCTCAGAAGGGATGCAGCACATCAGTACCCGGAAACATACTTCAACGCCGCCCGGGAGAGTGGAGGTACAACTGGTATTTCATCAACGCAGATGGAACAAATCCTCATCTGGTCGTGCCTTCTTATCCAGCAGAGCGCTTAGCGCATTCCAAAGAAAGGAGTTCCCAAGGGGAAGCCCTGACTCCAGCTATTGATAGGTTGACTGCCCTCCGGAACCTAGGGGTGACGGGCGCCATGATCTTGGGTGACTCTATCCGTAGAGGGATTGCCTCTTTGCAGTTCCGTCGTCATCCAATCTGGGAGCTCAACCTGGCGGGTGACAGCTCCCGGAAGGCGCGGTTCCATCTGACTGAGACTCGCTGGGCTGTGAGCATGGGCTTTCTGATGCCGGGAGTATCTTACTATCTCCCGGAAGGCATTCTGCCGCTGTTCAAAGATCCTGCTGCTGAAGGTATCTGAGCTCCCATGCCTGTGTGCAATGAGTACGGTATTGATGGGACCGCCAGGATAGAGCCCCCACATGCGCCTAAAGCGTGCCGGCAGCGAGGAAAGGTCCTCGGGGAGCGGGCTCCGGCGCACGGGGATATTTCTCTTGAATAACCTGGGCATGCCGGTGATGAAGGAGACGAGTTGATTTCTTCGGCAGCACCTTTCAGGCACGGAGGCTCCAACCTTCCCTTTGCAGCAGTAACCATCCCGCCAGGTGCGGGGACGACGAGGCAGCCAACTCCGCTGGGTTCTCCGATGGGTCAGGAGTCTGACCAGATGTCGAAAGTCGTTCCGCCCCCTCTTGTGGGAGAAGAAGACGGCGAAAAGAGCGTGTCCTTGCCCGCCCTCATTGATGACTTGCTGGAGATGACGTGGGCCTTCTTTGGGTCAAAGAGAGCTCATCGGTAAGTCTGGCTGGCAGACATCTTGGACATATATTGTTCCTCATGTAGTTTCACCTTGACGTTTATCCATTCATACTCTCTGCAAGAGCCCAACACCTTAGTGGCCTAGCAAACGGGCCCAAGAAAACGAAGGTGCGGAGTTGGAGAATCCGCCGAAGCTCCGGCGTGTGACGACATGGAGCCCCCGTGTTCTGATCCTGCCCCGGGAGAGGTGGAGGTTGCTCCATGTACTTCGGACGGCCAGTGGTGCAAGAGATGTCCCTTCAGGCTCGCGAAACCAGCGCGCCCAGAGGGAGTCCTGCGGGTACTCTGATGACCGCAGGTAACACTTGGGTTCTTCGAGGTGAAGTTCCAGGGCGCCTGTCAGCGTGTTGTTGCTAATTGTTCCCTTTATTGTAGTAGCCGAGGAACTTGGCCGCACAGAATGTCCCGGGGAGAAGGACGACGTGGATCCTCGGACGACCTCTGCGCCATACAGGCTTGAAGCGGGTGGCTCCCCCCTTGGGGGTATGGTTCCGAGGCGTGCTGAGTCTTTTCCTGAACCCGAGAACGAGGGAGATGGCCCCGGGTTTAACAAGGCATTCTCCAGTGTTGGGGAGTTCCTGTCGTTCGCCAGTGCCGGGATGGCGCGGCTGGGATCTCGGCGTCCGCTGGCGGGGAGAACTCGCTTGCTCGAGAGTTGGAGGTGGCGGCGGACGAGGAGAGGCTCGATGCCCGAGAAATGAGGCTAGCGGCGGACGACGAGATGCTTGACGCCCGGGAGCTGAGAGTCTCTAACCAGGAGAGAGAGCTAGAGAGGCGGCTGGCCGAGCTGAACGACCGCGAGCGTCTTCACCTTGACACTAACGAGGAGCTTCAGATAAGGGCGGTGCAAGACGAGGACCGCCTGGAGCAGAGCATGGAAAACGTGGCCAGTTGGACCCGAAGCGATCGAGATTGAGATGAAGAGCACGGAGGATCTTCAGGCCAAAGACAAGATAATCTCATCAAGGGAGAGGCAGATCACCAGACTGCGGGGTGATCTTAAGGACGAACGTGAACGCCGAGGGCAAGCCAAGCAAGACTTCCAGAGGGCCAAGACGAGAAAGAAAAGTTGGCGTCCCAGACTGCATCGATGACAGCTGTTATCAACACACAGAAAAAGGCCCTTGCTGCCGCTGAGGAGTTCAAGAAGGAGGCGAATGCTCGCCGCACCACCCTGGAGGGGAGAATCAGGAGCTGAAGAACGCCGTAGAGTTTAGGGACGAAGCTTCCAAGCGCATGGCTGCCACCCGCCAAAAGGAGACTCAGGAGCTGGCCGATGGTCGAGCAGCCATGGAAACGTCCAAGTCTCAAGCTCAAATTGCCTGGGATCAACATGACGTAGCGTCCAACCAGTTTAAAGCGGTGCAGGCTAAGCTGGCGGAGGCCAAGGCTGCTCTTGAGAGGGAGCAGCATCAGTTCAAACTTCACCGACGTGAGGATAACCAGATTTTGCTCCAGATGAATTCGTGGTCTTCGAGAATCATGAAGGAATTTAGGGACATGGGGGTGCCTTCCCCACCCACCCTCAGGGCTGATCATTCCCGCACCTTTGTTCACTATCCCGCGTTCCTGGAGTACGTGGCGACGCTTTTTGGCGGCATCAAGGAGCATGCGAGCAGAACCACTCGCCGGGCAGGAGAGCAGGCGGTCCGGCAGGCGACCACCCAATTCGTTGTAGCCCTTCATCAGCGACACCCGCAGCTTTCGTTGCTGTCTGAGCTGGAGAGGCTAGGACCTGAGGCATCGTCCTCTCCAGACATTACCCGCCAGGTGGACGAGATCCTGGAGCGTCTTTCCCGTGAAGACGATCCGTAAACCTGTAAAGTCCTGAAAAGGACAGGGCAATATCAAGGACCGTGAACCATGCTTTTGTAATTATATTGGCAAAAAAGGCTTATGAACTTGTACTCTGAACGTAAACAACTCTTTCCCAGATTACATAAGTTTTATTGCACCCGTGGGGGCTTAACGCTCTCGGGAAGGATCCAAGGGCGCGAGCGCTAACCAGCCGTGAGCAAACAGACGGATCTGAAATACTGATACAGGGCGCAACCCCCCAAGGACCCATCGTTTCTGACCACACGGATCTCAGCCCACGACTCCACTGCCAGAGGGAAACTAGCAGTGTCATCGCGAAGGCGCTGCCCCAGATAACGCCCGCTTTCGTCTTAGTCAAAGTGCATAAAGATGACATAACTAGGAAAAAGCCCGTGCAAGCACACATTTATACTTAGCTCGCTGTTGGCTTCCTTTGGCTTATTTCAGCGATTATTTCGTTACGCTGCCGCTAGTGCGGGTCTTCTATGCCATGTTTCAGACATAATTCTACCATGTCCAGCAGGGGCTCCATGCCAAAATAACCAATTGTCCAGCGGACCCTTATTGGGGCTGGCCCTCGCATGCCGTCTGAGGGCATAACTGACTGGATGGCGCCGGTCCAGAGACCCTTGTGCTGCGAAACCCGGAGGCCACCCATCTGTTGATCTGGCAACTTGCTGGCGTAATGACGACGCCGGTCCGGAGACCCTTGTGCTGCGAAACCCGGAGGCCACCCATCTGGCGATCCGGCAACTTGCTGGCGTATTGACGACGCCGGTCCGGAGACCCTTGTGCTGCGAAACCTGGAGGCCACCCATCTGGTGATCCGGCTACTTGCTGGCGTAATGACGACGCCGGTCCGGAGACCCTGGTGCTGCTCATCCCTGAGGCCCGGAGGCCAACCATCAAGCGATCTAGTACATTAGAGGAGGTCCGCTTGGTCCCGGGTGTATCGTCACGATGTGACCCGGGAGATCCCATTCTCCTCTAGCGAGATTGCCACAGACGAAAGTTTCATCCCAGCTGGCAGCAGTTAACCTTTGACTGTCTTGGGTCCGCCGTTGTGTTAGTGATGAGCAGGGCTCTTCCAGTTCCTCAGTTTGAGTGGAGGCATCAGCGAAAGTTCTCCAAGATTTCCCTTTCTGTGGTGCTCCTGAATTGGCTTTGGCTCTTTTCGGCTTCTTGGTGAGGGAGCAATCTCTGCAGATATGTCTTGGTTCGCCGCAGGTATAACACTCCTTGCTTTTCTGACGCTTCTGGACGTCGTTGAATTGGCGACAATTCTCAAGGCTGTCCTTGTCAGATCTATGATACACGCACCATACTCCGGGATGGCCATCTTTGCCCAGAGGGATCTTGATCTCTTGTGGCACGTACATGTGGGGATACTCATGGTGAGGTTCATCTTTTGCGTCTTGGCTTGGGTCTTCACTCTCCGGAAGCGGCACTGCAGGTGGTACGTCAGAACAGAGTTCCTCCCTCACTCAATGCGTCCATGGGGAGAGAGGTACGTCAACGTTCTCAGCACTTCCCTGAGGTCTTCCCTCGCTGGCCAAGGAACTCGTATATGCCGCCGAGGGCACGAATTGTATCCCAAAGGCTCGGTATTTGGCGGCAGGTGTCGACGAAGATTCGTCCAGCACAAATCCGAGACCTGGGTACCGCAGACATTCCATGGCTGCCTTGTCCTTTCTCTTTCGTGCCATCTTGATAGGAATACCTGCTGCCGCCTTTTATGACGTCGACGCGGGCCTTGCTGAGACGAAGTTCTTGAGGGAGATCTTGTTGAGGACGAAGAGCTCGACGTAGATCTTGTGCCGGAAGAAGAGCTCGACGTAGATCTTGAAGTAGACGACGAAGAACTTGTCGCCGATTTTGGTGTTGACGAATCCAGCGCTTGCGACCGCTACCTGGCGTGCCAGATGTCGTGTCTCGGATCACGGACACCGGGAGTAAAGGATACACCATTTTTAGGTTCGGCACGGGGCGCGAAGGAGGCTGAGAAACGTCTCTCGCGGGTGATCCAGATCAAGCTCTCCTCTCAACGATGGAAGCAAGCAACCATAGGGACACAAGGAGCTACCCAGGATCAAGCCGCCCGGAGGCTAACAGCCCTACTCCTGCATGTCTGGATTGATGAGTTCTTCATGGTGGATCTTACAAGGAGACCTTCAGATAGAGTACCCGTAAGGTTTTGGCCAGAGGTAGACGAAGGACAGATCCTGGCCCTGAGGAGATCACCTTCCTCCTCTACCTTCCCAGCCCTAGTCTAGTCTTGCTCTGCAGTTGCTTCTGATCTATCTTCCCCCCGGTGCCTTGGTCCTCCTTTTATAGCCTAAGGGGAGCCGACATGGGCACGCGAGGACCGTGAGGGGTTTTAGGCGGGAAAACCCCTCGGTGGTCTAATGGAGGCGACAGGGCCTCTTCTCCTCCAAGCATCTCAGGTGGTTGGGCGTGGTCGTCCGCCTTTGGGAAAGCGGGGCGGGCAAAGCCTGACAGCCCCACCGACCACGCCCACGTCGACGTCACTGGGGGCGCGTCCTTCGTATTGGCGCCCAAGTCTTCTACAAGCTTCCCGCATGATCTGGCGTGCTTATCCTCTTCGCTGTACGGAGGGAGAACCCAGGTGTACGCCTGGCCTCCTGCCGGGCGCCTGGACCCGCGGGTACTCTGCCTTGTTCACTGGGTAGTAGGTGACCCCGGAAGGCCACCTGGTCCTTAGCCGTGGTTTGTCGACGTCGAACTTGACGGGTTTCCTTGGGGCAGATGGGCTGGCCCATCTGCCTGTCTTTACTCCTTGCCTTGTCCAACTTCTGGGTGGGCCCAGGTGGTGGACCCGCTTTGACGGCATCAGGGGAACCCCATGTTCCACTGTTGCGACAATTAGGATATATGGTACCCAGTTTAACATATGTATTTTCGCACCAACATCTTATATATTTGTATGGAGGGAGGGGAATGTGGATGTTCGACGTGTCTGTTGGTATATTAAGCAATTTTCGTATGAGATCAATTACCGAAATTAATCAACATCGCAAATGCACTAGTAAATCTAACCACATAAAACAAACTAGACATATCTAGCAGATATGCATATGGTCCAAATACTAGTGTAAACAGAGAGAGGTAGCAAATACGTGTTGACCATGAAGGTCCCCTCAACAGCGTGTCGGCCATCACGAAGAAGAGGAAGGAGACGGGCGTACGGTCGGCACTGATATAGTCGAAAGGAAGCGAGCGGTTGCGCCGAGACACTCCCCCAAAACCTTATCGGGCCTCTCCCGGTGCAGGATATCAAGCGACGGATTTCGGAGGCTTGCTCTTCCAAACGGGCCGTGCACGCAGTCGTCGGGATGGAGAAAGCTGGAAGTAGCACAGTAAAAAAGAAATACGCAGTGGAGACATGAAGAATTTTATCTGGTATACTCTCTATAGTCAGAAAACGCAAGTGCGGGAAGAAACAGGACACGCGTCAAGCATGCACATGCATGTACACACAGTTGGTGCAACGTGCAAAAATTAATCTTCTACCAAAACCAAGGTCTAACTCGATGCACGAAACGTTACGTGTGTGCATGCGATGCGATGCGGGCAGCGGAGGAGGAGCACGCGTGAGCTTGTCCTATTTTCACTCACTTAGTGAGATGAGTGACAGCAGAAAATCTCACTTTATAAGTTACTCGAACTCTTGCCGTGGTATTAGACTAAACTTAGTATCACTCTCACTTTCTATACACAAAAACATGTATCAAACTGAATAGAGCTTTGAGATATTAGAATTTGCTGGGATGAAATGGGCAAGGCCAATAAAACCCAACACTGTCCTGCTGGGAATTCGACAGCGGTGCTAGGTATAAACTATTCCAATGCAACAACCATCCGATGTATGGAGAAATGAATGTGCTTCCACACCGACTTACGGGTTTACCATGTGCTGCATTAAATTCAACCAGGTCCACGTTAATGCAGTTTGCATTGCTCGGTTGCTTGAAATAGTGCTGCGTGCAATATTTTTTTTTATAGTGAGTACAAGGGGCTGAATGGAAATTCAGCAGATTACAAGGAGGTCCCTACAGAAAAACAAAATTAAAGTCCAAGCCTCCACTGCAACCCGACCACGTCGTCGTCCTAGGGGCCGTCGGTGGCGCGCCGCCGCTCTTGCTCTCCAACCTTGGAACGAGAGCCCCCCCGAGCGGACGGGAAGTCGCCGATCGTCGGCCACAAAGGACCTACACCAGCGGACGCCGTCGTCGCCAAACCAAACTTCCACAACCTCCTGCACGATGTCGTCGACGCCGGATCCGCCATCCCTCGGCATCCGGCGAAGGGGGAAGCCACACACGGCAGGTCCGCAGAGCTGCGAGCGTGGCAGCGGCGGAAGCTCAGCGCCAGAACTCCGAGGAGCGCCGCCGCCGAGGAAGAAGACCTCCACCTGCAAAAACACCACCGGCTCCGCCCCTTCCTCCATGGCGACGCCGGCTGAAACCCCACTCACACCTACGTAGCTATGCACAGATCCGTCGATTCCCCGTCCTCCCGCCGCCGGAGCGGCCGCCGGAGGGCGGGGAATCGCGCGGATCGACGGCGGAGCGGTGGCGCGAGAGGGAGAGCCCAGAAATCGCCTTTCTACTGTGGACGGGGAAAGGTAACGCTCCAAGTGCGTTCTTTTCTTCTTAGTGCTGCGTGCAATATGATTGGAATGGTTATAAGAAAACGAGCGCTTCCTAGTCTTTAATTTCTTTAGTTTACCAATAACAATGCTTCATGTTGTGCCAATTGCAGCCAGTGTAAAAATCACAAAATGATTTTATATGATACAGGCTGCTAAACCTATTTATAAAATGCCTTTATATGACACGGGCTGCTTAGCTTACCAACATTCATTTTCTCATTTTTCTTTTTGATTTTCATGCAGATCACGAATGATCATAATAGGGTTATTATAACTGAGCACTCTATGCTGCCTCTCACCCCATAGATACTTGCTCTAGAATTTTACTTTCATTCATAGGTGGAAGAGTACATACTCCCTCCGTCCTCAAATAAGTGGACATATAGAAATTTTAAGACAAATTATGAAATGGATTAAAAAATGTATTGGGAATGTGCAAACCACTATCTCTCCTCCTTAATTCCCCCTCCTCCAATGAGCTAAGTGTATGTAGAAAATGAGTATACCATGCATTAAACAATTTTGGCCTCGATTTCCGTGTAATGAGAGAACAACATTTTTCCACTTCAAAGTGCATTGGGAATCTAGATTTACACTCTTGTGGAAATTTTTTAAATCTAAACGTCCACTTATTTGAGGACGGAGGGAGTATACTTTATACGGTGAGTCATCAAACGATGATTGACTAATTACAGACGCCCAAGAGCATTGATTTCCGGGTTTGAGTGTGGCGATTTGGAGCTCGGTCAATTTTTGATACATTCAAAATTTGAATTTTGATGTTTCAAAAAGTTTGGTAAAAAATCTTAGATGTACTATAACTACCACCTTGAGAAAAATATTCATGCACTTTACACGTACTCTTAATTTACCCCACTAGGGCAGGCGAGTACAACCTCAGTCTCTAATTTTGGCGACAAGAGTTCAGTGTGATCTGCCTACATCTCTATACAAGGACAGTTTACATATAATAAACCAGTGTCAAGTAGTAATTAAACACGAGCGTTCGGCGAGTCATGCAATATCTATCCGAGTACTTTACCTGGTCGCTCCCCTATCTTATTTTCACTTTCAGTTGCCGCTTTGCCTGGAGGGTGACAAGAGTACCCACCACTGCCAATTTTCTAACACCACCTCGCGGTTTTGCGGCAGCGATCTGTACCCAAGCAAATGACACGGATTAAGAACGGCATTAAACAAAGGGAGCCCGTCGAAAACACGTTAGATCGCCAAGATATACTACCAGCTCGACCGATTGATCATGGTCTTGTCTCCCGTCAATTGACAAATCCAAACTGAGCGATCCACGTTGCCCAGCTACTCGCGATTAGTAACCAAAATAGGGATGCGTACATGTCACGAGATATCTGGGCTTACGTCAAGAGATCTACCGAAGAGTAAACTAAGAACTGGTGATACTAGGTGGCGATCTCGAAAGGATCATTTGGTATTGCTCGCGCACTTTAAGTATGTTATCTGAAACTATTCTAGACATGACTCTGCTTCGAGTAAATTGAGCTCGTTTTTTTTTTAAGAAAAGAACTTGGTTTAGACCTACCTCGGATATGTTAGACATGGTTTGAAGCTAATGTCCATATCCCTTTTGATTAGTGTAATAAACTTGGTGCTTGCCCCGCGGTAACGAGCAGCTGATCAGATTTTGTTCAACACGTTCTTTCCTGTAATGCGACTCAGTGCGCACTTGATCAGATTATTTGCAACCTCTAAGAATTCTCGTTGGCAAATTGCCATAGGGTGGTGTGCTCAAGATGGCAACTCTTATAGGACGCGGTCCTCTAAAAAATCATTTGCGACCTCCAAAAATAACAAAAACGGAGTGATAAGCTGACGGATGGTGTTGCTGCATTTCTCGATGCCTCCCAAACTCAGACCTAAAATATAGCTCCTACTACAGAATGGTTGTACAATATCACATCTATTACCAGAGAAATTCTATACGACTTGCATAGTTTTCGATAAAGATACTGACTTGCATATGGTTTGGTATGCGTGGTACGTGGATATACGTGTTTCATGGGTGAACTTTCTCCCGGGTTACTGAAACATTTCCTTCCGACGGCTCCTTTTAAGAGAAGGAACGGGCAGGGTCTCTTTTATTGAATCGTCCGGTTCATGCAGAAATGAATGTGCCTCTAGACCGGCTTAGGTTACCATGTGCTGCATTGAGTTTGAGCCAGTTTAGGGGTGTTGAAATACAATTGCCTCGTCTCTCCTAACAGATCGGTCTATTAGGAGAATTGGCTAAAGCATGCGATCCAATAAGGGTTAATACTTCTTGTGTTGTGCTCTAGTAAATATTTTCTTGATTTATCCATACCAAAATAGGGGTTTCAACAATATATGTAGATTTTCTTTGAAGCTTTTTCAATGACTTATGTGCCATTTACATTGACTCGGTTGCTACAAATAATGACAACTATGGCAAGCTCATAAAAATTCAACAAATGTCGTGTGCGTAGTGCATGAAACTTCACTCATAGTATATAATAGCGTTTTCAATTCAAACACTTACATTTTTTAATATGTTTTATCCAACCTCGCAAATAAAAAAGAGCTTTCTTAAAGCAGGATTTCCAACAAAAAGTCAAATTGTAGCCCGCGGGCTAGCCCGGGTTTTTGAAATTTATTGAAATCATCATTTTTAAGTTTGAAAAAATTATAGGAAAAATCCTAGAGTTTGACAATGACATGTTCTACGCTTCTGTAAATTTTCAACTCGAAATAGTTTGTATACCGGCCTACACGGAAATGATAAATCCTGACAATTTTGAGAGATTTTGAATCTGTCACGGTTCACCACCCCAACTCTAGAAATCATCATTTTTTTACACACCCTAAAATACAGAATGTTTCGCATTTCTTTGTTGCACACTGGTAGAAATCATCATTAACTACTTCTAGAATTATTTTCAGAATTTTTAAGAACTTAAACTGTAGATTTTGAATTTTGAAAATATAGGGCTACATGTAACCCGGGAAACGAATCACCGCACCCGACTTCCGATCCTTTCCTTAAAAATAATAATGCACTTTACACGTTCACTTGATTTAGTTCACTAGGGAGGGGACGAGTACCCATGCAACTTTACACGTACAACAATCTTTAGTCTCTAATTTTGGCGACAAGGAGTGCAGTGTAACTTGCCAGATATCTCCATACATGGACGTATTACATACTCCCTCCGTCCACAAAATGATGTCTCAACCTAGCCAAAATTTATATGTGTCTACACACTAAATTATGTCTAGATACATACAAATTTAGCCTAGATTAAGACATCCTTTTGTGAACGGAGGAAGTATAATAAACCACTGTCAAGTACTCCCTCCGTTCTGAAATACTTGACTCTAAAGTGAGTGTATCTAGATGTATTTCTTGTCTAGATACACTTAGTTAGGAGTCAAGTATTTGTAAACGGAGGAAGTAGTAGTTAAACACATCTACAAAAAAATACTACTAACTAAACACGGCGTACGTACGGCCAGTCAAACATATCTATCTCCGATGTACTTTTAAATTGCCGCTTTACCTGCAGGGCGACAAAAGTGTACTGCCAATTTCTAACACCACATCGCGGTTTCGACTGATTGATCACGGTCTTGTCTCCCGTCAATTGACAAGTCCAAACTGAGCGATCCACGTTGCCGAGCTACTCGCGATTAGTAAACCACAAATAGGGATGCATAATGTCACGGGATATTTGGGCTTACGTCGCGAGATCTATGACCCAAGAGTAAAATAAGGAGGGTGATACTAGCTGGCGAATTCAAGGATCTATTGGTATCGTACCTTCATCACTCGGACTTTAAGTATGTTATCGTCTGATGACTGGATTCTCGACATGACACTGCTTCAAGTTAAAAAATACTTAGGATATAAGTAAAAATACCTACGTACGTATCTCGGATATGTTAGGCATTGGTTTGAAGCACACGCAGCAAACTTCCATACCCCCTTTTTGATTAGTGTAATAAACCTGGTGGTAGGCCCGGGGTAATCCAGCAACTTTGACAGCTGATCAGATTTTGTTCAACACGTTTGATCTCCATGTCATAGGGCGATTCTTTGAGAAGGCATAAAAGGCTCTGCTTTTTTTTTTACCTTTCATAAATTAAGAAAGTGTACACGGCATTGCGCAGAGTAAGATTGGGACATGGACAGACCTAAAAGTTTCATCGTCCACATATCGCTCGGACAGCCGATGTCTTAACTAATACAGTAGTCCCCACAATCTGAGGGCGGTAGTAGCAAGCGTATACATGCAACGTTGACGCAAGATAAAATTAGCAACGTGGCCCGCAAAGCAAACCAACCTGACAACTCAAGACGTGGTCACGTAGACGTGAGTGCCAAAATGTGTTACGTACATGCACGGCGACGAGCCAGCTGCACCTAGTAGCTAGGCAAAACGAGAAACGGTGACTAGGTAAGTAGCTAGACAGATAGATGACAGGATGAATAGTCGCGGGTGCAGTGAAGTGCAAATACCAAGGAATTTTAGAAATTCAAAAAATAGTCGAAACATTCTGAACTTTTTTACACTCAAAGATGACCAAGTATTCTACTTGTGTAGAAAATTTGGCTAGGAAATGATTCTCTTTTACTTCTGGGCAAAAAAAAAAAGAAATTTCTGACGAATACATCGTGTGTATAGCACTACTTTAGACAAATATTTGACCCAAGATGCAATAAAAATTATTTTTTGACGAAATGTTTTGTACGGTAAAAGACTTGATAATGTTTGCCCGAAAGTCCGTTTTAGAACTTTTTAAACATTTTTAAATCTTTAAATCATTTTTAAATATCAGGGTATATGATACCCAGGTTCTCTCATATGTATTTACGCACCAACATCTTATATATTGGTACGGAAGGAGTATATAGTAGGGGCCATGTGAATGTTCTACGTATCTATTTGTATGTTAAGCAATCTTTTGTATCAGATTAATTACCAAAATCAACATCACATATCCATTAGTAATATTAACCATATAAAACAAATTAGACATGCATATGGGGCAAATACTAGTGTAAATAGAGAGAAGTAGCAAATACGTGTTGACCAGGAAGATCCCCTCCACATCGATGTTGCAGTCGGTCATATTGGTGAAGAGGAAGGAGACGAACGGTCAACACAGATATAGTCGAACGGAAGTGAGCAGTCGATCCCATACGCTCCCCAAAAACATTATATGGCCTATCCCGGTACATATATCAAGGGATGGGATTTCGTAGCCCTGCTCTTCTAGATACAACCGTGCACGCGGTCGCCGGAATGGAGAAGGCCGAAAGCAACACAGTAAAAAGGAAATATTCAGTGTAGACATGAAGAGTGGTGGTATATGGTATGATTTGGATCTGTTTGTACCGCTCTCTATACTAAGAAAACGCAAGTGCCACACGGTGTAAGAAACAGGACATGCGTCAAGCATGCACATGCGTGTAGTGTAAAATGCAAAAGAAAAAGATTCTATCAAAAACGAGCTCTATCTCGATTCACGAAACACAATGTGTGTTCGTGCGATGCGGGCACAAGAGGAGGAGCACGCGTGAACTTATCCTATTTTCACTCACTTAGTGACAATAGAAAATCTCACTTTATAAGTTATTCAAACTCATTCCCAACTAGTAGTATTAGATTAAACTTCGTATCGCTCTCACTTTTGTACACATGTATTAAACTGAATAGAGCTTTAAAATTTTAGAATTTGTCCAACAATGTCCTGCTGGGAATTAGACGGCGGTGCTAGCTCGGAGTGCTGGTCATCTGGCCCCTCGTTGTTACGCTGCGTGAAGCTGGATGACGTGATCATGTCGACCGTCGCGTTATACGGAGCCACGTATATTGTTACCCATGGAAACTTTGGTCCCCGATCGAAGCTAACAAGAACGGACCGGATTTTGGAATTCAACAATGCGTAGCCTAAATGATTTTGCCCGTTAGGCAATGCGGGTGGCTGTTAACACCTGGGGGTGAATCAACAGGTCTCTCATGGGGAGAATGAGTCGCTGGCTCTTACCTTCACCGAATCAGAGCTGGAAGCTATTGTCATGAACTTGAAATCAGACACGGCCCCGGGACCGGATGGGTTCACGGTCCCATTTTTTAAAAAATGCTGGCAACAAGTAAAACATGGAGTCCTTCAAATTCTGAATGATTTCGTCCTTGGGAGGATCGATATCTCTAGGCTCAACTTCGGGGTTCTTTCGTTGATTCCAAAGATCCCTGGTGCAGATCACATTACTCAATTTCGTCCCATTGCACTCATCAATGTCATTTTCAAGATTGTCTCCAAAGCTTTTGCTTCCCGGCTGGACCCCATCGCCCACAGAATCATCAGCCCCAATCAGACTGTCTTCATTAAAGGAAGGTTCATCTTGGACGGGGTGCTTGCCCTGCATGAGATTGTGCACGAGATGAGAAAGAATAAATCTGGGGGCATCCTTCTCAAGCTAGATTTTGAGAAAGCTTACGACAGGGTTAACTGGGACTTTTTGGTTGAAGTCCTGCGCAGAAAGGGTTTTGACGCAGGCTTCATCCATAGAATCTTCCCGCTAGTGTCTGGTGGCCAAACTTCGATCTCCATAAATGGGGAAATGGGCCCATTCTTCAGAAATAAGCGGGGAGTGCGTCAAGGGGACCCGCTCTCCCTCTCCTTTTCAATTTTATCGCTGAGGGCCTCTCCGCTATGTTGTCGGCTGCCAATAGGGCGGGGCACATCCAGGGTGTCGTTCCGCATCTGATTCCAGGGGGGGTCACGCACTTACAATACGCGGACGACACAATCATCCTCATCCAGAACGACGAAAGGGCTGTGGAAAATCTCAAATTCCTTCTCATGTGTTTTGAGAATATGTCGGGCCTGAAGATCAGTTACCACAAGAGCGAAGTGTTTGTTCTCGATCAGCCGGAACAGGAGCAAATCAGGGTGGCCAATAGACTGAACTGCAAGCTGGGCACCTTTCTTTTCATTTACCTTGGCCTCCCAATCTCTGATAGAAAACTGACAATAGAGCAATGGTTCTTCCTGATTCAAAAACTGGCAGCTAGGGTGGAGCCGTGGATTGGTAGATTTCTATCCTCGGATGGACGGTTAATTCTTTCCAATTCCTGTCTAGCTAGCTTGCCAATGTTTGCAATGGGGCTTTTTTCTCCTTCAGGATGGGGTGCACGATCAGATGGATTCCCACCGAGCAAGGTTCTTCTGGGAAGGGTCGGTGCCGAAACGTAAATATCACATGCTTAACTGGCCTGCGGTTTGCAGACCTAAGGAATGTGGGGGTTTGGGAATCCTTAATTCCAAACACATGAATAAGGCCCTGATGCTGAAATGGGTGTGGAGACTGTACCAGATGGACAACTCTATTTGGGCTACTATTCTCAGGAATAAGTATGCTCCCGACGGCGACATCTTCAACAGCACGAGCCGGGACGGCTCGCAGTTCTGGAAGAGCCTTCATAAGATCAAGGACATGTTTAAAGTGGGGGCCAAACACCAGGTCCAAAGTGGGAGGAGAACGAGATTCTGGCTTGACTGGTGGTGTGGCGACAGCCCCCTTAGACTTCAGTATCCGAATCTTTTCAGTATTTGTGAGGACCCCGTGTGTCCGTTTCTCAGGTAGTGACGGCTGGATGTAGATTTAGGTAGTCCCTTAATGTGGCAGGGGCCAATCAGTGGGGGCAACTTGACTCTATTATCCGAGGTACGATTCTAAATAATCACCATGATAAGATCAAGTGGACTTTGGAACCCTCGGGCATCTTCTCTGTTAACTCGATGTACAAGCGACTGTCGCAAGGGGCGACAGGGGCGCATTTCAAACAGATTTGGAAGCCCAAACTTCCGCTAAAAATAAAAATCTTCACTTGGCAGCTTATTATTGACCGCCTCCCTTCCGGTTCCCAGCTGGCTACGCGCCATGGCCCTTCGGATGGAAAATGTGTGCTCTGTGGTGCGGAAGAGGATGCCACGCACATTTTCTTCTCTTGTTCTCTTGCGATTTTTATGTGGTCTGTCCTACGCCGTGCCCTAGGGAGGGCATGGTGTCCCTCCAACTTTGCCCAATTTTTTGCGATTCTCTCTTCGCTTCCTAGTTCCAGTCGGAGTTTGCTCTGGCTCCTCTTTTCTGCACAATCCTGGGCTCTTTGGCAAGTGCGCAACAAAGGCACAATCGAGGCCAAGTTCATCAAGCACCCTGCTGATGTTATCTTCAAAACAATGTGTTTTCTGCAGGCATGGGCTCCCGCGCTAAGGCCTGATGACCAAGAGGAGGCCGGCTGGCTGGCGACCGAGCTGAAGAAGATCCACGCGGAGTTGATGCCAAGCCGGACCTGATGCTTTGCTTCTGTGAAGCTGTTTTATTTATCCCTAGTTTCATTTGGCTAAGCTGTATGCCGCAGCATGTCTTTCGCTTTAATTTGGCTAAGCTGTATGCCACATCATGTATTAACGTTCGTGAACCTGAGCTTTGTTAACTCAAAACTGGGCAGTAAAACAGCCTTTTATCTATAAACAAAATGATTTTGCCCGTTTGGACAAAAGGCATGCAAAAGTTGTCCACCGTCATAGCCTAAATGCATGCACTGTCATTTGCTAGCTTTAGTTTCTCAGTTAGAACACGCGCTAAGTCAGATTCCAGTAACGAACCGCAAAGCTCTTTCTCGGCCGGCCTACCATTTAGTTGGTCAAATACAACTACACGGTTGACCTACGACTCCACATGATCTGTTGGCCTGATTCTGGTCAAAGTCAAATCCTGTAATTTCGGTGTTTGATTAATGCTTCGGCTCATTCGTAAAAAGAAAAGGAACCCTAACTAAGCTTTGGTGCAGCCTCGATCTCTGTCGTTGAAACTGCATCCACACGGTTTGGAAGCGTCCAGAACAATTTGTTTTGCTCGACGTGGTGGCTACTCGTCTTTGGCTGGCGCTGCTTGGTCACAGGAAATTAGAAGCGTTCGTGTAACCAGGATTTCTGCGGGATATTTGATCTCCTCGCGATACGCCCCTCGATCTCAAGCTTGCATCTGAACCACCGGCCGACGGGGTCTCTGAAAATGATGGTTGTGGCTCGCACGATGCCCCGCCGGCCTCCGGTTGTCGGTGCTGCGTGCACTGTTGCACTGGGCATCGCCGGCTGCCATGCGAACTCCTGTTCCACGAGAGCCGGGTGAGCAGACTTGAAAGGGAAACAAGTGAAAGCGACTTTTTTGTGTGTGTAGTATTTGTGCGATGTATCTACTCCCTCCGTCTCACAATATAACTTGCCAAACATTTTACATTGTGGGACAGAGGGAGTCCCCTACGATTCAAGATTTGCACTCTTGATGTTTAAATTTGAAGATACAGTCTCTGTATCGTTAAGACAACCTTTTGCGCATAGAACTTACCTGTTAATAAGTTGCTTATGCCGTACAGAAAAATCGTTCTTGTGAAATGAGTCAATGACGAGGACTCCAAGACCGATGTGCTCGGCCAAGCCTCTACGACAATGTTCCATTGACCGCGAGGCACATCATCTTTGGAAATTAAAAATACCGCAAAAGATTTAAAAATTTATGTGGTTCCTTCATCGCAAAGTCTTGTTAACTAAAGATAATCTAGCTAAGAAGAATTGGAAAGGTAGCTCACATTGTTCTTTTTGTGGGAATGATGAGAGTATTGATCACCTTTTTATTGCCTGCCCTTTTGCAAAACTTGTATGGCGTGTTGTTTTTTGTACATATAATATCCCTCCCCCTACTAATGTCACAAATATGTTTGGGAATTGGTTGAGGGGATAGACAAAAAGACCAAAGATAGGATTCGTATCGGCGTTTCTGCTATTTGTTGGTCTATTTGGAATTGTCGAAATGATATTGTGTTTAACAGAAAGAATAATTTTCATGTTTTACAGGTTGTTCACAGGCCGGTTCACTGGATACAGTTATGGGTTTTCCTGCTGCCTTCGGACCAGCGGGACCTTATGGTGGCTGGGTGCACGAGACTACTGCGCGTGGCACAGGATTTTTTCTCCCGACATTCGTGGCAGCATATTAGTCGGCTTTCGTAGTCTTTCTTTTAGTATGTCACTCTTTGTGAGATGTTACCACAAATAAGATACTTATAAACTCTGTAATAATCGGCTGTGTGCATCAATCGATGCAGAGGCTGGGATTAATAAAATTCCCTTTTCTAAAAAAAAATCACCACCATCGCATGGCCCTTGAGCACAACTTTATGTCTCGCTCGCCTTGCCGTCGATTTAGTGCCAGTAGGTGACCGAGTGCCGTTGGATAAGCCGACGTACACGATGATGTACTGTATTTTTGAAACGGACGCAATTTTTTTGTCTCATTAATTAATTAAGAAGAAGAGAGAGTTGTCCAATTAATTTATAAAAAATCGAGCAAAACTCATTACGAACTTAATAACGAAAGGCAACCAAAAGACACAATCCCAACATGCAAACGGACTACTCCCAAAATAAGAGACCACACGGCCACATAAAAAGACATGCAAACACTCGAAACACGATACTCCTACGACGCATCAATGGAAGAGACACAACATAACCAAAGTGCTCCCATTCGAGGAGCCGCTGGTCGGCGCCGCTAGCTCATGGTCATGCTACATTGCTACAGAGGGCATCCTCGGCCTCCACGCGATCTCCTCTTCCACGTGAGCTGGGTGAGCAGTCTAGAAAGGGAAATAAAAGAAAGCTACTTTCTTTGTTATGGTTTCTACCGGTCTATATGTGTGCGATGTTTACATTATTTAAGCTGGAGTACCAAATACAAGCATCGCCACGATTAAAGATTATCACTCTCTCCGTTTGAATATCAGGATACAGTCTCTGTATTTAAGACAAACCTTTCGCCCAAATTTTACTGTTAATATATAGTAAGTGGCATGTTGTTTATGCGGTAATGAAAACAATCACTAAAAATTCATCTGGTCACAAGGACGGTCTTTTTGCTCAAAGCAGGGTCGGCTGGGCGGACCTACAAGTTTAGCAAAAATTTAGAGTGGGAGCACTTCTTTTATAAATTTAAATTTTCCATGTTTCTATTTGAGAAAAATTGAACAGATTCTCTTGAAAATTTTAAATTTGAGTGGGCCTAGGCTCTACTTGGGTCTACCCCTAGCTTCCAAGATGAACTATAAATTAGTTTAAAAAGAGCTAAGTTCCTTTAAAAAGCTGACTTTTTGAAAACATATATACTCATATCTTGTATGTGTGTGCAAAGTTTTAAGAACAACCGGTCCAAGACATAAAAAAACAACACTCGATGTTCTAAAAGAAATATTTTGACGAACTAATTTTGTCGTAGTGTCCACAAAACTTATCTTTTCTCCATAGATTTTGAGAACGAGACAAAGGACATGCATGGATATTAACATGTCAAATTATTTTCAATTTTCTTTGCAACGGAACGTTATTTTTCAACCCGGAAGCATATGCTCGTGCAAGCCTATACGAATATCAAACATGAATTTCAATTCCATAATTGTCGGTTAAAGTATTGTCTGAACAAAGGAAGTTATGTGCGCACAACTGTATACATTAACAATCCTTTTGTGCATCTTTTTTAATCACAGTAATTACAAACAAAATCACTCGCAAAACCATTTTGCCTCTTCCATTGAATTTGGCACTTGACGTGGCCGTGATATTTCACTATCAATTCCACCGCCCATTTCAACTACCCAGAGACCAGATCTCTGCCACTGGGTCACCACACCACCACACATTTCATTTCCCACTTCAAAATACATACACTTACAATTGCTACTAGTACCGTATGTTCTACGTATATGTTCAATCTCTCTAGTACGATCTGCTCGAGTACACGTGTGGCCAGCACATTGTTTCCATGCATGCGCGCACGTCCGCACGATTGCATCGCCATCACGCAGCTGCCACGCGCTTGAGCTCCGTCGTCCGGTACGGCGCCCACGCTTCCGCATAAGGCGCCGGAGCCGGCCGGCCACTCCACGCATGCGACGGCTGCGGCGGCGCTGCTAGTGTTCGCTCTGTCTCCACCGCCGCCGGCTGGTGCGCGTCCGCGTCCGACAGGCGCCACACCTTGACCGACCCGTCGAGGCTTCCGCTGTACACCACGAACCGCCGATCGCCGCCCGAACCAGCCGCCTCCTCCTCGTCCATGGCGACGCACTTAACGGGTCCAGTGTGGCCGGACAGCACGGCCAGACTGACGTGCTCTTCCCCGTCGCGCCGCCAGACGCAGAGCGTCCGGTCGGCCGACCCGCTGACTATGACGTTCCCGGCCACCGTGAGGCACATCACCGCCATCTTGTGGCCCTTGAGCACACCGCCGTATCTCGCCTCGCCGTCGATCCAGTACCAGTAGGTGACCAACCCGTCCGAGGAGCCGACGTACACGACGCGGTCCTCGGATGATACGGTGATCGCGGTGACCGCGCTCTCGCCCTCCCTGACCACCCTCTCCAGGACATGCTTCGTCGCGCCACCCTTGCGGACATCTGCCGCCGCCACACCTTGACGGTGCCGTCGGCCGATCCGGTGAAAACAACGTTGTCAAACCCGACCGCGCCACGGTGTTGACGGCGTCATCGTGAGCGCGCACCGACTCGAGGCACTTGGAGTCGGAGACGCGCCATACCTTGAAGGTTCTGTCCCAGGAGGCGGAGTAGAGCAGCCCGGCGCCCTCGTCGAGGCTAAGGGAGGACACGGCGTCGGAGTGCTTGAGCCACACCTCGCGTTTGCGTCCCCGTCGATGCGTCTCGACGTAGTTGCCAGGGTTGACTGCACTCTTAAGGTAATCCGCTAGCCTGGGGAGCGAGCCGACCTGGCGGTGCTCGGCGAGGCTATCGGCGTCGTCGGCGCGCCACACGCGCACCTTGCCGTCCTGGTGGCCGGTAAAGATGCGTCCGTCGGCCGCGACGACGATGGTCTTGACGAGGCCGCTTGCCGTCCGGAACGACCCGGCGAGCTCGCGGTTGTCGCGCCACACGCGCACGTTGCGGGAGTCGGTGCCGGTGTAGAGGACGTCGCCGGTCGCCGCGAGGGAGTACACGTGACCGTCCTCCTTCACCAGCGACGCGATGAGTCCCGTTGCCCCGGCTGGGCGTCTGCCCCGAGGCCCGGGAAGTGCGCCCAGGGCGACTTGGGCGTGGACGGGGTGGAGGAGGCGTAGCGCGACGTCGTGGTCGAGGCATCCCCGTCGTGGTGGCGTAGGAGGAGCAGCTGTATCCGTCGTCATCGGAGACGGACGCGGAAGAGGAGGAGAAGGACCTCGGTGAGCAGGCGACCACTGCAGGGTCTTGGCGGAAGAAGTGGAGGAGCTTCTGGTGGTTCCCCATGATCACAGTTCACACGAGACAAGACGAACAATCCGCTGAGCTGCTGGGTTTCCGCTGCGCGGCAGTGTTTTTATGGCGAAGAAGCCGAGTCGAATATGGAATGACCTTGGTCGCAAGGAAGCAGGCCGGCCGAGACCGAAAGGGAGAAGGTGTAGGAGAGGAACTGAGGAAGCTTGCGAGGTTGGAGAAGGTGAGGAGGAGCAGCGGCGGTATATATATCGCGTGAACACGCTGAGAGACAGAAAGGAGACCGATGCCGTGGGAGCCACGACGTGCCGACAGGTGGATCCGGATCGAGGGGTCCGATTCCGATCACCCCCTGCCATTTCAGGGAGGGTTTTGGTTTCTTGATGTTTTGTTGGTTCTAGAATTTCCTCTCTTATTTCATTATCGGGAGTGTGTTTCGGACTCGATCGGGACTGGGCTGATCACCCAACGGGAGCCACGTGGCGGGCGTTGCTTTGCTGGCTGGACGGTTACGTCATTCATCATTGAGGTAGCTACGAAATTTTTAAAAATTGCACTATGGTTGAAAGTTCGCAGAAAACGGCGTATCAAATCAAAAAATTTAAATCCAAGACAAGTTTTTGATCGACGGAATAGTCAAGCCCATATATACGTGATCCAACATTGCAGATCACCTAGAATCGGCCTGCCGCACTGGCGCAATCTTGCCCATACTAGATAGCCCAGTCCATCAACATGTGGAGATCATGCTTGTACAGTTGCACATAGCCATGCAACCACCAACTGTATGACTTTTGCATTGCATATGTTGGGTCATCCGAAATGGGAGTCTCTGTTCAAAAAAAGAAAATCCAAATGGGAGTCTCTGGTAAAAAAAAAACGAACTTCACTCAGTTCAACCTTTCGAGCAGAACATAATAACTTCTTTTATTTTCTATCTCCTCGCATGGATCAAAGATTGCATCAACTACCTCTCACCTCCACGTTTTACAGCGGTGTTTTTTCTCATTTTTGAAGGACCCCTAGGTTATAAGAACCTCACGGGGTGTGTATGAATTCACTCTCACTAAAATGGATTCAAAGTGAGGGTGCTATAACTTTAAAACAAGTTCAGAGGGCCAAGTATCGTATTGCAGAAGACTAGTTCAGCCCAAACTGACATTTCGGGAAGAGTGATTCAGACTCGGATTTGGGAAGACTAGCTTGGCCAAATCTCCTACCTAGCCTCCGCAACACTTTCCTAACATAGGAGTAGGTTGCGCTCCAACGAGAAATCTGAACCTATTCAAAAAACATTGTTCTGTCAATTTTCCCTTAGTGTGCAACGACCTTCGCCATAAGGCAGCCTTACACCCCCCCTACTTACGTTACAATTTTACTACGCCTGAAGATATACCCCATTTCGTCGTAGTTTCAAATACTACACAACAAGTGTGATGCCAGATAGAAAATCAAATGAGTCCCACATACTTGTATAGATGACTTTAATAAAACTTTGGCACTTAAATTGTTAACCACATTCAACACCATTTTGTTTACGACACTACCTAGAAACTACAAGAGATCAGATTTGTTGTGACGAGCTGAAATCGTCACGCAATAGTCAAAAGACCCATAAACACCTTTATGATATTTTCTAGCATCACAAGTATCGCCATAAAATTACCATCATAGATTCCACCTAGTGACACAATGCGTAGAAAATGTCACCGGGGCATTCATTGATGTTTTCTACATGGTCACCGATGTGGTGAATCGTTGACGGGATATAAACCTAACCCATTACGGAGCAATACATCACAATATATCATTTTCGAGTGACGGTGCACCATCATTGACTTGATGTCATGTCAACATCGAGCAGACCGTGGACGGCTAGAAACCGTCACGGATTAGCATCACATGATTTCAGTGTTCTAATATTTTGGGGAAAAATAGTTGTTTTCTATTTCTAACCTGTAACTTTTTCGAAATTGTTTTTCCTGATAATTTGTAAACAAAAATTATTTTTTGTGAATTATTATAATTATTTCAGTTTTATTTTTATTTTTTGCTAATTTTTTGTGCAGGTAATTTATTCTGAATTTAATTTAGGGAAAATTGTCCGGTTAAATCTAGTTCCAATACATATGACAATACATATTCAATTGACACTAAAATCATAACATATAGTTAACTACCAATCACAGTGTACATTGAAAAGCATGACAAATGACAATTAATAAGATGCGATGTAAAACTATCAGCCTCCTCACTATCATTTGACTCATATTCGGAGCCAGTGCTATCATCCTCATCTTTACTCCTCACTTGGTCATGACCGCGCTAAACATATCCTACTTCGCCAACTATTTTCTCATACCGCTCTGAACATATCTTACTTCACCTGCTTTTTTCATGTGTGCAATGTGCTGACTCATAAGCACTGCATCTCGTACTCTCACTAACATGTTTTTCTCGTACTCTGGAGTTGGCAGAATGAATGTGGTACCTTAGATAAGAAGGATATTATCGTGGGGTTGACACGTCAAATGTCATCATAGGGTGGCTTACGTGAGGCCGTATGGACCGAACCTGGGTGACTCGTCTCCCATCGTTCCAAACTCGGATGTACTTAAGTCGCCTAGCTCCACACCTCATGTAAGACACCCTATGATGGCATTTTCCGTGTCAATCCTGCGCCAGATATCTTAAACCATTAAGAACCAAATCTTATGCGACCAAGCATTAGCTTAATTCATAGTCCAGTGACTTCATACCATAATTTTATACTACGTGATTTTTTTTTAGTTCCAACTCTTGTGTAACTCTCACCCTGCACGAATCAGGATGTAATTCCGACCATATTGGAGTTGAATGAGCTATATTATAATTCTTATTCTAGCGAGAATTGGCAAAACCGTATGAATATGTCCTAGTTTGACCAAATTATAGAAAAATATCCATGTACGAGATCAATTCATACTAAACTTACCGATTATGACAAAATTTATGTTATAGAAAGGATGAAGTAGATCACAAAAATTGGGTTAGCAGTTCACGGTTCGAATTCTTCTGGCAACCTAATACTGGTATTTCTAGAATATAATTGGTGCAAGAGCATTTCGTTGGAAACTCAAAATAACCATGCTGACTTAATAGGAAACGTACGCAGAAAAAAAAAACTTCCTCAAAATATAGTGCTTGGTTCGCGTATCTGTTCTTGACCAATTTGGTACAATTTGGTAGGCAGAGCAGGAACTGTACAAGTATTCTTTTGTTTCCGACTTTGTGTGTAGAGACCTGAGAGAAACCAAATGGGAAAAAAGGTTAGCACATGGGCGATGGGTCTCTAGGCAATGGCGGTGTACAAGTGTTGCACGCTCTTCTCGGATCGGCAAAATCGGCTCAGCGGATGGCGGAAAGGGCACACGGTTTGTCTCGGTTTACTTGTGCCGCCATGGCCGTCCATATTGGACCGTACGTCTCAGGAAGGACGGTGCATGCGAGTTGCTTCCGGGACCAAGGTTTCCAATAACGAATTAAACATGTGGGTTATGGGCGCGTGTGCGTATGCTAATTTCGTTTCATAAAGCAACAACAAAGATCAAAGAATTGAATCCACGGTTTCATCTGCTCACGAGAACACTAATCTCTTCAAGAAAGAGAACAAACAGCGAAAATTCACAATGGCTCCCGGCCTCACATGCTCCTGCTCGACTTAAAACTTCAAGAAAATACCCGAAAATTGCAAAACATTCTGATATAATTGGAGACAAGCATATACAGGAGTTCTAAATGCGTATAAATTTTTGTGATGAAATGACATTTATGATGCTCTATGCCAAAAAAAATCAGTTGCCGAAATATATATTTTAGAGCATTGTTTTTGTTTATTTTTGCACGGAGCAATGCAAATGTGCCATTTCATCATGAAACTTTGCAGATATGTAGAACACTTATGTATATTTGTCTCCAATTTGTTTCAGAATTTTAGAAATGTTTAACTATTTTTTAAATCCAGCAGAGCATGTGATTTCGGGAGCCAAAACGCCTCTCCCAGGAAATTCATTTTTGTTACCGAGCTAAATTATCATTCACGAGGATGCAACATAAATTAATGTACTTCTTCAGTACGTGCAATCTGTGGCCAACATACGTTTTGCTGCATCGACAGCTCTGCTTACCGAAGCCTGCGCAATAACTACTTTCTCCTGTCTGTTTCGTTTTCTTAGAAAAAAATCCTTCTGCTGCTCAAGCTCCATCTAGCTAGCAACGAATTATGGCGATCAGAGTGATTGACAATTGACGCGATCAAACCCCTAACCTTAATCGCATCAACAATATCAGTGACATAACTTGTGCCAATGCCGAACTTCAGAAAAATAAAAGGAAACTTTCGCGATACATCATCGTTGCTTTCGTCAGCTCTACAGCCGAGTACGTCTTGCATCTCTCCGGGCATCTCGATACAACTTCAATCGGTAACCCTGTGTTATACAGTGTGCCGCTTTTCTTAATTTGCTTGTTCGCCATTTGAGTGTTAGAGTTGTATTCGTATTAGGTCTAGCTCTTTCCGTATTCATGTCGTGTATGTAATATGCAATCTGATCAATATATATTGTGGACGTGTGGAGGCTTTGACCTCACGCACAATCCCTAAATCAAACTTGGTATCAGAGCCGCGTAGCGCGCGCCGCGGCCGTCATCAGCTCACGATCTGATCTCACGATCCGATCGATCAGCTAGTACGATCGATCAGCTAGTACGATCAGCCTGATCGATTGATCAGCTCACGATCCACGCGATCGTAGAAGGTGAGCGAGTCCTTCCGCCGCCTCTCCTCCGCAGCCGCCGCGAGATCTTTCCGCCGCCGCCGCGATGGCCCTCACCTCGTCGTTGTCACTCTCGACGCCCGTCTCGTCCGTGCCTCCCGTCGCTGTCCGCTTGGACACCAGCAACTTTGTGTTGTGGAAGGGTCTCCTCCTTCCGAATCTCTCCGGTGCCGGCCTTCATGTCCACCTCGACGGATCGTCTCCGGCACCGGCGAAGACACTCACCCAAGGAGAAGGAGTCAAGAAGTCGACCGTCCCCAACCCGGCGTACCACCAATGGTGGACTGAGGACCAGAGGGTCCTTGGGCTGCTTCTCGGATCGATGGACCCGGACATCGCGTGTCAGCTCATCGGCTGCACGACCGCGGCAGCAGCGTGGACGGCTGTTCACGCCATGTACGGCGCTCAGAGCCGTGCTAATATTCGCCATATCCGTCGTCAGCTCCAATCGACGCGGAAGGAGGACCTCACCGCAGCAGCCTATATGCATAAGATGAAGGCCCTCGCCGACGCCATGGCTGCAGCAGGAACCCATGTCTCCGATGATGAACTCGTCGATTACATCATCACCGGCCTCGGCTCCGCGTACAACTCCATCGCGGCGTCGCTGACCGTCGGCAACAAATCGGTTCCTTACACCGAATTCTATGCGCACATCCTCTCCTTCGAGTCCCTCCAGGCACAACAGGCTCAGGTTGAGGAGTGGGTGTCTTCTGTCCATGCCGCGTCGCGCTCCGCACCTGTCGGCAACTTCGGCCGTCCACACGTGCAGGATTATAGCCCGCTTTATCAAGGCGGGAACCCCGTCATCAACGGTGGAAATCGCCCCTATGGTCAGCCGGGGCAAGGCCGCAATGGCGGCAACGATGGCGCCAACCCTAATGGAGGGTATGGTGGTCGCAATGGAGGCAATGGAGGCTGCAGCGGCGGACGCAATTGTCGTTGGAGACCGCGCTGTCAGATTTGCGGTAATTGGGGGCATGAGGCAGGTGCTTGTCGCCAGCGCTATGATCAGGATTACCGCCCCAACAACAACAACAATCAGCGTGCCGGGAATTCCGCCTCCACCAGCTCCACCGACAATCCACACTGGCACATGGATACCGGTGCTACAGATCACCTGACGAGTGATCTCGAGCGTCTTCACGTTCATGAGCGCTATGGTGGGAAGGATCAAGTCTACGTGGCCAATGGTGCAGGTTTGTCTATTTCGCATATTGGTCATTCGAATTTAACCGGTTCATCTCTACAACTGAAAAACATCCTTCATGTTCCACACATTAGCAAGCATCTCCTTTCTGTTTATCGACTTGTCTCCGATAATGACGTTTTTGTTGAGTTTCACCGTCATTTTTTCTGTGTTAAGGATAAGGCCACACATAAAATTCTGCTTCACGGTAGGAGTCAGGGGGGACTCTACCCCGTCCCGTTCACACGTGCTTTCGCATCATCTCGTCAAGCATCGGCTAGTGTCAGGGTCACGCCTACGCAGTGGCATCAGCGTCTTGGACATCCTACAAATAATGTCGTTCAGTCTATTGTCAAAACAAATAAGCTTTTGTGTTCGTCAGACACTTCGTCTTTAGTTTGTGATGCTTGTCAGCGTGCCAAGAGCCGCCAGTTATCTTATAATGCTTCTTCACGTGTTTCCAATATGCCTCTGGAACTAGTTCATAGTGATGTCTGGGGTCCAGCTCGTATGTCGTCTGGGGGGTACAAGTACTATGTTAGCTTTATCGATGACTATTCTCGTTTTTGCTGGATCTATCTCCTTAAACACAAGTCTGACGTTGAGCAAGTCTTTTACAATTTCCAGACTCATGTGGAACGCCTTTTGGATACTAAAATCAAGGCAGTTCAGTCTGATTGGGGTGGTGAATATCACAAACTCCATCGATATTTTCAGCGCACCGGGATCTCGCACCGTGTCTCATGTCCTCACACTTCGCAACAGAACGGTATTGCTGAGCGTAAGCATCGTCATCTCGTTGAGACGGGTCTCGCCTTACTTGCACACTCATCGCTTCCCCTCCGTTATTGGGATGAAGCGTTTCTCACGGCTTGCTATCTCATTAATCGTATGCCTACACCGGTTCTCAACAAGGAAACACCTATTTTTCGCTTGTTGCATGTTCAGCCAAACTATGATTTTCTTCGCATCTTTGGGTGCGCCTGTTGGCCGAGTCTCCGCAAGTACAATTCTCACAAATTAGACTTCCGTTCTAAAATGTGTGTGTTTTTAGGCTACAGCCCGATGCATAAGGGATACAAGTGTTTAGATCGTTCCACGGGTCGGATATATATTTCTCGTGATATCGTTTTTGACGAGTCAGTTTTTCCGTTCTCCACACCCGGTGTTTCCGTTGACGTATCTACTCTTGCGGAATCTATTTCATTTCCTTCTAATGAACCGGTTACGAGTGAACCTATGCGTAAATATGACTTAACTTACCTGTCCACTAATCAGCCTACATTAGGCGAAGTGTCTCCTGTGCAGGTGCCTGAGGAGCTGCCTGGAGCTAGCACCGATCGGTCCATCCACGTGCATGAGGAAGCCATGCAAGGATCGCCCCAACGTGTGCATATGCATGAGGAAGCCATGCACAGCTCGCTTCCCCGTACACACTTGGATCCTGCTTTCCAACGTGGGCCGGGTGACTCTGCGTCTGTGTCACCATGCACGCCTTCCGTGTCGCGGCACCGGTTTCCAGCGGATCTGGACCAGTCCAACACTTCGACCCAGCTCGTCTTCCCTGCAGCTGATGCCCAGCCCGTGTCGCCTTCTGCCGTGACGTCGACTGCGTCGCCGGCCGCGTCACCTTCGGTTGAGCATCATGTTGAACCTGTGATCGTACCAGGGCACACGATGATTACTCGCCTCCGCGATAACACAAGAAAAGAGAAGAAGTTCACCGACGGCACCGTGCGGTATGATCCTCGACGTCGTGCGTTCTTCGCTGCACCGTCGTCGCATCGTGACGCCTTGAGTGAACCTGCGTGGCGTGCTGCCATGGAGGATGAATTTGCTGCTCTATCTCACAATAAGACATGGATCTTGGTGCCTCGACCTCCCGTTGTTAATATTGTTGGCAGCAAATGGATTTTCAAGACCAAGCATCGTCCTGATGGCTCTATTGATAAGCATAAGGCGCGTCTGGTTGCACGCGGCTTCACTCAGCAGCATGGGATTGACTATGGTGATACCTTCAGTCCAGTTGTTAAGCCTGCAACTGTGCGTCTGGTCCTGTCCCTTGCAATTTCTCGTGATTGGTGTCTTCGACAGGTTGATGTTAGCAATGCTTTTCTTCACGGGGTTTTAAATGAGGACGTCTATATGCAGCAGCCCCCAGGGTTTGAGGATGATCGGTACCCCTCTCATGTCTGCAAGCTTCAACGGTCTATCTATGGTCTGAAGCAGTCACCCCGTGCATGGTATGCTCGCTTGAGTCAGCTTCTAACTCAGCTTGGTTTCGTCTCGTCCAAGGCTGATACGTCTCTGTTTACATTTTCTCGCGACGGGGTTCACATATACATGTTGGTGTATGTTGATGATATTGTCATTGCTGGCTCTACTCCAGAGGTTGTTGATCGTTGGTGCGTTCCCTCTCAGAAAGTTTTCCTATTAAGGATTTGGGTAAGCTGGATTATTTCCTTGGATTGGAGGCGTCTTACAATTCAGGGGGTATGACATTGACTCAGCGGAAGTATGCTCTCGATCTTCTTCATCGCGTCAACATGGAGAATTGTAATGCCACCTCCACACCGCTTGACACTTCCGTGAGATTGGCTCGTGACACGGGTTCGCCACTTGGTGCCGATGATTCTTTCCGGTATCGCAGTGTTGTTGGCGGACTGCAGTATTTGACCCTCACTCGTCCGGACATTTCTTTTGCTGTGAACAAAGTGTGCCAGTTTCTCTCTCAGCCCACTGATGTACATTGGGAGTCAGTTAAGCGCATCCTGCGATATGTCAAAGGCACACTACAAACTGGTTTGCGTTTTCGCAAATCTCCATTATCCGGCATTAGTATTTTTACAGATGCAGATTGGGCAGGTGACGTGGATGATAGGCGCTCCACGAGTGGCTTTGCAGTATTTGTTGGACCGAATCTCATCTCATGGAGTTCGAAGAAGCAACCTACAGTTTCGAGATCAAGTACCGAGGCTGAGTATAAGGCATTAGCAAATGGTGCTGCTGAAGCGATATGGGTAGACTCTCTACTCAAGGAACTTGGAGTAACCCAGCAGCGTACGCCCATCTTATGGTGCGATAATCTTGGGGCTACTTACCTGACGGCGAATCCAGTCTTTCATGCTCGAACTAAGCACATTGAGATCGATTTCCATTTTGTGCGAGAACGAGTAGCTGCCGGTGCATTGGATGTCAGGTTTATTTCCACTAATGATCAGTTGGCTGATGTATTTACTAAACCAGCCACACGACATATGCTAGACAGATTTAAGGCCAATCTTAACCTTGTATGTACATAGCGGTTTAGATTGAGGGGGTATGTTAGAGTTGTATTCGTATTAGGTCTAGCTCTTTCCGTATTCATGTCGTGTATGTAATATGCAATCTGATCAATATATATTGTGGACGTGTGGAGGCTTTGACCTCACGCACAATCCCTAAATCAAACTTTGAGAGTTAAGAGCTTAACACAATCACGTCGTCAATCGAGCTCATGAGGGAGTAGTTCTCTCTTTCAAGACGTCCCATTGTTGATGCTTCTAGAGTCTTCTTGCTCATGATCAGCTGGTTGAGCGTTGAATGTCAGGCTTGTATAGCAAATTGATCACCAGGGACGATATTTACGGACATGTACATGTGTAAATTTGTATAGCTTTGCCGAGTGATACCGGCGTTTGCCAATTGCCGCCTCTTTTTTTTGAAAGCCCACGTATATTCAACATAATACCACGTACAAGTACATAGTACAGAAACGAAATACAACACCTCATACGTAGGGGATACAGAGTCCAAGCAAACCGCAGCAACTCCACCGGCATCGACGACGAAGGCCGCCGTCCCCCTTCTCACCACGCCCCGAGAGCACCTCTCTTGAAGAAGACCGCCGCAAGGCCCGTCCGCCGCGCAGCGACGGAACTTGTGCCGATGAACGAGCACGGTGAGTGCCCTCCTGCTCCATCTTCTCCACCTTGCCGCAGCCGTCTTCGACGTCGATGCAGAGAGGAACCACCGAGCTTGCCCAGCTCTGAGTTCCGGCCGCCAGATCCGCCGCCAGCACGGATCCGACGGAAGGCCGAAGGACTCGAGCACCACGCCGGGCCTCGAGCCCCCGCAAGTCGAGCGCGACGACGACGAGCCCCCAGGAGCTCCACCGCCGGAGAAGGTCGCCCCGACACCAAACCACCCACCAGCAGCACCAACTCCTCCAGAGCGCCGCCGGCGAGATCTCCACCCTACCCTACCGTATATACAAGCCGGAGCCGGGGATCCCTCACCCTCCCGCCGCCGAAGCGGCCGACGGAGGAGAGGAATCCCGCGACTCGGCGGCGCGCACGGTGGATCGACGGAGTCGCCCAAAAATCGCCTATCTCCTCTGCTACAGTGGCGGGGAGGGGATAAGGTTCGCAGCTGCCGCACTACGGAGACAATTGCCGCCTCTTTGCTCACTCACTGCCTTTCATTTTCAATTTTCATCAGAGACATGGCATATAGTAGACTTTTGTCGAGTGCCCGATAAAAAGCACCCAGCAAATGGCTAGACATTCGGAAACGACCAAATTATGGTATTGTCTTTTGTTGTTGTAGAGAAATTCTGGGTAGTGTTTCATCCTCGCACTACACTGGCGGGGACAATTTTCCACGCCGGTGATTAGGTCTAGAATCTGGTCTCAGAGAATCACCGCCGTGGGTTTGGCGTGACCCGCCGGTGATTAAATGCCAGCTATAAGCAGTTTCCTTGTAGTGTCGTATATAGGTATAATCATTTTGTCGAGGAATATAAGCCATTTAATTTGTACTTTATTGTTTCTAAAATTATATATCACTCAAAAACAAGACTGGAAAAGCTTTTTTTGACAATCAACACCATGATATATTATCGTGGTGAACAGTACATTGTATAGATACATGAGCTGTCTACAAAAATTACAAAATAAAGTATAAAAGAAACGAGCAAATCTTCGAGATCTTCAAACTCTTTCTTCTTCCATAACACAATCTTGTACTCTTCTGAAGGCAGCCATATAGCGACAAAGATACCAAACCACAAACCTGTAAATACTAACGAGGGTTTTCCCATAAATGTTTTGAGCTGCAATGCCAAAACTACGTGCACGCACGCAGTCATTAAAGTAATCAGCAACATGACTGCAAAAGCTACAAAGATAATATAGTCATATAATCAAAATTAAAACAAACGACCGGCACAACACAAGTACAAGAAAGACTGTTAAAAACGTTTAAGGGGTGAAGTGCCGATCCTAAGGTTCTACGTGTCCACTGGTTTACCAACCGAATCCATACGCTCCGTTACGTGTTGAACAAAGCCGATCAGCAACCAAAGGTAAAACAAATCAAAAAGCGGGCTAAAAGGTTTGGACTGCCCGCGTTAACTAAATCATCACTGTGTGTACACGCCAAAGGTGGGTCTAAAGCGCAAATCTACGTACGGTGCAGTTCGATTCCAAGCAGATATTTGATCCTTGTCCCCAGCAATCACAGCAATTGATTTTCAAAGAACACTCAGACCACAGTGACGTGCGTAGGATTCAGGTGATAACATATTTAAACGAAGCAGCATATATATATATAGGATAAAAAAAGAGATCCCTGCAAATCGCCAGCTAGTACTGTCACTCGTTAGTTTACCCTCCATTCATAGATTCCTTACGTAAGTCGTATTTCTGGCTAGTGACATGCACTGACGCACACATGCCACATCTCTATCTTTTGTTGGATTTACGTACGATTTGGCCAGAATTTAGCGACGACGTGGATCCTTCGATTAGCATTTGTCAATTAACAGGAGACAGCCTAATTTGCTTGTCCCCATTTTTGAGTAAGAAAGATGGGAAAACCCTTCACACAATCACATCGTCCAGCTTGACTCGTCGACGTCGACAGTTTGGATCGACACTTACAGTACTCTCCTGCCACGTTGCATCCATCGCGAGCCTAATTTATGCTTAAACTAACCGATTGCAGCCGTATCCGCTGGGTATCACGTTATCGTCAGTTTATTTTTTTAGAAATGAGGGAGTCCCGGCCTCTGTATCGATTGATGCACACAGCCATTTATTAATTATTATTGTAGCATCGTCTTATTACAATTCAAGGATCACATAAGGTTGAGACATGTATCAACCAGCGAAAGAACAACATAGTATCAACTACCGAAGTCGACTAATATGTTGCCACGTATGCTTCTTCAGACTCATAGTACGCATGTCAACGTTTCACGCGCCACCGTTGCATTGGGCGTCTCCAATGCTTAATTTTCGTTTGGGCTATAAGGTAGGCCACACCGTATTTCTTATGGCAACATGAAACTCTCACAATGCTTAAGACCAACAAGAGCCATAACGTGGAGCCCACATTTGTACCATTCAGCCCAAGAAAATACTTTCACATCCAGCAACCTTCGATGGAATCATGCACTCACAGGAGAGATGAGAGAGAAACAAACGTTTTCTAGACACTATGGCCGGGTCATACCGGTGAGGTCGCCCTTAGGGAATCTTTTGCTAAGACCAAGTCCCACAATGTTTATTTTCAGCTATGGTCGACTTTAGAGGCTTAAGACCTGGGCTTATTTTAACATTGGAGACGCACGAGAAGGCGTTCGCATTGTGACATATATTGCATAGTTGAATAAGGTGAATGCGCAACTTAACTAGAGAAGAGTAAACTGAAACGATCCTAGTACAAATGTCGGCATGTCTGTTACCCCTCATGTATATCTAGATCATATCTAGGGTAGAAATGAGGCTGCCCGGATGCTTCTGGACACGGCCGCCACGTCGGATACCAGAGGCCAAACCCACTCCAGAGCCACCCCCATAGAACAAAAATAGCTACATTAATTCCCGCCACCTCCCGCTCCCCACCCCCCCCCCCCCCCCCCCCACCCACCCCACCCCCACACACACACACTCTCCTCGTCAGCTTCCGTCCTAGCCTCCGACGTCGGCTCCATGCGAGAGGTGGTGCTCAACCGTGTCACTGGCAAGCATCCACCATTGGAGAAGAACGTCGCCGAGCGAACGCGATTCTGGTCAGTGTATAAATTTTTTTTTTAGAAAAATAGTGTCCAAAAAATTTCCAGGACGTCATGAAGGCCATCCGTGGTGCAGCCTTCCATCGTGCCGCTACAGAGGCATGCATCATCGACATTGAGTTCGACTCCAACGAGACCACGTAGGGTAGATTTAGATTAGTTATAAATTTGGAACTGCTACTAGATTTATGTCAAATTATGTTCAAATTTGGAAATCTATCCTAACTTTGAATGCATTTTGCTGATTTCGTCTAAATTCTATTTTTCAATTAGTTTTTTTTCAAAAAAATACTTGGGGCGCCGTGGAGGATACTCGATTCCAATAACGCAACAACTTATGCCGACGATCACAATAACTATAACTACTGATCATTACCGTTGCCGGACCGGGCTGGTCGAGATGCTCTCAAATCGCTTAGACTACTCATAGTGGGGAGTAACATAGAGTAGTAACATGCACATGTTACTAGTCTATGTTACTACCTCTATAGTGGGGAGTAACATATATGTGGTGTTATGCAAGTATTTATTTATTAACTCTATTTTCCTCTCTCTTCATTAATTACAGAACACGTCATCTTTTTTGTCTACGTGGGATCTATGTTACTACTTATGTTACTCTCGGACAGTCTCAGTCTTAATGCTCTGTGTCTCTAGACTCTTGCCGACCGCTGCTTATTCAATCATTACTGTTCAATCGTGGAAAAAGATCAGAAGCCCAACCAATAAATAGGCAACCACCGGCCCAAGGAAGACCGAACTGTCAAAACACAATCCGCGAAATCGAAATTCGTCATTGCAGGGGACAAAAGTACCACATTTCATTTCCCACCTAAAATACACCCGCAACTCGAACTCGTTTGTTCTACGTATATGTACACACTCTCTAGGACAATCTGCTCGAGTAGACGTGCTAGCGCATTTTTTCCATGCGCGCGATTGCTTCGCCATCACGCAGTTGCCATGCGCATGAACTCCGGCGTTTGGTACGGCGCCCACGCTTCCACATACGGCGCCGGAGCTGGCCGGCCTCTCCACATATGTGATGGCTGCGGCGGTGCTACCTTTGTTTGCTCTGACACAAGCGCCGGCTCGTGCGCGTCCGCGTCCGCGTCCGACAGGCGCCACACTTTGACGGAGCCGTCGAGGCTTCCACTGTACACCACGAATCGCCGATCGCCGCCCAAAGAACTGGCCGCCTCCTCCTCGTCCATGGCGACACACTTGACTGGTCCAGAGTGCCCGGACAGCACGGCCAGACAGACGTGCTCTGCCCCGTCGCGCCGCCAGACGCAGAGCGTCCGGTCGGCCGAGCCGCTGACGACGACGTTCCCGGCCACCGCGAGGCACATCACCGCCATCTTGTGGCCCCTGAGCACACCGCCGTATGTCGCCTCGCCGTCGATCCAGTACCAGTAGGTGACCAACCCGTCCGACGAGCCCACGTACACGACGCGGTCCTCGGGTGACACGGCGATCGCGGTGACCGCGCTCTCGCCCTCCCTGATCACCCTCCCCAGGACATGCTTCGTCGCGCCACCCTTGGCGGACATCTGCCACCGCCACACCTTGACGGTGCCATCGGCGGATCCGGTGAAAACGACGTTGTCGAACCCGGCCGCGGCGACAGTGTTGACGGCGTCGTCGTGGGCCCACACCGACTCGAGGCACTTGGAGTCCGACACGCGCCACACCTTGAAGGTCCTGTCCCACGAGGCGGAGTAGAGCAGCCCGACGCCCTCGTCGAGGCTGAGGGAGGACACAGCGTCGGAGTGCTTGAGCCACACCTCGCGTTTGCGTCCCCGGCGCTGCGTCTCGACGTACTTGGTAGGGTTGACGGCGCTCTTGAGGTAGTCCGCGAGCTTTGGAAGCGAGCCCACCTGGCGGTGCGAGGCGGGGCTGTCGGCGTCGTCGGCGCGCCACACGCGCACCTTGCCGTCCTGGTGGCCTGTGAAGATGCGGCCGTCCGCCGCGACGACTATGTCCTTGACGAGGCCGCTGGCCGTCCGGAACGACCCGGCGAGCTCCCTGTTTTCACGCCACACGCGCACGTTCCGGGAGTCGGTGCCGGTGTAGAGGACGTCGCCGGTGGCTGCGAGAGAGTAGACGTGGCCGTCCTCCTTGACCAGCGACGCGATGAGGCCCGTGGCGCCCGGCTCGGCGGCGATGCTGATGCCCGGGAAGTGCGCCCACGGTGACTTGGGCGTGGTCGGGGAGGAGGAGGCGTAGCGCGACGTTGTCGGCGAGGTGTCCCGTACGTGGCGGGGTAAGACGAGCAGCTGTACCCCTCGTCATCGGAAACGGAGGCGGAGGAGGAGGAGAAGGACCTCGGCGAGCAGGCGACCGCGGCATGGTCCTGGCGGAAGAAGTGCAGGAGCTTCTGGTGGTTGCCCATCATGACGATCAATCGGTTGATCAGCTGTGGATTCGTTCACCGCGCAGCGGCAGTGTCCTTGTACGGCCGTGTAGTCAGACTCGAATATGGAATGACTTCCTACTTCGCAAGGAAGGCCGCCCGAGACCGAAAGGAAGAAGAGAGAGAGAGCTTGCCAAGTTTTTTCTTAGATGAAGCTTGAGAGGTTGGAGATGGGGAGAGGAGCCGAGGAGCGGCGGTATATATCGCTGAGAGACAGAAAAGAAAAGAGATGGAATACGTGGGAGCAACGATGTGCCGACAGGTGGATCCGAAACGATCACCCCCTACCATTTTAGGGTGGGTTTTGGTTTTCTCAAACTTTTTGTCAGTTGTAGAAGATTTAAAAGCTCCTTTGACTTAAAGTAATTTTATAGGATTTTTGGAAGCTTAAATGGTATAGAAAATTTTCCCATCTTGATTGTTTGATTTGTAGGATTTGATTCTATAGGAATTTTTCCTAAGGAATCATTAGTACTTTGACTTTCCCATAAGAAATCTAACATTCACTCCAACCTCTCTTTACAATTCTTTTGATGAAACATCGGTGTATAACAAATTCTATAGGATTGGTGTGTGCGTACCATTACAATTCTATATTTTTGCTATTCCTACACTTTTTTAATCCTAGTATCAAAGAGGAACTAAATTCTAAATGCATGATGCACCCACAAACTTGTCTTGGACGTGTAAATACTAAATACCCACATTAAGGTTAGGTGGCACTTAAACTTGTACTATGGCGTAAAAATCATCGGATTATTCCGAATTTTCACAATCAGCCGAACACCGGGGCGGTCGGGCCTTTAATTTTTTTTAAACATAAGTCTCGATGACAATTTGTCTTTTGGTTTACGATAAGTTTGGTTGAAATAATTTGTAAAACGTTTAGTCTGGATCGTTTTAAGTTGTATTTGGGATTTGTTTTTTGTCTAAATCACTGGGAGCTCGACACCTTGTAGATGTATGCCACAATGGATAGTGTCTTACGCGTGTATGACTCTTTTATAGGAAACTCCTCATGCATTTTGTAAACAGAATCCCCATTTCCCCATTGTACTTTTCTTTCGGCCCGCTCCCGTCGCTTTGGCGGGACCATACGACTATGTGCACTGCTCGACGTGGTGGAGAACTGGTCGCCGAGTTCCACGAGAGGACGGTCAAGACGCTCGACGTCTGCAACGCAGCTTGCAACGGCGTCGACTAGCTGCAAAGCTTCGAGCGCCTCGCCGACATCCCTGTGATTGTGTCGCACGCCCAACGCGATCCACAAGGAACAACTCTGCCATGCCTACAAGGCGAGATCCGACCTATCTGACCTCCTTGTCGATGACACACCACCGTGGTCATGAGCGGTTGTGTCGCATCCTTCGTCACCTCCCCGCTCCATGCACAAGGGATACCCTGGCCGGTGTCGTCGTTGCAGATCCACGGCTTGAGATGTATCAGTCGGCATCGCGTCCGAGTGTGCGGTTGCGGCGCCCTCCTCCTGGTCGCGGACTTGTTTGTGGGTGTGGCATGTATTTAACTCGTTTTGGAACCAGGCTTGTATTCATTATTTTTTGGGCAGCTATAGTTTATTTTCATTACTCCCTCCTTCTCGGTTTACACTGCGCATTTCAAATATCATGCATTTCCACATCCGGAGCTGTTTTAGGCGCCTTTGCATTAACTGCGTGTTAATTAGGGGCAGTAAACAGAGCTAAAGCCGGCAGTTTCGTCTCCTATTTTTCCCTTTCGTTGGTGTGTATGCGGTTTAGGATTCCTGCATGCAGCTGCCAAAGTGAAGTCCACCAATGCATGCATGAGAATAATGGCTAACGGGAGTAACTAGGAAGTTAATTGTTTACAATTAGGTGCATGAGCAAACTATTTCACAGCCAATCACCTACAACCTTGGTCCAAGAGAATCCACATGCGCGCAGTGTAAACCGAGAAGGAGGGAGTATTGCGGATGGGTTTCGGACTCGGGAGCTGGTGTCTGATTACCGAACGGGGGCACGTGGCGATCGTTGGTTCGGTTCCTGGACTATTCCGGACTATGTTTTCCTGCTTCCAATTTTTAAAACTAAATACGCTGACCTGAGGTACCCCATGAGCGATAACCAAAAATAAATAAAAATACTAGCGACCATCCCGTTGCCATGCTGGTACCAGTGTTTAACATTTCGATTTGGCTTTTTTTTCGCCCCTGCCAGAGATTCGAGAATTTCGCGAAATTGACGAAATTTCGAAGAGAAAATTCAAAAATTTCGGTCAGATTTTAAGTCTGGAATTTAAATTCATTTGGTAAAAATTAAAACAAGTGAGCAGAAATCGAACTCACGACCCTGCACAACGCTCCAGGTCCCTTAACCACTAGGCCGCTACAAAGTCTGTAACATATATACTGACTTTCACTTCTTATATGGGTTGCGTATTTATTTTTTCAAATTATATCGAAATTTTTGGACGAATGTTTGCTTTCTCGTCCTTCACCGAGATTCGTAAATTTCGCGAAATTCGGTCGAAATTTCGACGAAATATTTTTCCCTGGCTGGTACAGTCACACCTGCTTCAACATTCCGATTCACCTGCATTCGGCCATACCCTTCCCACGCCAAACTCTATTGACACTTGCATGCGGTTTGTCACTCGAACCAACGGGAGTGCCGCATGTGCTACATTTCAACTCAGTTTGACCTTTTTATAGGCACAAAAAACTAGATGCACCCGTATGAAATTGCATTCAAAAATAATAAAAAATTCAAACAATTTTTTTTGGATGTACATCCAAACTTTCTATTGCCGCACAAAAAGTTCGCGAAACAAATGTCATTTTTATGGGCTGTGTAAAAAGACAAAAATGTCTCGTGTATAGTCATTTTGAAACACCGGAATTTGTCATTTTTACATGAGCTAGAAAAAATGTCTTTCTTTTACGAATCTTTATGTATGAATATTAAATGGCCGGATATGTTTGCTTGAATTTTGTGACATTTTAAAATACGATTTTTGGGTAGTGGGTGTGTCTACACCTGTGTCAAATCAGATTTCTCCACACAAAAAACACTTAAGCTGACCTCAGCTGCCCCATGAGCGATGATAAAATAAAAATACTAGCGACCATTCAGTTGCGATGCTCCTACAGTCACTGAGTCGCACCTGCTTCAACATTCCGGATCACCTGTATTCGGCCATACTGTTCCCACACCCAACTGTATTGACACTTGCATGCCTTTTGTCACCTGAATGGGAGCGCTACATTTTTTCATTCAGTTTGATCGTTTTTTGAAACAATTTAAAATGAATGAGTGTCTGCGAGGAATTAGACACTACTTTAATATAGTAGAAGTTGAGATTCGAACCCAGTCTGCCTACGGATGGCAATGGGTACCCGATACCGCTAACCCGACGGGTACCCGCACTAAATGGGGAGGGTTTGGTGACGATTTATACCCGCGGGTGTGGTTAACGGTAAATTTCTAGACCCGCCGGGTCTAGTAGAGGCGGGTATGGGGTGCCAAACCCGTACCCGCGAACCCGCACACCCGACTAAGACATGTGACCCTACATGTCATTGCCTCACACACAATGCAACGTACATAAAATCCAGCCCAACTACCTAGTCCACTAACGCACTCCCCAAAGCCAGCCCAAGCCTCCCCTCCTGCGCCGCTCCCACGCTCCTCCCCCGCGGCTCCCCGAGAGCTTGGAGTCTGTGCTCATCCTGCATCTTCGCGGGTACCCGTCGGGTCTTGCATACCCGGCGGGTGGCGGGTATGGTGGAGCTTTAGACCCGCCGGCGGGTACGGGGGCGGGTGGCGGGGGCGGGGAGGAGGGCCGGGTGCGGGTATGGGGGTGCCAAACCCGGCGGGTGCCATCCGGAAGTCTGCCTAGTCCACCATCCGTGGTGCTAGCCAATAAGACCCTGGGTGACTTCTCTAGTTTGATCGTTTTCATAGGCACAAAAAAAACACTCTTTTGTCCACGCTCCATAAAAGTATATAGTTCACTGGAAAGTCAGAAGAACTGTGCAAAATTAAACATGCAGCCAGCGAGTAGTGCTTACTTGTGAACCTGATCTAAATGGAAGATCTCAGTTGGCGTGCTGGGGGTTTGAGTACTCAACCTGGCCTATATCGTACCTGTCCTTGACCAATTTGCGGAGCAACTACTGTACAAGTATCCTTTTGTTTCTCGCTGACTATATATGTGTGCCGGGAGAAACTAAAACGGAAAAAAGAGCACATGCATGCATCTTCAGGCAAATAGGCGTGTACAAGTGGTGCATGCTCTTCTCCGAACTGGGCAAAATCGGCCCGCCGGACGGCGGAAAGGCGGCACACGGTTCGCCCATGTGGTGGCAAGCATGGGCATGGCCGCCGTCATGGCCGTCCAATCCAAACTGGACCGTACATCTGTGTCAGATAGGACGGTGCATTCGAGAGTTGCTTCCGGGGACAAGGTTTCCAATAACGAATTAAACATGTGGATTATGGGCTCGTGGGTTTATTTCGTTTCATACGGCAAGAACAGGCTGCCCCACGCTAGTTTTTTTCTTTAATAAATGGCATTTTATTATTCATTCATGATATCGCAGGATAGGAAGTATTACACCTGGACTCTGTATAACAACGATGTACACAGCCAAAGCAGTCCAAACATAAATAGAAAAGTGGCTAACGCGAATTAAAAGAATCAACCAGAGAGCTTGTAAAACGTCTATATAGATGGAGGACCAGTCAGAAGATTTCGCTGCCACCCATGTGGGATAAAAAATCTCTCACTGTATCTTCCAACCGGGCAGACACCTTCGTGAACAGGTCGGAAAATTCCGCGCGTTGCCGAGACAACCATGAACTTTAATACGTTTGTCATTTCTACATAGCAAAAGCAACCAAATTACAGCAAGCACTCTCACTCTAAAAAGAACTCTAAACTTGTGGTCGGCACCATGTAGCCAGTTGCAAAATATATTTGAACACTATGTGGGGGTACAAGTTTGAAAACACTTGGATGACTGACCATATAAAATGAGCAAACCAATATTGGAATAACAAGTGTTTTATTGTCTCATTGTGATGACAAAAGACACACTTTTTACTTCCTTTTCATTTACAGTTTATAGTTTTGTATTTAGTGAGAATAAAACTCTCTACGAATGTACCATCTAAATATATTAATTTTTAATAAAATATTCATTTTCAAAAAATTCTTATTGTTACCGACTGACACGCGTCTTCATTGCCCCATGCTAGTTTCTTCCATTTGTTTATGAGATATTGCTAATGTTCAAGGAAGTTATATAGAATAAAAGTGTCGTCATTTACAAATAATTTAGATGCATATAATACTTTCAAGAAATATATCGTTCACCCTAGGTGCAACATGCATCCCATGAAAAAAAAAGGATGCAGCATGCATGCACGTTAGTAAGTGCAATATGTGGACTATGTACGTTTTGCTGCGTCCACATGCTCAGCTGCGTGGCGCTTTCCTCCACTTGCAGCCTGCGCAATAACTTTAGAACGAAAATATCGTTCTGCTGCGCATGCATCTTGTTGCATGTAGCAAAAGAAAACGTGATTTTTAAAACCAATTTCATCAAGGAAAGTGTTCTTACCTGAGCTCCAGCTCTAGTGCTTCCTCCATTTTAAATAATCAAAAAAAAATATTTGCATGTTTCAAAAAATTATTTAAAAAATTATGAACATAGCCAATGATATAGCCTAGAAACATGCATGGAAAGTCACAATGAAAAATTATTTGTATTATGGGCTAACAAAAATTGATAAAATCTAATAAACTTTAGTGTTTTAAAAATATGCACACTGAGATCCACTTTTAACATTTTTGTATTGCCCAAAATACAGAGTATTTGCAATTGATATTCTACACGTTTGTGACATACACCATTGGCTACATTTGTACATTTTTTAATTTTTTGAAACTCGTAAATATAATATTTCGAATTTTCAAAAATAACATGATCACTAGATCTGGGAATCGGAAAATCTCCCCTCATTTCATCAACAATTAATGTACGTGCGATACAACTTGTATGGTGGACACAATGACGTCGTCGATCAATCGAGCTGAGCTCGAGGCCAATGCAAAGCAATCACTGAGGGCGGAGTATATCCTACCTACATCTAGCTACTCACCCAATAGGACGCTATCCTGTCGTCCTATCTGTCTCAGCTCGTGACCTAAATTTCCCGATTCGCCGCGACGGCCGGCTCGATCCCCTGCATCTGCCGGGAACGGGGACACCTGGCCCGTCGCCGTGAACACGTGACCTCGACGTCGCCGTTGGGTAGGTTCTGCTTTCATTGCTCGACTTACGTGCACCAGCCACGTGCCTCGCTTCCATCCACCGCGCCGGTTTCTACTGCTTGCTCTCGTAGGCCTTTTCTCTGCTGCTGCTGCTTTAATCGTGGGACCCACGCGGGAATCACTCACAGGCCAACACGTACGTTATTACTAGCTCACACGTATGTCGTATGGGCACGAATGACTTACGATACTGCCACCGTTGCATGCATGCATGAATGGACTTATGATCCCGGTTGCCCGGTTAATTGGCGAGCTCGATCTGAGGTCGACGACGTCCCACGGTATAAATATGCTTCGAAACTCTTCTAGATTCCTCAATGCTCATCATCATCAGACTTCTCCTACCGGAAAGAAAGAGTTATTTGCACTGGTGGTCACACAACTCGACAGCTATGTGCACTTAAGTCACACAACTGGATAACTGAATTTTTTGGTCACACAACTCGTCATCTGGTGCACTTAAGTCACTGACCCCACCTGTCAGGCCGTTTTCCGTTGAAGTTGATGCTGACTGGACACGTAATCTTGCAAAAACCCCCCTGTATTTTTGTAAATTTGCAAAAACTCCCCTGTATTTTTGGACATTTCAAAAATTCAGGGGTTTTTTTGAAAAAAATACAGGGGGTTTTTGCAAATGTACAAAAATACAGGGGTTTTTTTTGCAAAATTACGTGTCCAGTCAGCATCAACTTCAACGGAAAACGGCCTGACAGGTGGGGTCAGTGACTTAAGTGCACCAGATGACGAGTTGTGTGACCAAAAAATTCAGTTATCCAGTTGTGTGACTTAAGTGCACATAGCTGTCGAGTTGTGTGACCACCAGTGCAAAGAAAGAAAAGAACTCACCATCTCCATCTGACAATCGATAGGTCCCGCCTCCAAGCAGTTTCGGCGGCAGGAGGGAGTCGAGACCTCGCAGTTGCGCTCGACGCTAGTTAGGGCCATAAAATGAAAATCCGGTCAACCGACAACAAAGTTACAGTGGTTATGGCGGCCATGTGTGAAAAAGTGTAATCTTTCCCAATCTCCTTGTCCTCCTTGTCGCCCAACGATCTTGCTGGTGGCGTTGAGGAGGGCGTCAAATCGTTTGGTCAATAGATCTCGTTTTATCTACTTGTGTTGCAGTTCAATGTTAGGAGACTCAGATCAATTCAAATTTTCAATTGACTTTGGCTCCGGTGTGGTGATCCTTAGTGGCATGTGCACGAAGACTTTCCGGATGTCATCAAGAGGTAGGCCGGCTTCGATAGGGGAGCGGCGACAACGGAATGTCGACGGCTCGCTATATATAGTGGCGCTAGTGGTAGTTATTTGGCCCAAGAATTTTGATACATTTTTTTTATGTTTGAGACGTTTATACTTCTCGCGAGATTTTGTAATAGACCCGGATTCATCTCGCAAAAAGTAATCATTATTTGTGTTGAACTCAAACACATTGATTTGTCTAATCACAACAATTCAGTTTCAAACAAGTGTGTCATTTGTCATCAACTGAATCAGACGTAATTTATGTAAATTTTATAGCAAATTTAATACATGCTTCATCGTCATGCACGAGATACAAAACGTGTTGAACAAAGCTGATCAGCTACCGAAGGTAAAACTAATCAAAAAGGGGGAAAGGCGTGGACTGCGCGCGTTCACTGAATCATCACTTGTGTAAGGTTAACAAATCAAAGGTAGGTCTAAATGGCAAATCTACGGGTGCAACACAATCTGCATATACAACCTTCGATTTTAATCAGATCCTTGATGCTTGATTATCACCGGCTAATCACAGCAATTCATTGTCAAAGAACACTCAAACCAAAGTGACACGTCGGAGTCAGGCGATAACATATTTAAATCAAGCAATATATGTACGATCAAAATGAGATCGCTGCAGATCGCCAGCTAGTAGTGTCACTCGTTAATTAGTTTACTCTCCATTCATAGATCTCGCGACGTAAGCTGTATATCTCGTGACCTGCACACATGCCACATGTGTGGCATTTCTTGACGAACTTAGGATTTGCCGTAGCTTTGCGACGACGTGGATCCTACGATTATCATTTGTCAATGGATGGGAGACAAGACCGTGTGATCAACTCAAGTTGTCATCTGTCAAAAGGAAGAGAGGAAACTAAAGTGGCGTTGAGGAGAGCGTGAAATCGTCTGGTCGCTGCTCCCATGAAGCGATGGATCTTGTTTTGTCTATGTGTATTGCAAGTTTGATGTTAGGAGATTTGGATAGATTCAAATGTTCAATCACGATACCTACGCACACAAAAAAAAAACATAGTCAGTCCGGCTTCCGTACGGGTGCAGCGACAATGGCGTGTGGACGGCTCGCTCTATCGGCGGTAGTGGTCGTTAGCATGTGCAAGTATTTTGATATATTTTTATTGTGTTTTAGATATTTTATACTTATAGGAGGTTTTTTGACAGACCCCCATCCTTCTCACAAAAAATAATAATCATTTGTGTTGATTTGAAACCAAGGCTTTTTTGTGTAACCACAACAATTCATTTTCAAACAAACGTCAGTTGTTAACACCTGAATCAGACGTACGTCATGTGTGTAATTTTTTATAGCAAATTTAAAACATGCTTCATCTTCATGAACGAGATACAAAACGTGTTGAACAAAGCTGATCAGCTACCAAAGGTAAAACGAATCGGGAAAAGGCGTGGACTGCGCGCGTTCACTGAATCAGCATTGATTTGTGTAAGCTTAACACATCAAAGGCAGGTCTAAAGCGCAATCGGTCTTTGAAAAGCAAAACAAAAAGCGCAAATCCGCGGTCCAACTATATCTGAACATAGGATGTTCGATTTTCAAGCAGACCCTTGATGCTTATGACTTATGAGATATCACCGGCTAATCACAACAATTCATTGTCAAAGAACACTCAAACCAAAGTGACGTCGGAGTCAGGCGATAACATATTTAAATCAAGCATCATATATACGATCAAGATGAGATCGCTGCAGATCGCCAGCTAGTAGTGTCACTCGTTAGTTTACTCTCCATTCATAGATCTCGCGACGTAAGCTGTATATCTCGTGACCTGCACACATGCCACATGTCTAGCATTTTCTTGACGAACTTACGATTTGCCGTAGCTTTGCGACGACGTGGATACGACGATTATCATTTGTCAATTGATGGGAGACAAGACCGTGTGATCAACTCAAGTTGTCATCTGTCGAAAATAGAGAGAAAACTAAAGTTAGGATAGCGAAAGAAATTGATTTCGTGTCGTTTGCTCAGCCGTAGAAGGTGTTAGAAAAATGGCGCTGGCAAGTAAAGTAGAGATACAAGATCTCGTGAAGATAAAAGCGCAATTAGAAGTAAATTAGAGAATGAGACCGACGATGTAAAGTACTCGACAGATATGCATCATCACCCGTACTGTATTAGTACATGTTAATTATATGTCAGTGTTTTTGTATATGCATGCATACATGGTGATCGAGTGGCACAATTAATGCCGTTCTCTGTCGCCGGATTAGGAGACTAAGGTTTCTCTTTTCTTTTGTTCTAAGGTTTACTTAACCAATTTTCTTTGTCATTGCGGATGTGCCTTCCCTAATTTGCTTCTTAATTGGACATTTTTTGAGTAACATAGGAAAGGAGATCGACTCTTCACACAATCACGTCCTCCAGCGCGCTTGACTAGATAAAAATCTAATCACTTAGCCAGCAGTGTGGTGTTGTCGAATTCAGCAAGCAAGCTCAGGCCATGAGTGCCACATCGATCCATCACACGTTCCATCCAGCTTTGCATTACCCTAGTACACAACTATCCCATCACTGATGCGTCGTCGTCCGTGACCGGCCTATCTAGCTCGTGACCATTTTCCCCGTTTCGGCGCGGCGGCTCAACTCCGCCGTGGAAACGGAGACACCTGGCCCATCACCGTTACGTAACGTCGACGTCGAGACGTTGGCAGTTTGGGACGTGCTCTCCTGCCACGTTGCATCAATAATCGCATAGTTTACGCTTATATTTTTCTCGACTGGCCCGTCTTCCACGACCTTAATTAATTTCGTGATGAAGCCCAGCCCACTGGCTATCACGTTATCGTCTAGTTTATGTGGTATGGGCGATGGCATGGAGCATATATACGTGAAATGCTAGCTTCTCCGGAATGTCAACGTTTCACGCGCCACTATTTGTGTGGTATGTATATATAGATGAAAGAATTTTGTGCACCAAACTGTATTATTGGTTTCAGTTCACATAACTAGCTAGTGTTGTCCTCCAAACATAAATAATATTGTAAGGTTTTGTACCATGACACATTCTTCATTGCACATCTAATGTTACTTTTTGCATCTGATAAAATCTAACTATTCTTTTGTGCATTTATAATCGAATTGTACAAGTGCACAAAAAAATGTCATTTTCATAAAAGTTATAGATTAATTTAAAGATGATACCAATTATACTCGCCCTTTGCAACCACTCGATATCAAGTGGATAAACAAGAAATAGAGCTGGATGCACATATCAAATTATTTACAAAAAAAAACACTGATTGACGGCGGCCAACAACCACCGGTCACCCATTGACAACACATGGATTTCGATCATGGTTCTCCAAACTCAACTTGTTTACAAAGGGACCGACGCACAAGCGACACCGTTCATGAATCACACTATTTAAGGCTAGCTAGATCATGTGTTTTATCGCTGATGACCCAAGTCTGACCAACTCCAAACAATGCCTCAATAGGTAATAGTGTGAAAATGCCACAATTTAAAGGTACACCCAACTAAGGTTAGACCTAGGATTTCATCCCGGAGCTCAAGACCAGGTAATCGAGAAACGATCACCAAAATGAAGTTATATGTGATGACGCCACCACTTGCTGGCGCAATGAAGATGATGCTAACGTGCATGATCCTGATGTGGATAGTGACACGCGACCTATAACCATGCCCGTGCAAGCAGTTAGCCCAAGGACACCCGTCGTTGCACCTATGTGTAGATCGCATGTTGTTTGACGAGAGAAAAAGGTCATCGATACCACGCCTCTGTAGGTATAATTATATCCGGTGATAAAAATATGGGTAGGGCGACCGGCCCCAAGGCAAATCTAACATACACCTTCGCATTCACTACAACAATGCCTTGCATGGCCATACGATCTACCACCTATAACATGGAAGACGAGGGGATTCCGCGAACGACGTCAGATGACAGCCATCATACTGCTGCGATTCCAAATCCTCGTCCCTCGCAGCCGCACCGTTGATCGGTGTCACCGAATTGTTCCACGCAACGCCGGCTCCGAGCCATTCTACCGCTGTTGATCTCTGCTACGCACAGCTATTGCGAATCGCGCCGCCCGCCTCGCATTGCAGTGACAGCCGACCACCGTCCCTCCGAGCGATGCCCAGTTGCATCCACCTTGAGGCCTCGTCCCGCAGCAGCCTCTGGAGGTGGTAGGAGGAGAAGAACGAGATGAAGCAAAAAACTGTGCCTTCCGATATATATAGCCCACGGAGTCCTCAAGAAGGTACGACACGGGGGGTTCAATTTTGTGTTTTCGATAAAAACTATATATATATCGCCATACGAACATGGTTAATCCAAAAATCCTAAGGAAAGTCCGCATTAGATCAGTGGCCAGCTTGCCCTATAGCGGAACAAGACTCCTTTTTTTTTGTGGTGGAATCGTGAGCTTTATTGATCATAAAACACAATGTTTACAATCTTTGGCGATCAGTTCCAACACGCAGGCCGGAGCTGACTCGCTTAACATCCCATTAGACTCACGCTTCCCTAACTGAGCTAGATTATGCGCCACCTGATTACTTCCTCTTTTGATCTTCCTAATCTCCAGCATAGGATTTGTACACAGCAGGTCTCTGGTCTCCATGTAGATGCTCCATGATGGCGAGCGGTCCAGGGATAGGCCTGTAACCGCATCGACAACTCGCTGGCAGTCCGTTTCGATAACAGCCGGCAGGCTCTGAATACCAAGGAGTTGGAAAACCCGCAAGACAGGCCTTTGCTTCCGCTTCTTCCGCCGAAGCACAATATGGCATATAAGACCACGCAGAGCGGATGACCAGTTCCTTATACTGACAAGACTCCTTTGATTCAAAATATATAAAAAGTGCAGAAGAAGGTCGAAGCTGCGGGCCATATAGAGTCATTCACTAATACAAATAAGCATACTAGATTTAAAGCGCAATTCGTCTCCAAAGTAACACAGATCGAGGACGGTAATTAACTATGCATGGATTCAAGCGCTAACGTACTTTAAACCAGCCGCGCAAGATATACGTACGAGATCAAAGCAAGATCATGCACATGGACACCTAATACTATATTCTGTGACATGTACATATCCGGATATCCCTATTTTTGTTCCTATTCGCGAGTGGCTTTGCAACGTGGAACTGACGAATCGGATTTACCAATTAACGGGCGAGACAGGAATGTGATCCGTCGAGCTGGAATCCGTTGAACGTGAAACCTTTTGACTGGATACGTTGTTTAATTACTTTCGCACTGAGCTCGTGTCATTTTCTCCGGCGCAGAACAGCCGTAAAAGGTGTGTTAGAAAATGGCAATGACGGGTACTCTTGTCGCCCTCTAGGTGTAAAGTGCAAGCGCAATATGAAAGTATACTCTCGATTGTTGCATATGCATATGACCGTGCATCACGGTGCATAGTCTATTGTTACAGGAAAAAAGTGTAAGAAAAGTGCATAGGCATTCTTCTCAAGGTGGTAAAATGCATCATTAACGAGCCTAAATTCTCTTTTATTTGTTTCTATGCTTTCCCTCAAAACTGCATTTTCATGTTCATTCTACATAATCTATTCAAGTTATATAGTTCAGTACTTCCGTTAATTTGTAGTGCGTCTTGCAATTCCTTTTTTTTTTTGAATTTGTGTGTCTTGCAATTCCTTATTAGTCAAGTTATGTTATTTACTCTATTTAATTCTCTTAGAGGTCGGGGATGGATGATTACGTCTTCATACAAACAAGATTTGAACAATTCTGCTATGCTGCTCGGGCCTCTGCCCTCTTCGTGTTGGGTCGTTTTTGTCGGGCTGTCTGCTATGCATGACTCGCCCGCTCGCGTATGGGTAAATCCCATTTATCGCTTACCGCAGAGCGGTATACTCCCTCTCCGCCGCTCCGCGTACCCCCTTCTCGATTTTGGGCCTGGCCCATTTACTTCCTAATGTGTCTCCCTTTCGGCTTTCATTTCTCATGTACGTATCAGCTTCCCCTAAAAAAAAACGTACGTATCAGCTCAAAAATAAAAATATTCTCACGTACGTATGGCTGCATGCAGGTGGGCCATCGCTGCTGTAGCATGCATCCAATCGGGATGGACATACTAGACTTCTCATGTTTTCTTTTATTTCTATTTTATTTAAAATTTCTCGTTTCCTTATACCTATTTTTCTCGCTTTATTGTTTGCTTAGCTAGTAGAGCTAAGTTAAATAACTCAATATCACGAAAGCCAAGACCCCCAGCATGTTTCGGAGAACACATTAGTTCCCATGAACATGTTCTTATTTTTCTGTAAATCTGTTCACGTGAGCGGTAAATGTTCCTTTTCAAAATCCGTTCAAATAAGATAAATGTTCTTAACAGAAAAATGATTTTTTCTAAAAATCCATTCATATATATATAATATAAATGATCTTATTTTAAAATACGTTCAAAAGTAGATAATTATTCTTATGGAAAATCTTCTTATTTTTTTGAAAATCCGTTCAAGTGAGGTAAATGTTCTTTATTCAGGTAAATACACGTTAAAAACAAATGTTACAAACATTCACTTTACTTTTGTATTCCTCGTTTTTAAGAATATATAAATAATTCTTTGAGAGGTTGAACATTAAAAAAATTTGTAAATCGTGAAAAAGAAAACCGAAAGTAACCCAGATCGAGGGACGGTAATTAACTATGGATTCAAGCGCAAACGTACTTTAAACCAGCCGTGCAAGATCTACTATCAAAGCATGACCATGCTTATCGATAGATATATTCTCTGACATGTACATATCCCTATTCTTGTTCCTATTCGCGAGTGGCTTTGCAAGGTGGAACTGTCGATTAGGATTTACCAATTAACAGGAGACAAGAATGTGATCCGTCGAGCTGGAAGCCTGGAATCCGTTGAACGTGAAACCTTTTGACTGGATACATGTTTAATTACTTTCGCACTGAGCTCGTGTCATTTGCTCCGGCTCAGAACATCCGTAAAAGTGTGTTAGAAAATGGCAGTGGCGGGTACTCTTGTCGCCCTCTAGGTGTAAAGTGCAAGCGCAATATGAAAGTATACTCTCGCTTGTTGGATATGCATATGACCGTGCATCACGGCGCATAGTCTCTTGTTACAGGAAAAAAGTGTAAGAAAAGTGCATAGGTATTCTTCTCAAGGTGGTAAAATGCATCATTAACGAGCCTAAATTCTCTTTTATTTGTTTCTATGCTTTCCCTCGAAACTGCATTTTCATGTTCATTCTACATAATCTATTCAATTTATATAGTTCAGTACTTCCGTTAATTTGTAGTGCGTCTTGCAATTCCTTATTAGTCAAGTTATGTTATTTACTCTATTTAATTCTCTTACTCGGGCCTCTGCCCTCCTCGTGTTGGGTCGTTTTTGTCGGGCTTTCTGCTATGCATATGACTCGCCCGCTCGCGTATGGGTAAATCCTATTTATCGCTTACCGCAGAGCGGTATACTCCCTCTCCGCCGCTCCGCATACCCCCTTCTCGAATTTGGGCCATCGCTGCTGTAGCATGCATCCAATCGGGATGGACATACTAGACTTCTCATGTTTTCTTTTATTTCTATTTTATTTAAAATTTCTCGTTTCCTTATACCTATTTTTCTCGCTTTATTTTTTCATACTTCTATTTTTTGTTTTCATTCATATTTTCTTTTTTCTTTTTTGTTTCTACTTTTTTACTTTTTTCTTTCTACCTTTTCTAATTGTATTTTTCTAGTTCAAATATGATTAATGTTTTTTTAAATCATACAAATAACATAAACGTTCATATAGAAAACATTCAAATAGTATAAATGTTCTTCTTTCTAAAAAAATTGTTCAAATGAGGTAAATGTTCATATTGAAAAAAATGTTCAAATAAGACAAAATATTCTTATGGATAAATAGTAATGAGGTAAATGTTCCTATTGCAAAACCGGTCAAATAAGGTAAATGTTCTTATTTTTATAAAAATCTGTTCAAATAAGATAAATATTCATATTTGAAAATATTCTTATTTTTCTGAAAATCTGTTCACGTGAGAGGTAAATGTTCTTATTTTAAAATCCGTTCGAATAACATAAATGTTCTTATTGAAAAAATGTTCTTATTTATCTGAAAATCCATTCATGTAAGATAATGTTCTTATTTTAAAATATGTTCAAATAAGATAATTGTTCTTATTGGAAACATCTTCTTATTTTTTCTGTAAATCTGTTCACGTGAGCGGTAAATGTTCTTTTTCAAAATCCGTTCAAATAAGATAAATGTTCTTATTGGAAAAATGATTTTTTCTAAAAATCCATTCATATATATATATAATATAAATGATCTTATTTTAAAATACGTTCAAAAATAGATAATTATTCCCACCAATAAGGAAGAAGCACACGGATCGTGTGTTTCTTTCGAGCGCTTGTGAGCCGTTGGATCAGGGGTGTGTTTCTTTTGAGCGCTTGTGAGCTGTTGGATTTTTAGAACTAGTCCCGGTTGGTAACACCAACCGGGACTAAAGAATCACACGGATCGTGTGTTTCTTTCGAGCGCTTGTGAGCCGTTGGATCAGGGGTGTGTTTCTTTTGAGGGCTTGTGAGCTGTTGGATCAGCACTCCCACCACCACCACCACTCCCACCTCATCCACAGGTACACTTTCTAATCGCCTATAAATAGCGGCGTCCCTGCAGCGAACGGCACACAACGAGCGTCTACCTTCGCCACCGAATCCAATGGCTGGATTTAGCCTACCTGCTGGCATGTTCCCTGGCATTATTGTGTTCGTCCTTGTTCACCGGCCAGCCATTGGAGCCACCTCCTGTAGGACGGTGAACAATGACAACACAACGACGCTGTTGGAAACACAAGCCCTCAGGTAGGTTGAATCCAGCCACTGGATTAGGGTGACGCAATGATGAATTGCCGAGGAGGTGGGAGTGGTGGTGGTGGTGGAAGTGGTAGCCATGCCCCTCGGTCCGATCCAAGCAGCGGCAAGGCGCTCTGATGATCTGCGACATTCCCAACACTTTTTGGGACGGTCGTAGATCATCAGAGACGTCTTGCCGCTGTGGATCGAAGGTCGATTTGCTGCTCACGACCACGCGATGATTTGCAGTATACAAAGCATTCGGATTCCCGTCATACAGCCCTACGGTGCTAATACATTACATTGATTTACATAAAAGCCATGAACCCTTCTTCGCGTATGTCCCTGGCCTATGATCGCTTCAGCCGTAACCATGGAGCATCTTCATTATTTAACGGGATGCTTGGGTCAGTTCTCACTGTGAAGGGCGGAATTTCATCAAACTTATCATAATCTGCTGACATGTCTGTCTTGTCCTCGACTCCCACGATGTTTCTTTTCCCTGAAAGAACTACGTGACGCTTTGGCTCATCGTCTGATGTATTCGTTTGCTTGTTTTTTCTTTTTTTCGGTCTGGAGGACATGTCCTTCACATAGAAAACCTGAGCCACATCATTGGCTAGGACGAATGGTTCGTTCTTGTAACAACCAAGATTCTTGAGATCCACTGTTGTCATCCCGTACAGCTGGTCTACCTTTATCCCTTCTCCATTCATGTTGACCCAACTGCACCGAAACAAAGGGACCTTAAAAGTAGGTCCATAGTCAAGTTCCCATATCTCCTCTATGCGACCATAGTATGTGTCCTTTTGCCCATCGTCGTTTGTTGCATCAAAGCGGACACCACTGTTCTGGTTGGTGCTCTTTTTATCTTGGGCGATCGTGTAAAATGTATTCCCATTTATCTCGTACCCTTGGAAATTCAATACAGTCGAAGATGGTGACGCGGCCAACAAGTAGAGCTGATCTCCGACAGTGGTGTCATTCATGAGCTGTAATCGCAACCAACTGCCGAAGGTCTCCATGTGTTTTTCTTTAATCCAGGAGTCATCCTTCCCCGGGTTCTTGGAGCGTACATAATTCTTGTGTTCCTCGATATACGGAGCCACGAAGGTGGAACTTTGTAGAACTGTGTAGTGTGCTTGAGTTAAAGAATGCCCGTCCCTACATATCAGTGCTTTCTTTCCTAGCGTGCCTTTTCCACTCAGTCTCCCCTCATGCCGCGATTCAGGAACACCAATCGGCTTAAGGTCAGGAATAAAGTCAACACAGAACTCAATGACCTCTTCTGTTCCATAGCCCCTTGAGATGCTTCCTTCTGGCCTAGCACGGTTATGAACATATTTCTTCAAGACTCCCATGAACCTCTCGAAGGGGAACATATTGTGTAGAAATACAGGACCGAGAATGGCAATCTCGTCGACTAGGTGAACCAGGAGATGCGTCATAATATTGAAGAATGATGGGGGGAACACCAACTCGAAGCTGACAAGACATTGGACCACAGCCTTCTGTAAACTTGGTAGAGTTACTGGATCGATGACCTTCTGAGATATTGCATTGAGGAATGCACATAGCTTCACAATGGGTACTCGAACATTTTCCGGTAGAAGCCCCCTCAATGCAACCGGAAGCAACTGCGTCATAATCACGTGGCAATCATGAGACTTCAGGTTCTGGAATTTTTTCTCTGCCATATTTATTATTCCCTTTATATTTGACGAGAAGCCAGCCGGGACCTTGATACTGCTCAGGCATTCAAAAAAGATTTCCTTCTCTGCTTTGGTAAGAGCGTAGCTGCTTAAGTATTGACGCCCTTTATCCGTCTGCTTGTTGTATGGGTCTTTCATACGTTGCTGGTCTGCCCGTGCTTCCGGTGTATCTTTTGTCTTCCCATACACGCCCAGGAAGCCTAGCAGGTTCACGCAAAGATTCTTCGTCACGTGCATCACGTCGATTGAAGACCGGACCTCTAGGACTTTCCAATAGGGTAGCTCCCAGAATATAGAGCACTTCTTCCATATGGGTACGTGGTTGTCAGCGTCATTCGGAACAGATAGACTGCCAGGACCCTTTCCAAAGATTACTTCTAAATCCTTGACCATGTCATATATAACATCACCATCAGGGAGGTTAGGCTTCTTCCGGCGATCTGCCTCACCGTTGAAATGCTTGCCGGGCTTTCTTACGGCATGACTGTTCGGAAGAAATCGACGATGCCCCAGGTACACATTCTTGTTTCCCAAATGTATACTTTCAGTCTTATCTAAACAGTGCGTGCATGCATTGTATCCCTTGTTTGACTGTCCTGAAATGTTACTAAGAGCAGGCCAATCATTGATGGTTACGAACAGCAACGCTCGTAGGTCAAATTCCTGTTGTTTGTGCTCATCCCACACACGTACACCTGGTTCGGACCACAACTGCAAAAGTTCATCAACTAATGGCCTTAGGTACACATCAATGTCGTTGCCGGGTTGCTTCGGGCCTTGGATGAGCACTGGCATCATAATGAACTTCCGCTTCATGCACAACCAAGGAGGAAGGTTGTAGATACATAGAGTCACGGGCCAAGTGCTATGACTGGAGCTCTGCTCCCCAAAAGGATTAAAGCCATCTGTACTTAGACCAAATCTTAAGTTCCTTGCGTCATCTGAAAATGTCGGGAACTCTCTGTCGATTTTTCTCCACTGGGACCCATCGGCGGGGTGTCTCAACTTCCCGTCTTTCTTACGCTCTTCTTTGTGCCATCGCAACAACCTGGCATGCTCTTTGTTTCTGAACAGACGTTTCAACCGTGGTATTATAGGAGCATACCACATCACCTTAGCAGGAACCCTCTTCCGGGGGGGCTCGTCATCGCCCTCAACATCACCAGGGTCATCTTGTCTTATCTTGTACCGCAGTGCATTGCATACCGGGCATTTATCCATGTTCTCGTACTCACCGCGGTACAGGATGCAGTCATTAATGCATGCATGTATCTTCTGCACATCTAATCCTAGAGGGCAGATAGCCTTCTTTGCTTCGTATGTAGTCTCGGGCAATTCGTTATCCTTTGGAAGCTTCGGCTTCATTATTTTCAGTAACTTCTCAAATCCCTTGTCAGAACAACCAGTCTCTGCCTTCCATTTCAGCAGTTCCAGTGTGGTACCGAGCTTTGTGCTGCCATCTTCGCAGTTTGGGTACAGCAACTTTTTGTGATCCTCAAGCATGGCCTCCAACTTTAGCTTCTCCTTTTCTGTATCGCATTCTCGCTTTGCATCAGAAATGACCCCACCAAGACCATCAGCGGGCTCATCTGATGCCCGATGTTCACCTCTTTCTTCTTCAACGTCTTCCATAACAGTATCACCGCATTCCTCAGGGAACATAGGATAGTTGTCATCATCCTCCTCTTCTTCATTGTCTTCCATCGTAACCCCTCTTTCTCCGTGCTTGGTCCAACAATTATAGCTGGGCATGAAACCTTTCCGAATCACGTGGTCTTGAATGGTTCTCGGGTCAGAGTACTCCCTGACGTTCCGACACTTCTCACATGGACAAGGCATAAAATTATTCACTTTGTTTGCCTCAGCCACATCGAGAAATTTATGCAGGCCTGCAATAAACTCGGAACTGCGTCGTTCGCCGTACATCCATCGCATCCGTGCATCCATCTGCATCATATATATAATTAAGTTTATCAAATACCATTACAATAACATCTTGAATAGTGAAATGACCACCGTACATCGACACGTGCAATATTTCTGTATCAATTACAGACGAAAAGGATAAAGTTGCTAACCTCGGCCGAGGATATCATTTTGTGTGAACTTAAGTGTGGGTCGGGCATTTCATCGAACACATCTTGTGCGTGGCAAAGGAAAAAAAAATAGCACCCACTTCCCACCAATCCAAGAGAAAAAAATTAGAGGAGAGAAGGGGGGTGGGGGTTATTTATAGGCAGGGAGGGGTATTGGTCCCGGTTCTTGGCACGAACCGGGACCAAAGCTCCGCCGCACGCCACGTGTCTGGCTCTGGAGCTTTGGTCCCGGTTCGTGCCAAGAACCGGGACCAATACCCCCAACCGAACCGGGACCAATGGTCCACGGGGCCGTGGCAACTCGAACCGGGACCAGTGCCAGGCACTGGTCCCGGTTTTTACCTGAACCGGGGCTAATGGCTGGGGCGGCCCTGGACCAAAGATGGTTTTTCTACTAGTGTTTCTACATCCTCCTGTACAGTCGAGGACTCACGGCGCCGTTGTTGTCACACTCCGGACAGCTGCGGTACAGCCTAGCCCACAAACCCAGATCTGTCCCGCACCGCCATCACCATTGCCGCCGGCATTGGCTCCTCCGCGGCTTCCTTGCTGTCTCCAGAAGCCACCATCGACAGTCGCGCGGTGCATCCAGCTCCGCCTTAGTGGCCCTAGGAGGTCGCATGGATGCAGACCACGCGCTGCGCCTCAGCACCGTCGCCTCTAGGCCTACACCACCACCTCCATGGTTGTACCTCGCACCGAGCTCCAGGTCCTCTGTCATGCCACACCATCCAGCACCATCGCAGCACGCCTCGTCCCGCCGAGCGTCGCTGCTAAATACCGCCGCCGTGCGCCACTGACTTGAAGACCTCCGCCGCGCGTCGCTAGTCATTGGGCACGCTCTCCTCCCCTGCCGTCTTTGACAGCCAGGGAGACATCACCACTGCCAGGGGCTGGTGGCAACAGCGGTCGATGGGGCCAGGGGCGGTGGTCTCTAGCCAGGTTTCCGTCCAGCCGGGGTCGCCGGGCGTGCGACTTGGGTGGGGAGGTGAATTTCCGTGTTTAGGATGCTAGAATTACAACTGAACAATATGAATGCATGTCAAAACTTCATTTGTGTTGCGTTTGCTAACATCCACTCCTCAGCTTGACGCTGTAGTTCGGTCCATAAAATTAGACTTTGGTCAGCCGTCAACAACATTAAAGTGGTTATGTTATTGGGGGGCGGGGGGTTATGTGGAACAAGAATAAGATTAAGGTTTCCCCATCTTCTCGTCCAGCTCGCCAACGAATCCCTTAAGTGACGTTGAGGAGAGCATGAAATCGTCTGGTCGCTGCTCCCATGAAGCGATGGATCTTGTTTTGTCTACGTGTATTGCAAGTTTGATGTTAGAAGATTTATAAGATAGATTCAAATGTTCAATCACGATGCCTTCGGCTCTTGTTTTATATGGTCCTTAGTGGCACGTGCACAAAGACTTTTTTTCCTGGCATCAACATAGTCAGTCCGGCTTCCGTACGGGAGCAGCGACAATGGCGTGTGGACGGCTCGCTCTATCGGCGGTAGTGGTCGTTAGCTTGTGCAAGTATTTTGATATATTTTTATTGTGTTTTAGATATTTTATACTTATAGGAGGTTTTATGACAGACCCCCATCCTTCTCACAAAAAATAATAATCATTTGTGTTGATTTGAAACCAAGGCTTTTTTGTGTAACCACAACAATTCATTTTCAAAGAAACGTCAGTTGTTAACACCTGAATCAGACGTACGTCATGTGTGTAATTTTTTATAGCAAATTTAAAACATGCTTCATCTTCATGAACGAGATACAAAACGTGTTGAACAAAGCTGATGTGCACCATGTCTGAATATAGTACTCCCTCCGTTCCAAAATATAAGCCACGCTATTTTTTGCTAGTCTTTGGTACTCGACTTTGACCATTAATATATAATAAATTATGTTGATCGAGAATGTATAAATGATACTCTTTATACTAATTTTATGGTCATATTATAAGTACAAAATCTGATCAAAATTGTACGTCGTTGACCAGCGAAGTTAAAGGGCGCATTGTATTTTGGGACGGAGGGAGTATGAGATATCACCAGCTAATCACAGCAATTTCATTGTCACCGAAACTGAAACCGAGGTGACGTCGGGATTCAGGTGATAACATATTTAATTCACCGGCTAATCACAGCAACTAATTGTCAAAGAACACTCAAACCAAAGTGACACGTCGGAGTCGGGCGATAACATATTTAAATCAAGCAAATCAAAATGAGATCGCTGCAGATCGCCAGCTAGTAGTAACACTCGTTAGTTTACTCTCCATTCATAGATCTCGCGACGTAAGCTGTATATATCTCGTGACCTGCACACATGCCACATGTCTAGCATTGTCTTGACGAACTTACGATTTGCCGTAGCTTTGCGACGACGTGGATACGACGATTATCATTTGTCAATTGATGGGAGACAAGATCGACCGTGTGATCAACTCAAGTTGTCATCTGTCAAAAATAGAGAGAAAACTAAAGTTAGGATAGCGAGAGAAATTGATTTCGTGTCGTTTGCTCGGGCGTGGAGCAGCCGTCAAAGGTGTTAGAAAATTGGCGCTGGTGAGTAAATTAGAGACACAAGATCTAGTAAAGATAAAAGCGCAATTAGAAGTAAATTAGAGAAAGAGACCGACGATGTAAAGTACTCGACAGATATGCATCATATATATTATAGGTTAGTGTTATTGTATATGCATACATGGTGATCGAGTGGCACGATGCACTTCTCTGTCGCCGGATTAGGAGGCTAAAGCCTTTTCTTTTCTTTTCTTTGGAAATTGGTCTAAGGTTTACTCACCCAATTTTCTTGTCATGCATGCACGGATATGCCTTCTCAAATTTGCTTCTCAATTCAGTATTTTTAGTTTTTTTTGATAAAGTGAGCTTTATTAATAAAAAAAATTTCATCACCTGGTCTCTGCACATATAGGATGCACACAGCCGTCACAAAATCCAGCAATTCCAAAATAGGCGAATTACATATCATGATGAAAAATTGTAAAAATGACTAAGGTGGTGGAGGGCCGATCCGCAAATTATGCTGCCATCCATGTTGGGATAACAAGTTTCTCGCCGTATTTTTCAGTTTTATACACACCTCCGTGAACAGGTCGTGATGCTCCACCCGTTGCAACGGTGACCACGAACGGAGTGTAGCTGTACTCCTGTAGATAACCTGTGTGAGAGACGAATTTTTATCATTAAAACCTTATCATTTTTTATAGCCAAAGCGACCATATATCAGCTAGCCCTCCCACCATAATAAATCGTTTAAATCTATGATCCACATCATTCAGCCAATTGGCAAAAATATTTGCAATGCTTCGTGGTGGGTATAAGGTAGAACCTATCTGGATAATTGACCATATATATAGAATTAGCAAATTTAGAGATTAATAGTCTCATTCTTATGATAGAAGATACACTTTTTTCTTTCGTGCCAATTGCGTTTCACATGGTTATCTCTATTGAGAATTACTCCCCATTTAGTACTACTATAAGATAAGAAAGGAGACTCTTCACACAATCACGTCGTCCAGATTGATGACTAGATAAACGTCTAATCACGAGAGGCGAAACAACAACCACTTAACCCCTAGCTAGCCACTTAGCCATCAGTGTGCTGTTGTCGAATTCAGCAAGCAAGCTCAGGCCATTAGTGCCACATTGATCCATCACATGTTCCATCCAGCTTTGGATTACCCAAGCTAGTACAACTATCCCATCAGCGTCGTCGTCCGTGACCGGCCTATCTAGCTCGTGACCATTTTCCCGTTTCGGCGCGGCGGCTCAACTCCGCCGTGGAAACGGAGACACCTTGCCCATCCATCACCGTTACGTAACGTTGGCAGTTTGGGTCCACTTTTACGTGCTCTCCTGCCACGTTGCATCAATAATCGCATAGTTTACCCTTATATTTTTCTCGATTGGCCCGTCTTCCACGGCTATCACGTTATCGTCTAGTTTATGTGGTATGGGCGATGGCATGGAGCATGCGTGAAATGCTAGCTTCTCCGGAATGTCAACGTTTCACGCGCCACTATTTGTGTGGTATGTACTATAGATGAAAGAATTTCGTACACCAAACTGTATTATTGGTTTCACTTCACATAACTAGCTACTGTCGTCCTCCAAACTTATAATAAAGTATCAGATCCACATATGGGGAAAGAAAGATTATATTCACTATAAGAAAGGCCCCCTATGCCGACGGCCAGAGGCTAAGCCGACGGCTTTTTGTCGGGGCCGTCGGCATAGAGCCCGCGCACAAAAAAAAACTGGACTCAGGGCTAAGCCGACGGCATTTTTTCTATTTTTTCATTTAATATGAAAAAATCATATCTTTAAATCCGTAAATCGAAATTTAACAAATAAAATGTCTAAATCGATTAGAAAAATGAGAGGATCCAAATATGCCATCCATATCATCATTTTCACCATGAATATTACTTTTTGCAACATATTTTTGGTACTTGCTTAATAAAAAAAGTCATTTTTAGCACTTAAAAAATGGAAAATGTTATTTATAAAAAAAATTGGAAATTATTTTTTCCAACAATGTTGGCCATACCAAGACACACCTATGTATCAAATATGGACACATTATCAAAACCTATGGCACGGGGATGGTCATAACTTGGTCATTTGAAGCGAAACCTATAAATGTCTATAGATGATAGACCCTTTTGTGAAGTTTTTTAAAATGTTTGTCAAAACTAAAATTTATCATTTTTTGCTAGCAACTAGTACACATAAAAGGACTCCATGCCAAAGGATTTCACTTTTTGAGTATTTTCTCCCTAATAAGTTGGTGGACTTATAGCTGAAAACTCTCACTTTGGGCGAAACGGAGGGAATCTTTGCAAGAGTTGGGTGGATCTTGGTTTTGGATATTCCTATGTCCTAAACTAACACAACCAAGAAAAAAATTCCACTGGCTTACCCCCTTTCGACTCCGTTCAATGGGGTACAAGCGAATTTTGACTTTTTCCAGCGGGTCTAGGATTTCGTCGAAGCAGGGTTTCGGAGCGTCTGAAACCCACCAAAAACTAGGTGGTTCCATACCATATGTATACAAGTGTGTTGGGTATTGTACATATCCAAGATCCTACTATGGTGTGTGACCGGCTTCACCTTCTCTATAATAAGTTGGTGGACTTATAGCTGAAAATTCTCACTTTGGGAGAAACGGAGGGAACATTTGCAAGAGTTGGGTGGATCTTGGTTTTGGATATTCCTATGTCCTAAACTAACACAACCAATCAAAAAAGTCCACTGGCTTACCCCCTTTCGACTCCGTTCAATGGGGTACAAGGGAATTTTGACTTTTTTCCAGCGGGTCTAGGGTTTCGTCGAAGCGGGGCTTCAGAGCGTCTGAAACTCACAAAAACTTAGGTGGTTCCATACCATATGTATAAAAGTGTGTTGGATGTTGTATATGTCCAATATCCTACTCCAGTATGTGACCGGCTTCATCGGCTTCACTTTCTCTCTAGTAAGTTGGTGGACTTATAGCTGAAAACTTCCACTTCGGGCGAAACGGAGGGAACCTTTGCAAAAGTTGGGTGGATCTTGATAAGGATGGCATATTTGAATTCCTCTCATTTTTCTAATCGACTTGGACATTTTATTTGTCAAATTTCGATTTACGGATTTAAAGATATGAATTATTCCATATTAAATGTAAAAAGAAAAAATAAAGAAAAATTTATGTTATTGTTATTTATTCAAAACATACTATTACATAATCATTGTTACTTATTCATACAAAGTTTTAAATTCATTGTAACATCGTAGCCGAGGGGTTAATATGAAAAGAACTCAAAAGTTAAGCGTGTTTGGGCTGGATCAATTTCATGATGGGTGACCGAATGGGAAGTTCGACCAGATTAAGTAATTTGACCTATGACTAAGTGTGTAATTAGAAAAATTTCGAAATAGAATTAAAAAAGAAAAAAAAGATAATAAAAAAAGTAAAAAAAGATAAAAAATTAAAAAAATCAAAAAATTAAAAAATGTTGAAAAAAATGCCGACGGGTACTATGCCAACGGCTTTCGCTAAGCCGATGGCTTTCTGGGCTAGCCCTACGGAGCTAAGCCGACGGCTGCCGTCGGCATAGCCTATGCCGACGACATTCTGGGCTATGCCGACGGCAAATGGCCGTCGGCTTAGAAGCCTGTTCCTGTAGTGATTAGCTGTGGCTAGTGTAGGTGGATTTTTCGCAAAAAAAAGTAGTCGATGAATTTAAACTACACAATTTTGTTAAGTTATATTTTTATTTATAAATGACTGGGTGCATCATCGTGATGCGGAGGGCGGGACTATACTCCCATTTTGAAAAAAAAAAAGAATTTCACTTTGGCTCATTCTTCAACAGGCACGCGGTCAGAGATCACTTTCCCCTCCCACTGCTTGGGAGCTCAGCACGGTTTCACGTTCTATTTCACTACCCACTGGGGGTTCTTTTCACCTTTCCCTCACGGTTCTACTTCTAATAGGCCATGAACTATAGATAGAGAAGAATCATTCTGAGCAAGTACATAAGAAGCGATCCACTTTTTTTCATTGGTTCCAGGGGAAGACCAAAGATCTTGCGCGGCAGGTCCGCCAGAAAAACTCAAAAGAGAAAGAAGTCTCCTTAATCTCTCAACTTAAATGAGATATGATAGCTTCTTTATGGTCTAACATTCTTGCCAATACATTATCCTCATTCTGTTCCGGATTGTAATCCCTAATGAAAAAAATAGCTCCATGAGCAAAAGCCCCTGTCATAATGAATCCTGCAATATATTGGTGATGAGTATATAAAGCAGCTTGAGTAGTAAAGTCTTGTGCTATAAATGCATAAGCCGGTAAAGAGTACATATGTTGAGCTACTAAGGAAGTAATAACCCCTAAAGAAGCTAGAGCAAGACCTAATTGAAAATGAATCGAATTATTGATTGTGTCGTAAAGGCCCTTATGCCCACGCCCTATTCCAAATGGGATAAGAGAATTCTTATTACTCTCTTTCTTTCTCTCAATTGAAGAAGTAATTGGAAAATAAAACAGCAAGTACAAAAATGAGTAATAAAATCGTAGAACACAATGTGATACGATGAGATAGAATGCAATAGAAATAGAAATAAGGATAGCAAACGGGTTACCTACTCCTAAGGGTCAAAACAAGCCCTTTAATTCAATTCTTTATTCTTACATTAAATAATGAATCAAATCTCCCCAAGTAGGATTCGAACCTACGACCAGTCGGTTAACAGCCGACCGCTCTACCACTGAGCTACTGAGGAACAAGGGGGGATTCGACCTCCTAGAGTTCAACTCCCGTTCTCAACACCCCCTTTATTACTTTTCTAAAGTATTCTAAATCATACTATAACGCTTGATATTAATTCTTTTATTTTTTCTAATCAGAATTCACAATTTTATTTGCTATGACTCTATGTTCTATTCTATAAATCTAAAAAAAAGACATATTAGGGCTATACGGATTCGAACCGTAGACCTTCTCGGTAAAACAGATCAAACGGATTATTATCGAAATGATTCGAACTGTTTCAAAGACCCAACATGCATTTTTTTGCATTGGGCTCTTTCATAAACTGATTTAAAAATAAGCTAGTCCACCATAGTTTTTCTTTACGGAAAAATAAAGATAATGAGATGGCTCCCTGTGCTCTGATTGATTATTTGTATTATGATCTATCTAGGAGCAATACCAAAGTGTTTCAAAGGAGGATTACCTTGACTTAGGTCTGCCTCCGGCCTAAATTAAATCTACCTAAGTGAAATGGAGTCTCCCCCAGAACTACGTTTTCTTTCAACCCTTTCAACCAATCAATGCGACCTCGTAGGGCAGCTTTAGCTAAAACTCGAGCAGTTTCTTGAAAACTTGCTTCAGATATGAAACTTTGGGTATTCAGGGAAGCCCTTGTTATTACCAATAAGATTGCCCGATAATAGATCGATTCATCCAAAGCTCGCCCTGCTCGTTCCGCTCGCAATAGTCCGATTAATTCCCCAGGTGAAAAAACATTAGACATTCCATCTTCGGAAACCCGCACTTTTGATGTTACTTGGCGTATAATAATCTCTATATGTCTATTATGGATCTGTACCCCTTGGGATCGATAAACCTTTTGTATTTTATTAACCAAAGAGATACGACTTTGGGCTATGGTTAGCTCAGCTCCAATCAAGAATCCCCAGGGGACCCCAAGAATTCTTGGTATACGCTCATTCCAATCCTTAATTCTCCTTTCGAGATTCGGGGATAATGAATCAATTGAACGCGCTTCAAAGATTTGTTCCACTTTTGGAAGACTTTGATAAAGCATCTCCCTATTCTATAGAAATCAAATAAGGAGAATTAATTTTGATATACTTTTAATTGAAAGAGTTTTCCCTATCTTCAAAAATAGGACTATCTTATTATTTTAACCTTTCCATTTCTATAGTAAGGATAGACCGACAAAGTTGTCCTAATTTATTAGTTTTCACTAACCCTAGATTCTTTCCCTTGATAAAAAATCAATTCTATCCTCTCGAGCTCCATCGTGTACTATTTACTTAAAAACAAACAACCCAGCGCAAATTTGGTTCGGGACGAATAGAACAGACTATGTCGAGCCAAGAGCATTTTCATTACTATGGAAAATGATGGATAGTAAAATCCACAATCGATCATGTCCTTCAAGTCTCACGTTGCTTTCTACCACATCGTTTTAAACGAAGTTTTACCATAACAAACATTCCTCTTTTCATTGCAAAGTGGTATAGAGAATTGATCCAATATGGATGGAATCGTGAATAGTCATTGGTTTTGTTTTGTGTCCGCGGGTACATAAACAGCTTGAATCGAAGTTATAGATCCCTTTTTAGTAGAAGCAATTCTTTCTTGCAAAGAACCCATTTCTGTACTAAGAGTAGGTTGATAACCCACTGCGGAGGGCATTCTCCCTAATAAAGCGGATACTTCCGATCCTGCTTGAACAAAACGAAAGATATTATCGATGAAAATCTAGTCTGATTTAAAATAATAAAAAATTTCCAATAAGCAGGGACAAGTGCAGGACCGATTCCCCATAATAGGGTACGAATTCTGCACTTGTAGCTTCGATAGGATTTCTTATAATTTGGATCTGCTATTTTGGTATCAATCTATTAGGAATAGGTTTACATAGTTATGGTTCGTTTATATTAACACCTAAATGATTACATAAAATAAAACCTTCATGAAATGAACTTTTTTACTTTTTTTTTTTTTGAGAACCCCTTGAACTCCTTCTCAAAGGGTTCTCAAAAATGCAAAATAGATCTAATTATACTTCTAAAAAACCTATTTAGGATAATAATTGGATAAGAGAGCCTCTACCCTGTCAACGGATAGGGAGAGAACAAAATCTGGACAAATACCAATTCCTATTACTGGTAAAAAGATACAGATTAAAATAAAGAGTTCTCGTGGTCCAGAATCCACAAAATTTGCGTTTGGAACATTAAATAGCTTGTATCCATAGAACATCTGGCGTAACATGGATAATAAATAAATAGGAGTTAATATCATTCCTATTGCCATTACAAAAGTAATTATCATTTTTGGCATTAACAGAAATTTTGGACTAGTAATTAGGCCAAAAAAGACTACTATTTTTCCTGGGTCTAGAACCCGTAATTATGGAAATTGACTGGGCTTGAAATTGCTTTTCGTTCTCATATTACGAAACGGTAAGAAAGATAAAATACGAGCCTGTTTTATAGCAAGAGTAATTAATCGTTGTTGTTTCAAGGTTAATCTATTTATTCGTCTAGATAATATTTTTCCTTGTTCACTAATAAATCTATTAATTAAACTCATGTTTCTATAATCAATTCGATCCCCTGGGCCAATCCGAGGACGCCTACGAAAAGGTTGTTTAGATTTACGAAAAGGTTGTTTGAATTTACGAAAAGTTTGCTTGGATTTACGAAAGGTTTGCTTGGATTTATTAAAAGTTTGCTTGGATTTACGAAAGGGTTGCTTAGATTTAAGAAAAGGTTGTTTAGATGTATACATTATTTATTCCTTATTTAAAATTTTAAAATTGAAAAAAAAAATCATTTCGTGGATTTATTTTTTGTCCCATATTTTTCTATATCTATATTTTTTTTACTGGGAATCGAAATCTTAGATGGATCTAAAGGTTATTTAGATTTCTTTATTTCTTTACTATATTTAGTACAATTGTTATATGACACATGCTTTTTTTATGGGAAAACTACGCCCTCGAGCACGAGGTCTGAACATTTCTTCCTCCACGTATGAAAGAATATAAATCATGTCATATAAATAGGTCGGTTGTGTGTCTACGTACGTTGGTAAAGTATATATAACCGTCTTATAAATTCTGAAAGCTAAACTGTGTGAATCTAGCTAATTGTATGGATTCACCTATATTGGCCAAACTACTTGCTGCTAGATTGTTGATAAAACACTTTTTTCCAAGACATCTAAGAGAAAAATGTTGGCTCGATTGCACACATCCACGCAACCATTGTTTTTACATAATCCGCTACCGTCAGTCTATACTTCTATGAATGGTATACATATACTCCGTCTAATCCATATTAGTTGTCGCTAGATACATCTGATTCAGCGATAATTAATATTAATCGCAGGGTTAGCACATATTTCGAACTTTATTCGGAGAGGATGGTAGCACGGTCTCTCTTAAATGCTTAGACATATTGACACGTTGTCTGTAATATGTGTATTATTAAAAAAATTACGTAATAAATAATATTGTAAGGTTTTGTACCATGACACATTCTTCATTGACATCTAATGTTACTTTTTGCATATGAAAAATCTAACTATTCTTTTGTGCATTTATAGTCGAATTGTACAAGTACCCAAAAAATGTCATTTTCGTAAAAATCATAGATTAATATAAAGATGATACCAATTACACTCTCCCTTTGCAATCACTCGATATCAAGTGGATACACAAGAAATAGAGGATGCACATACCAAATTATTTACAAAGAAAAAGAAGAAGAAACAACATTGATTGACGGCGGCCAACAACCACCGGTCACCCATTGACAACACATGGATTTTGATCATGGTTCTCCAAACTCAACTTGTTTAGAAAGGGACCGACGCACAAGCGACATCGTTGATGAATCACACTATTTAAGGCTAGATCATGTGTTTTATCGTTGATGACCTAAGTCTGACCAACTCCAAACAATGCCTCAATAGGTAGTAGTGTGAAAATGTACAATTTAAAGGTACACCCAACTAAGGTTAGACCTAGGATTTCATCCCGGAGCTCAAGACCAGGTAATCGAGAAACGATCACCAAAATGAAGTTGAGAGGCAACTTGCTACCCGCATGTGTAGCTACACACCATGCCAAGAGGACCAAAAAATATTTTTTTTTGAAATTCCGAAACCAGTTTTGTACACCAAAAATCCCTACTCTACTACAATATCATGCCAAAACAGGTATATACGGCTTACATCGGCGTATAATGCCATGGTGTGTAGCTACCTATGCGGGTAGCAGGCTTCATTTGAAATGAAGTTATATGTGATGACGCCACCACTTGCCGAACATCAGCTTTTCGAACCTCCAAATTAGTTTGCCATAGGACAAACCATTGCCGTTGAAAGAATCAGACCGAGGACCCCGGACACGCCATCGAATTTCAGCACTGGCACCCCCGCACGACGACGTCGGAGTAGGGAACCAGAACCGTCAGCCTTCAACCACGAACCCACCACAAGGTGCACAATCTTCCAGCTGTCACCAGTGTAGACCACCGTCTGCACGTACTCCTGGACGAAGACTCCTTTGATTCTAAATATTCATAAAGTGCAGAAAAAGGTCGAAGCTACGGGCCATATTGAGTCATGCACTAATACAAATAAGCATACTAGGTTTAATGCGCAATTCGTCTCCAAAGTAACCAGCCGCGCAAGATAAACGTACGATGAAAGCAAGATCATCCACATCGACACCTACTATATTCTGTGACATGTACATATCCCTATTTTTGTTCCTATTCGCGAGTGGCTTTGCAACTGTCGAATCGGACTTACGAATTAACGGGAGACAGGAATGTGACCCGTCGAGCTGGAATCCGTTGAACGTGAAACTTTTTGACTGGATACGTTGTTTAATTACTTTCGCACTGAGCTCGTGTCATTTTCTCCGGCGCAGAACAGCCGTAAAAGGTGTGTTAGAAAATGGCAATGACGGGTACTCTTGTCGCCCTCTAGGTGTAAGTGCAAGCGCAATATGAAAGTATACTCTCGATTGTTGCATATGCATATGACCGTGCATCACGGTGCATAGTCTATTGTTACAGGAAAAAAGTGTAAGAAAAGTGCATAGGCATTCTTCTCAAGGTGGTAAAATGCATCATTAACGAGCCTAAATTCTCTTTTATTTGTTTCTATGCTTTCCCTCGAAACTGCATTTTCATGTTCATTCTACATAATCTATTCAAGTTATATAGTTCAGTACTTCCGTTAATTTGTAGTGCGTCTTGCAATTCCTTTTTTTTTGAATTTGTGCGTCTTGCAATTCCTTATTAGTCAAGTTATGTTATTTACTCTATTTAATTCTCTTAGAGGTCGGGGATGGATGATTACGTCTTCATACAAACAAGATTTGAACAATTCTGCTATGCTGCTCGGGCCTCTGCCCTCTTCGTGTTGGGTTGTTTTTGTCGGGTTTTCTGCTATGCATGACTCGCCCGCTCGCGTATGGGTAAATCCTATTTATCGCTTACCGCAGAGCGGTATACTCCCTCTCCGCCGCTCCGTGTACCCCCTTCTCGATTTTGGGCCTGGCCCATTTACTTCCGACTGTGTCTCGCTTTCGGCTTTCATTTCTCATGTACGTATCAGCGTCCCCTAAAAAAAAAACGTACGTATCAGCTCAAAAATAAAAATATTCTCACGTACGTATGGCTGCATGCAGGTGGGCCATCGCTGCTGTAGCATGCATCCAATCGGGATGGACATACTAGACTTCTCATGTTTTCTTTTATTTCTATTTTATTTAAAATTTCTCGTTTCCTTATACCTATTTTTCTCGCTTTATTTTTTCATACTTCTATTTTTTGTTTTCATTCATATTTTCTTTTTTGTTTCTACTTTTTTACTTTTTTCTTTCTACCTTTTCTAATTGTATTTTTCTAGTTCAAATATGATTAATGTTTTTTTAAATCGTACAAATAACATAAACGTTCATATAGAAAACCTTCAAATAGTATAAATGTTCTTCTTTCTAAAAAATCGTTCAAATGTGGTAAATGTTCATATTGAAAAAATGTTCAAATAAGACAAAATATTCTTATGGATAAATAGTAATGAGGTAAATGTTCCTATTGCAAAACCGGTCAAATATGGTAAATGTTCTTATTTTTATAAAAATCTGTTCAAATAAGATAAATATTCATATTGGAAAATATTCTTACTTTTCTGAAAATCTGTTCACGTGAGAGGTAAATGTTCTTATTTTAAAATCCGTTCAAATAAGATAAATGTTCTTATTGAAAAAATGTTCTTATTTATCTGAAAATCCATTCATGTAAGATAAATGTTCTTATTTTAAAATATGTTCAAAGAAGATAATTGTTCTTATTGGAAACATCTTCTTATTTTTCTGTAAATCTGTTCACGTGAGCGGTAAATGTTCTTTTTCAAAATCCGTTCAAATAAGATGAATGTTCTTATTGGAAAAATGATTTTTCTAAAAATCCATTCATATATATATAATATAAATGATCTTATTTTAAAATACGTTTAAAAATAGATAATTATTCTTATGGAAAATCTTCTTATTTTCTGAAAATCCGTTCAAGTGAGGTAAATTTTCTTTATTGAGGTAAATACACGTTAAAAACAAATGTTACAAACATTCACTTTACTTTTGTATTCCTCGTTTTTAAGAATATATAAATAATTCTTTGAGATGTTGAACATTAAAAAAAATTGTAAATCGTGAAAAAGATGTTTATGTGTTACTAAAACAAATGTTTACGATCATATGTAAAAATACTCATGGATTCGGATAAATTACATTCAAAGATTCAAAAAAAATCACAAGTTATAAATAATGTTCTCGTAGTTAAAAAAACTTTGACAAGTTCGAAAAATGTACACTAATAGACCCTTATAGATTAAGAAAAATGAGATTTGTTTTGAAATTATGTCCATGCATACAAAATAAATGTTCACCTATTTGTCTAAAAAAAATTACCGGCATCACAAGATATTCTAGGCCATACATTCAATACTCATATATCTCATAACCAAATCTATGTATCATACTAAAAAATAGAAATATAAATAAATATTGTAAGGAATTGATAGTGTAAATAGTTACATAAAATGAAATATTATTTTTTACAGATTAAGGACAAACAGACAATAACATACTAGTACTAGAAAAAATGAGCGAACATAACTTAGGAGAAAGAAACAGGCAAGAGAATCAAGCAAAAATCGCTCAGGAATGAGCCGAGCCCAGGTACACAAGGAGGGGTACGCGGACGCAGCGTTTGCGCCCGCAGAGAGCGGAAAATAGGGCAAATCCTATTCTACGCCTAAAGCACATGTTAGCATCGCTACGCATACCCTCTCCACATCGTTAGTTCTTTTAAGCGGGCTGGCCCAGTAGAGGATCTGTAGGTTTGGTTTTCCTGGTTTTGGGAAGCTTCTAGACATTTCTTGTCCGGTTTTTCTGTTTTTCATTTGTTTTTTCATTTCGGTTGTTTTTGAAGGTTTCTCTATGCGTTTATTCCTGTATGTTTTTTCTTTATTCCCTTTTCTGTTTTCGTTTTTTGAGGAAAATTCGATTTTTTCGAAATGTTTAGAATTTGAAAAGGTTCATATTCTAACGATTAAGATTTAAGTAAGTTCAAATTTGAAAATGTTCATATTTTAAAAATGGTTCATGAGCATTTTTTCAAATTCGTGAACCATTTTCAAATTTATGAACTTTTTTGAAATTTTCATGACATTTTAAATTTGTGAACCAATTAAAAATGGTTCAAATATTAAAATGTTGAGATTTTGAAAATGGTTCATGAACAGTTTTGCAAATTCGTGAACCATTTTCAAATTCAAAAACTTATTTGAAATTTTCATGACATTCTAAATTCATGAACAGTTTTTAAAAATGGTTCAAATTTTAAAATGTTGAGATTTTGTAAATGGTCCATGAACATTTTTTAAAATTCATGAATCATTTTCAAATTCATGAACTTATATTCAATTTTCATGACATTTACAATTCATGAAAAAATGGTTCAAATTTTAAAATGTTCAGATTTTGAAATCGGTTCATGAACATTTTTTCAAATTCGTGAACCGTTTTCAAACTCATGTACATTTTTTTGTGAACCATTTTTCAATTTCACGAATATTTTTCCGTTAACCATTTTCAAATTCACGATCATTTTTCATGAACCATTTTCAAATTCAAATTTATGAATATTATTAAATGTTTTAGAGCAGTAAAGGATATGAAATGAAAGTTCCACTGGTGTTTTGTTTGAAGCAGGAAAACAGATCGATCATACCGGGCTCACATCCGGAAAAAAGTACGCTCTCGATTTGTACGAGTACGCTCGCTTACCAGCAGAAGGAACAAGCAGGAAAACATGTAATGGGCCAAGCCCATGAACGATCGTTTCGATCGGTGGGGGTACGCGAAAGGTCGCCAACCTGTGCGTCGAGCGGAGAATACGAGCTCCTGGAAAATATGCGCTTCCCCACGTATAGGTCGCTGCGAATCGATCGCCCACACCTAGGGGTGTAGACGGATAGGATAATTTCCGCACCGAATCCATCGCTGAATCCATTTTAAAGAATCCATATCCGGTTTCAAAGAATCCGATGGATAAGGATATCCGATTCCGAACTGAACACTCGGATACGGTATAGGATATGGTATGGAAAATAGCATCCGAATATGAATTATCCAAAAATTAATTAGGATTATCCGATGGATATAATCCGAATTTTGATCGAAATATCTAAGCTAATAGAGCACAATTTGTAGTTAGTGAGTTGTGTAGTTCATCCGTTGAACAACAACTCACTTAAATGGTCATTGTACAGACTATGGAATACAACGTTGTTAGGTTATTAAGTTGTAGAGCGATTATTTTTAGTTTTCTGGATTGATGATGTACATTGCGCGTACCGATCCGATTAGTTTTATTTCCGCCCCGAATCCGCTAGATATGTCTCAAACGTATCTATAATTTTTTATGTTTCATGCATGTTTTATACCTATTGCTACATGTTTTATATACACTTCATAGCATTTTTATGTATTTTCTGGGACTAACCTATTAAAAAGATGCCACAGTGTCAGTTCATGTTTTCTGCTATTTTTCCGTTTCAGAAAAGCTAGTCGGGAAATATTCTCGGAATTGGATGAAAATCAACGGTCGTCAGTTTTTCACCGACACGAAGACCAAGTCCGAAGGGCGCACGAAGAGGCGACCCAGGGGGCCACCCCACCCCTAGGCGGGGCCCACATGCCAGGCGCGCCTAGGTATGGGGAGGGCGCCTCGGGTGCCGCCGCCCTTTCGCCTATATATTGCCTCCGCCCCGAAAACCCTAAATAACCGAGCATTATTCCACGAAAAGTTTCGTCGCCGCCGTCGTCGCAAACCCTAGTTTGGGAGGGTTCTGGAGCTCTTCTCGGCACCCTGCCGGAGAGGAGATCACCACCGGAGGGTTCTACATCGCCATGTCTGCCTCCGGAGTGATGCGTGAGTAGTTCATCCTTGAACTACGGATCCATAGCAGTAGCTAGATGGTTGTCTCTCCATTTTGTGCTATCATGTTTAAATCTTGTGAGCTGCCTATCATGATCTTGATCATCTTATTGTAATACTACATGTTGTGTTCGCTGGGATCTGATGAATAGTGATGTTATGATCAAGTTGTTTATCAATCTATCTACATGTTTTATTTATGTTCTTGCATGCTCTCCGTTGCTAGTAGATGATTTGGCCAAGTAGATGCTTGTGACTCCAAGAGGGAGTATTTATGCTCGATAGTGGGTTCATGCCTCCAGTAACCTGAGTATGAGCGACAGAAACATCTAAGGTTGTGGATGTGCTATTGCCACTAGAGATAAAATAACTAATGCTTAGCTTAAGGGTACTACTGTTAGGTCTAATGCATTTGTTTACAGTACGTACTTTGCTTAATGCTATTATCCGTTACTTGCAACTTAATACTAACAGGAGACACAGAAGTTATCCTGGAAGTGGATTATTTAGGCATGGATGCGGCTGGTAAGCGGTCCATGTATTATGTTGTAATGCCCAATTAATACTACAGTAAACATTCTTGTCATATACTGCATTGTCATGCGTTTGTTATTTGTCAATTGCCCAGCTTTAATTTGTTTACCCAGTATACATATTATCTTTTATGGAGAGACACCACTAGTGAACTGTGGACCCCGGTCCATTCTTCTACACAGATAAAAACAGCAACTGCAATCATCTGTTCCCTGTTAATTCCTGCAATTATTATTACTCTCCACACCATACGTTTAATCCTTTGTTCAGCAAGCCAGGAAGACTGACAACTTTCCTGTTTCGTTGGGACAAAGTAGTTTTATTGTGTTGTGTGCAGGTCCACGTCAACAACCATATTTTCTGGCGCCGTTAGGAGACTTCTCCCATCAAGAGCCATATTTTCTGGTGCCGTTGTCAACCTTCTGAAGCACTTTTAACTCCTACTGGTTCGATAACCTTGGTAGATTTACAAGGAAAAATTGCTGCTGCACTACATCATACCTTCCTATTGGGGTCTCCAAACGAACGTTTGTTTTCACGTCATCAAGCACATTTTCTGGCGCCGTTGCCGGGGAGTCAAGAGGTTACAGCAAGGGGAGTCTCACACTTCCAATCTCATTACTTTGTTTTTGTCTTGTTTAGTTTATTTTATTTTATCTTGTTTGTTTTTAAAAATAAAAAACACAAAAAAATCCTGCATCTAGCTTATTTCGAGTTGTTATTTTCCTGTCTTGTTTTAATTTTGTTAAAATGAGTAATCTTGAGAACACTAAGTTGTGTGACTTAACTAGCACAAACAACAATGAATTTATTGTTGGGAATCGAGGACAGAAAAAAAATTCCTACCGACGATAACCATAAACTAGCCAAGATCTAACTAAGCAGATATACTATACTAAAGAGGACGGAGTACATACCCTTGTAGACCGAAAGCGGGATCACGTTCCCGCACAAATGTTGTCGATGAAGCCGACAAAGCCGACCTCAAGGTCGTGTAGAGGAAGTAGTCATACTCCCAGCGCCACCCATGTAGCGCCTCGTAGTTCCACACACGTGCGGTGTAGATGATGACCTCCGGGCTCCAGATCCAGCAGAGCAGCGGAAGTAGAATATTGGATCTAGAAGCACGGCGGTGTGCGTGTAGTGGAGAGACTTCCCTCCTCGTACGCAGCTCCCGAAACGGAACCACGCTCAAGGTAGGAGAGAAGAAGAAATGAGATGGGTGAATTTCCAAGGCATGGGGGGTCCCCTATTTAAAGGAGAAAGGGGAGACCATCTCCCTTGGCTAAGCCATGTGGGACTAATCCCCACATGGCCTAGCCGGCCAAGGAGGGCAGCCGGCCACCTAGGTCGGCCCCCACCTAGGCCGGCTGGCCCTCTTCCCCTTTTTTTTCTTTTTAGGGAAATTTCCCTAATGGGCCTCTAAGGCCCATTTATGATTTAATGCCTTTAAAAATTCGAAATAAATTAAATAAAAATATATTTAATCACTAATAACACTTATTAATATTAAATACATATTATTTAATTCATCTGGACTCCGAAACCTAATTCGTTGCCTCCGATCAACATCGGACAAGTTCCGGAACACTTCCGGAGTTCCCGGTTTCTTTCTCTCTTATATCCAATCTAAGCGTCACCTACCCTTAAGTGTGTTACCTTACGGTTCGGGACCACACAGACATGAACGAGACACATTCTCCGATCAATGGCTAGCAGCGGGGTTTGGATACCCGTGGTAGTCCCTATGTGTCCACGAAAGACTTTTATCGTTTGAAGCTTTAGACGTCCAGTCTCAACCTCTTGCCTATCGATACTTAGATTGTCCGAGCGTCGTTCTCCGGTATCATGATTACTGAGCATGACCTCGTCATTGACAAATCTATCTTTACTCGTCTGTGATATTACATCCCCGTGACCTAGTCACATGCTTGCAAGCTGATTGATGTAATCTCATCGAGTGGGCCCAGAGTATCTATCCTGCTATTTGGATTGGCAATTCCCGCGCTTGATCACTCGCTTCTACTGCTTCCTTCCGATACCCGAAAGTGTCACCTTTATTGTGACGCTATATAAGACATGCCGTTTGATGCGATCAACCGCATCTTCCAGAAGCAGAGATTTGATATGATCTCACAGTCGAAGGTATGAACACTATGTTTCTATATTTTGGGTATGTCCATCAAATCATTCACCTAATGATATGACTACGTTGTTAACCGACGCCATTGTCCATGATCAGGAAACCTTGATCATCTGTTACCCAATGAACTAGTTAAATAGAGACTATTAGGGACCTGGTTGTTTTCATACCACACGTTATTAATGTTTTCGCGTAATACAGTTATAGCATGGTATTAAAACGTGTTATGAACATTTGAGATATGACAAATAAAATCACTTTATTAATTGCCTCTAGGGCATATCTCCAACAGTCTCCCACTTGCACTAGAGTACAATTTAATCTAGTTTACAACTTGGTAAAAGCCTAACACCTATAGCATCTCGGTGCTCTTCATGCTTGTCTCGTGGAAGAGGTTTCGTCAGCGGATCTGCAACATTCAGGTCCGTGTGTATTTTGCAAATCTTTACATCGCCTTCCTTGACGTACTGACGTATGACATGGAAGCGTCGGAGAATATGTTTGGCGGTGGAGTGAGACCTTGGTTCCTTCACGTTGGCAATGACACATGTGTTGTCGCAGTAGATGTTCACAGGGTCTTGCGCACTCGGGAACACTCCAAGCTCGATGACGAACTTCCTCAGCCAAACAGCTTCATTTGCAGCATCCGCAGCAGCAATATACTCCGATTCCATTGTAGATTGGGCTACTATGGGTTGCTTCCCACTTCTCCAGCTCACAGCGCCTCCGTTCACCTTAAACACATAGCCTGTTTGCGATTTCGAGTCATCTGGATCTGTGCAGAAACTTGCATCAATGTAACCTGTTACGCCAAGTTCCTCTTCACAGCCTCCATAAACAAGAAACATATCCTTGGTATACTTAAGATACTTCAGTATGTTCTTAACAACTGTCCAATGATCCTTGCCAGGATTACTCTGGAATCGACTCGTCAGACTGAGAGCCAATGCCACATCTGGTCGAGTACTTAACATGGCATACATGATCGATCCTATAGCTGAAGCATATCGAGTGCCATCCACCTCAGCTTTTTCAAGAGCCGTCTGTGGACACTGAGCCATGCTCAATGTTTTTTCCTTGACAACTGGCACAAGACCTTGCTTTGCCAAATGCATATTGAACTTCTTCAATATCTTGTCAAGGTAAGTACTTTGAACACGCTAGTAGGCGCCTGGGTCTATCACGATAGATCTTAATGCCTAATACGTATGCAGCTTCTCCTAAGTCCTTCATTGAAAATTTACTGTTTAAATATTCCTTCACGCTTTTCAGAAGTTCCACATCATTCCCAATTAGTAATATATCATCCACATATAGAACTAGGAATGCAACCGAGCTCCCACTCATTTTCTTATAAATGCAGGTCTCTTCTGCATTTTGGACAAATCCAAAGCCTTTGATCACTTCATCAAAGCGAAGATTCCAGCTCCGAGATGCTTGCTTCAGTCCATAAGTGGAACGCTGAAGTTTGCATACCTTGCCAGCATTTCCTGGACTTACAAAACCTTCAGGTTGTACCATATACAACTCTTTCTCAATGTTGTCATTTAGGAACGCTGTTTTGACATCCATCTGCCATATCTCATAATCATGATATGCAGCTGTTGCTAGCAAAACCCGAATAGACTTTTGCATCGCTACCGGTGAAAACGTTTCATCGTAGTCAATTCCATGAACTTGTCGGACACCTTTTGCGACAAGCCGAGCCTTATAGACGGTTACATTACCGTCAGCATCAGTCTTCTTCTTAAAGATCCATTTATTCTCGACGGCCTTGCGCCCTTCGGGAATCTCCACCAAAGTCCATACTTTGTTGTCATACATGGATCCAATTTCAGATTTCATGGCTTCAAGCCATTTCTTGGACTCAGGTCCTTCCATTACCTCTTTGTAGTTGTAGGTTCGTCTTGTTCAATTAACATGAGGGTGCAAACAAGATTACCGTACCACTCAGGAGATGTACGGGTTCTTCCAGACCTACGAGGTATAATAGCCTCCTCGACATTTTCTTCCACTCCATATGTTATGGAGGACGGTTCAGGAACAGTTTCTGTTGCGCCACTCGGAATTTCAAGTTCAGGATCAACTATTCCGTCGAGTCTATTTTCCTCCCACTTACTCCTTTAGAGAGAAACTCTTTCTCGAGAAAGGTGCCGCTCTTTCCGACAAATGTTTTGCCCTCGGCTTGGTGGTAGAAGGTATATCCTATGGTTTCCCACGGATATCCTACAAAGACAACCTTCTCCGATTTCGATTCGAGTTTGTCGGGCTGTAGTTTCTTAACGTACACCTCACAACCCTAAACCTTCAGGAACGACAACTTCAGTTTCTTGCCATGCCATATCTCATACGGTGTCGTTGCTACGGATTTAGATGGAGCCCTATTTAAAATGAATGCGGCTGTTTCTAACGCATATCCCCAAAACGATACGGGCAAGTCGGTAAGAGACATCATAGACCGTACGCGATCTAATAAAGTACGATTATGTCGTTCGGACACACCATTGCGTTGCGGTGTCCCGGCAGGCGTAAGCTGTGGTACAATTCCACAGGCCTTTAGATGTGTGCCAAACTCAAAACTCAAATATTCGCCACCACGATCAGATCGGAGGTGCTTGATTTTCTTGTTGAGTTGATTTTCAACTTCACTCTGAAATTCTTTGAACTTTTCAAATGTCTCAGACTTGTGTTTCATTAAATAGATATACCCGTATCTAATCAAATCATCATTGAAGGTCACAAAATAACGATAACCATTGCGTGTCGACACGCTCATTGGACCGCACACATCTGTATGCATTACTCCCAATAAGTCCGACGCTCGTTCCACAAATCCGTTGAACGGTGTCTTGGTCATCTTGCCCATAAGGCATGGTTCGCAAGTGTCAAGAGATCCAAAATCTAGTGACTCCAAAAGTCTATCAGAATGGAGTTTCTTCATGCGCTTTATACCAATATGACCGAGACGGCAATGCCACATATACATGGCGGTATCGTCACTAAGTTTAATCCTTTTGGCATCTACGTTATGGATGTGAGTACTACTATCGAGATTCAACAAGAATAAACCATTACTCTCAGGAGCGTTAACATAAAAGATATTATTCATCGAAATAGCACAACCATTGTAACACCCCAGGTATAAAAACGAACCTGGAATGTTACCACAAAGCACTATGACTACCAAGCATAGAACATATTGGAAAATTGGACAAGAGTTTCCCTTGTATGTAATGTAAGGGCATCCTGGACAAGACATTAATATGAATCTGATAGCTAAACAGTTCAGATAACTAAACATGTCACGGCTTGAAAGAAACATCAACAGTTTCGAGATAAACAGTATTTTTGTCTCGGCTAAACAATGCAGCATAAGCAATTAATATACAATGGTTGATCAACTAAGTATTTTGTGAAATTGGGTGATGTGCTCAAATTATGTAGAGGTGCTACCCCGTGCCCCATGTATGCCGCTTATCTAGTACTTGAAAACCAAATGAAAAGCAAGGGTGAGTATAGAAATACTCAGCAAGTACATTTAGAGCCACAAGAACAATAACGAACAATCAACCACATGAAAGTACTGATAATCTCGTTTATGAACTAGAAGACTGAAACCGAATATTTGAATTGTTGCCCGGACTAGCCCACGAGCTGACAGTTCTCACCGAACTTTATCGGAGTAGCCACTCGGGACAGTTTCTCACCGGACCAACAGAAAGGTTAGCCATCGGACTAGCCCACAAGCTGACAGTTCTCACCGAACTCTATCGGAGTAGCCACTTGTGAACAGTTCTCACCGAGTTAGCTATGAAGTCAAGAAAGTGAAATATCTCTAAACATGGACGAAGGAATCGAATCGAAATTACTGAATAAGTATGAAGTGAACCAACTGAACAAGCGATCTGAATCAGTGAAAGCAATCAGTTGAACCGTCACACCATGAACGAACATAGGGAACAAGGGTTCGTCATGCACTTGCCTTTACCGGTGACATGGTCGTAGGAAGGAGTCACATCTCGATACCTGTAGGCAGCCAGGTACACACAAGTCTCAACACATGTCATCCACCACAATACAAGTAATATACAGTTCTCACGCATGACACCAAATCATCACATCTAAAGCGCACACATAAGTATCTCGAATGACATTCTCCGAAAAACAACTCTTTGCTGCCCCTTTACTAATAAGCTCATAACTCCAGGTAGGAAACTTGAATCCCAGGAAATGATATGTTTCCATATTCATTGAAATATTATATAGAAAGGATTCCAAATAACTGAACTCTGATTTTGGAGTTAACTAGGACATTAAGGACAAACACTAGACTGATTTTCCCAGCATTCAGTATATTGATTAGCCCTCTTATGAATTTCATTACAGTAAAAATACTCATTAAAATCAAGGAAAGTAAATTGATCTAGAAAATAGAAGCTACCAGCTAACAGTACTATTTTAGTTCACCATTTTATCAACAACCGAAGGCTCCGAAAGGTGTAGCCCCAAACCATAAGTACTCTGTTTCTCAATTCTCAGAACAGAAACTTGTTTTCATCACTGAGACCAAAGGGCTGGACCAAATCGAGCAAACGACCACTCAAAACGACCGTGAGAACATAACCTAAATTTCATTCCATGGAGTCGTAACCTCATTTTACAATATTGGTCTCCGAAAATAGAGATTTGTGCTACTGTATACACAGAGACAGCAACATACACGACTTTTGCCCTAATCCCCCCATGTTCTTGCTGAACCCCAGACCTAAACATCATGGAATTCATACCAAAACCATTCCAATAACACATACATGGTGGGGATCCTCACCCTTGGTGCCTGAGCAGATCGGATTCGATAGGACGGTGGTGATGAACCTTCTTTCTTTTCTTCTCCTCCTCATCTTGATCCTTCTTCTTTTCTCCTCCTCTTCTTCTTCAACCTCAGGTCATGGCTGCACTAGGAGGTGGGCCAGGACGTGGTGCAGGTGGTAGGATTCATGGGAAAAGAAGTGAGAAGAGGGGTGGAAGCGCCATGGAGATGGAGAGGAGAGAGAGCTCCCAACGGGAGAGGAAAGAATGGATCAGGTTTGGCCTCTCCTGACCGCACCCCTGCCAAGGATAAGTACCACGTCTTATTTAATCAAACCAAATTGGAATTTCGTATTATCTCAACCCTTCAATTTGAGTAGACCATAGATACTTCTCCCGACGTCCAAATTTGATAAATGAGTAGTCAATTTCGACTATCTCGATGAGCCCGACACATCTATGGCCTCAGATATTTGAGAATAGATTTTGTTTGAAAGGTCACAAGAAGGTGATTAAGAAAGGAGTATGGCGAAGCATGACAAGAACCCTTATGAAAATTTCCAATAAATTACGAGGTATTACAACCATTTGATACTGAATTGAATGAATATCCATCTTGCAACAAGCAAGATCCACTGATAATGTTTACACTCAAAGCCGGTACAAAATAACATTTATTCAAAACCAAAACTAATCCCGATGGTAGATGTAGAGGGAGAGTGCCGACGGCTACCACGTCAAGTTTTGATCCATTGCCGACGCGCATCGTCACCTCGTCCTTTGCCAGGCGCCGTTTATTCCGCAATTCCACCTGAGAGTCACAAATATGAGCAACTGAACCGGTATCAAATACCCATGCATTACTCCGAGCGCTAGTAAGGTAAATATCTATAACATGCATATCAAATATACCTTTCTCTTCTATAGCAATCTTGCCTTTCTTTGCTAGGTACTTGGGGCAGTTGTTCTTCCAGTGACCGCCGTCTTTGCAGAAGAAGCAGTTGCTTGCTTTTCGCTTGACGGTCAACACCATCTTTTCCATCTTGATTTCCAATTCGGCCATCTCGAGCATCAACAATACTTCGGACAAGGATTTTGACATCCCAAGCTCAAAGTAGTTTATGATAGCATCCTTATAGCTAGGGGGCAGCGACAGCAGTACCCTATCTATAACTAGCTCGTCTGGAATCCCATATCCCAGATCACTCAGGAGCTGGACGCAGCCAGACATCTTGGCTAAGTGCTCGCTTATGTTGCCGTGCTCTTCCATCTGGGCTGAGAAGAAAAGCTTGCTAGCTTCATACCTGTCGGCCATGACTTGTGGTGCAAAAACAATCATGATTTCAGTGATTATCTCATAAGCACTTTTCCCCTCAAAATGCTTCTGCAGGTCAGCCTCCATGGCAAAAAGCATGCCACTCTGGACATAAGAGGAAATCTCCACCTTCGACTGATAGACATTCTTCTCGTTATCGGAGGCGGTGTCTGCGGGCGGATCACCTATGGTGGCTTCAATGACGTAAGCCACCTTGTGGGAAGTGAGGAGGATCCTCAGGTTGCGGAACCAGGACATGAAGTTCGACCCATTGGTCTTAAGCTTTTCTTTCTCAAGGAACATGCCTAGGTTAAAGGTGGGGCGAGACATCTACAATGGAATTTGCAAAACATAAGACGTTTGTTCATAATAAAATATGGTATCAAGCTTTAGTAAAATAAAACTACCAGAACTCCCACTCAAAATGAACATCCCTCGCATCGTTTTAGTGATTACACGATCCTAATTCATTACACTACCCCGATCGTCACGGTGATGTCTACACACGCTTCTATTCTTGTAGACAGTGTTGGGCCTCCAAGTGCAGAGGTTTGTAGAACAGCAGCAAGTTTCCCTCAAGTGAATCACCCAAGGTTTATCGAACTCAGTGAGGTAGAGGTCAAAGATATCCCTCTCAAGCAACCCTGCAATTAAGATACAAGAAGTCTCTTGTGTCCCCAACACACCTAATACACTTGTCAGATGTATAGGTGCTAGTTCGGCGAAGAGATAGTGAAATACAAGTAATATGGATGATTATAAGTAGTAATTGCAATCTGAAATAAAAATGGCAGCAAGCAAACATGTAGCAGAACTTGTCGTAAACGGTGTTTCAATGCTTAGAAACAAGGCCTAGGGATCATACTTTCACTTGTGGTATCTCTCAACATTTTAGCACAACTGAACGCAAGTAAGTGCTACTCAGGATTATTCTCCTTCTTGGTGAAACAAGAGTACTATGCGTAGGGCTACAAAAGCACACCTCAAAGTCTGAGTAAGCAAACACCACAATTCCACAAAGAATAAGCCATGATAATATCTAAATTATTTATAGAGTCACACACAAGTACCCACACTGTCACCTTGATACCGTGTTGTCACAATGACTCCGGAAACTAGATAAAATTACTTGAGTAGCATAAACATTACATATGAATTCAGCGATACTAGCAATGCTCATGATCACATAAAGATCACACCATGGGAGAGAGAGGTAAACCACATAGCTACCGGTAGAGCCCTCAACCTCGGGGGAGAACTATCATGGGAGGCAGCAACGGCGATGAAGATGGCGGTGGAGTCGATGGAGATGGCTCCGGGGGCAATTCCCCGTCCCGGCAGGGTGCCGAAACAGAGACTTCTATCCCCCGAATTAGGGTTTTTGGTGGCGGTGGAGCTACGGAACTCTTCTGGAGAAATCGTCGATTGTTTTAGGGTTTTCGAGGCAGGAGGATTATATAGGCGAAAGGGCGGCGCGAGGGGGTGGCCGAGTTGGCCTCACCACGTGGTGGCGCCACCCCCCTCCAGGCCGCGCGGGGACATGGTGAGGAGGCCGTGGGCCTCCCCGGGCTTGCCCTTCTGGCTCCGTGTACGTGTCGGGAAAATAGGAACTTGGCTTTTTGTTTCGTCCAATTCCGAGAATATTTCCAGAACAGCTTTTCTGGAATACAAAAATAGCAGAAAACAGGAACTGGCACTGTGGCATCTTGTTAATAGGTTAGTCCCAGAAAATGCATAAAAACGCTATGAAGTGTGAATAAAACATGTAGCAATTGGCATAATATAAGCATGGAACATAAGAAATTATAGATACGTTGGAGACGTATCAAGCATCCCCAAGCTTAGTTCTACTCGTCCTCGAGTAGGTAAAACGATAACAACAAATAATTTCTTAGGTGACATGCTACCACATAATCTTGATCAAATAATATTGTAAAGCATATGTTATGAATGAAGTGACTCAAGGCAATGGTCTATAGTTTGCTAACAAATAGTAATGAGTAAACAACTGAATCATATAAGCAAAAACTTTTCACAAATAGTACTTTCAAGACAAGCATCAAAAAGTTTTGCATAAGAGTTAACTCATAAAGCAATAGATTCTAAGTAAAAGGCATTGAAGCAACACAAAGGAAGATTTAAGTTTCAGCAATTGCTTTCAACTTTCAACTTGTATATCTCATGGATAATTGTCAACACAAAGCAATATAATAAGTGCAATAAGTAAGCATATAAAAATTGTTGCACACAAAGTTGACACAAGTGTTTGCTTCTGAGATAGAAAGGAGTAGGTAAACTGACTCAACATAAAGTAAAAGAAAGGCCCTTCGCAGAGGGAAGCAGGGATTAAATCATGTGCTAGAGCTTTTTAAGTTTTGAAATCATATAGAGAGCATAAAAATAAAGTTTTGAGAGGTGTTTGTTGTTGTCAACGAATGGTAGTGGGCACTCTAACCCCCTTGTCAACCAGACTTTCAAGAGCGGCTCCCATGAAGGACGTTATTTCTACCCAAAGGCAGATCATCCCTCTTCTCTTTTGTTTACACATGTACTTTATATTTGTGTGACACTCCTCCCAACCTTTGCTTACACAAGCCATGGCTAACCGAATCCTCGGGTGCCTTCCAACAATCACATACCATGGAGGAGTGTCTATTTTGAATGATTAACTTTTTAAATTGCTTACTGATAAATCAGGGCAAAACATGTGAAGAGAATTAAAGGTGAAAGTTGTAATTAATTGGGACTGGGCACCCCATTTGCCAGCTCTTTTTGCAAAATTATTGGATAAGCGGATGTATATGCCACTAGTCCATTGGTGAAAGTCTGTCAGGAGTAAATGACAAGGTTGAAAGATAAAACACCACATACTTCCTCATGAGCTATAAAACATTGACACAAATAAGGGATAATAGCTTTTGAATAGTTTAAAGGTAGCACATGAAGTATTTACTTGGAATGGCAGAAAATACCACATAATAGGTAGTTATGGTGGACACAAATGGCATGGGTTTTGGCTCAAGGTTTTGGATGCACGAGAAGCATTCCCTCTCAGTACAGAGTTTAGGCTAGCAAGGTTGTTTGAAGCAAACACAAGATATCAACCGGTACAGCAAGACTTACATGAAAACATATTGCAAGCATTATAAGACTCTACACTGTCTTCCTTGTTGCTCAAACACTTTTACCAGAAAATATCTAGACCTTAGAGATAGCAAACATGCAAACCAAATTTCAACAAGCTCTACGGTAGTTCTTTACTAATAGGTTTTTAACTACATGATGCAAGAGCTTAAACATGAAATACTTGAGAGCTCAAAACAATTGCCAAGTATCAAATTATCCAAGACAATGATCTATATGTGTGTCTTTTCGATATACCATCTACCACATGTTGCATTTTCTGTTTCCAACCAAACACCAATCAACTTATTTCAACAAAAACTCTCCAAATAATTTACAAATGAAACAAGAGAGTATTACTCTACAAGAACTAACAGCTCTGAATAAGAGATGCATGAAAAACAGGAGCTAAAAGCATAGCAGTAGCTAGATAAGAATACTCAACAAGTATAAGTGAAGAATATGAGTATTCACATGAAAAAGCGGAGCGTGTCTCTCTCCCACACAAGAATGCTAGGATCCAATTTATTCAGAAAATAAAAATAACAATGCGAAAATAAAAGCACACAGACGCTCCAAGTAAAGTACATAAGATGTGGAAGAATTAAAATATAGTTTCACTAGAGATGACCTGATAAGTTGTTGATGAAGAAGGGGATGCCTTGGGCATCCCCAAGCTTAGACGCTTGAGTCTTCTTGAAATATGCTTGGGTGACCCACGGGGGCATCCCCAAGCTTAGGCTTTTCACTCTTCTTGATCACATCATATCATCCTTCTCGCTTGATCCTTGAAAACTTCCGCCACACCAAACTCAAAGTAATTCTCATTAGAGGGTTAGTGCATAATCAAAAATTCACATATTCTACAGTGACACAATCATCACCAATACTTCTGGACATTAGCTACAGCCACTGATGTTTTATGGAGCAAAGAAATCCAATCAAACATAGTAAAAGAGGCAATGCAAAATAAATGGCAGAATCTGTCAAAACAGAACAGTCCGTAAAGACGAATTTTTTCGAGGCACTTAAGTTGCTCAGATTGAGAAACTCAAAACTAATGAAAGTTGCGTACATATCTGAGGATCACGCACGAATTTTTCAGAATTTTCAATTTTTCTGGAGTGAATAAAGCTCAAAACCGTGGACAGCAAAAATCTGTCCCTGTGCAGAAATCCAAATCTAGCATCAACTTTCTACTAGAGACTTTACTTGGCACAACAATGCAATAAAATAAAGATACAAAGGAGTTGTTACAGAAGTAAACAACTCCTTGACTCAAATAAAAAAAATTGCAGAAATAAAATAACATGGGTTGTCTCCCACAAGCGCTTTTCTTTAAAGCCTTTTAGCTAGGCATGAAATTTTTGATAATGCTCTCATATGTATAAGAGTTGAATATAAGAGAGCATCAAGAAGCAAATATTAAACACATTTAAGTCTAACCACCTTCCTATGCAAAGGAATCTTGTAAGAAAACAAATTATTGAAGCATGAAGCATCTAGCATAGAAAGACAAAACAAGTGCAACTTCAAAAATTTCAACAAAAAGAGAGGAGATTCAATATTATTGTGATATATGAAGCCATGTCTCCCTCTCTCATAAAAACTTTCAGTAGCATCATTTATAAAATCCACAATATAACCATCACATGAAACATTCTTATCATGATCCATATGCATAAAAGTATCAATATTTTCCACATAAGCAAAGTTCTTCTTATTAATAACAATGGGAGTAGGATCATCATAAAGAACTTGAACATGATAGACAAGTTGTATATTAGAGAGATGGTTTTGGGTAATCCCTCCATAACTATGACAAGTTTCATGAGGATGATTGTAATTATAACATATGTCATAGTTTCATTATGATAATTATCAAAGATTGGAGGCATAGTATCATCATAAACAACAGAATAGTTATCTTCCAAAGTGTGTTCATTTGTAAACATATCTTCATCAATTTTACTAGAAGGAGATGTCTTAAATATATAATCGTCAGTAGCAAAAGGATTTTCAAACACCTCATCCCCAAGATTGGAGCTTTCCATATCATAATTGGATGGAACATGGATAGTACTAATAGTATAGACATCATCATTTTCAGAATTGGTACCCCAAAGATTTTCAATATCAAAAGTAGTTTCATTTTCCCAATCATGATCACTACAAGAAGTAACAGACATATAATCATCTTCAATAGTGCCTATAGATTTAGTGTCGAGATAATAATGACCCCAAGTACGTGAATCTTCTTCAATAAATTTAGACTCATTAGAAACAATCATGAAAGGAGCAACATGCTTAGGAGAGGATACCTTTTCCTCTCTCTTTTTACTCTTCTTCTTCTTCTTTCCCCTCTTCTTTTTATCTTTAGGAGGGAGAGGTTTGAAAGGAAGCTTCTCCACATGCCCTGGTTCATTGTTAGAAACAATAGAAGAAACTTGGGAGGATTCCTCCCTTTCATTAATTAGAGTAAAACAAGTATAAGTCCTTTCATATTTTGGCAAAGGTACATCTTTTATAATTTTTTCTATATAAGGATTACTGTGGCTCTTATCAACACAATGGAGATGGCATCCCCGCAAAATACTATTCATATCAAAAGAACTCATATCTAACAAAGAAGTTTTCCTTGATAACTCTTCACACCCCAAAAATAATTCAAGTTCATCATAAAGATCGGGATGGATCATGCTATCATCAAACAAACTCGAAATTGTATCATTAAACTTTGAGCATTGGAATTCGAAATGACCTTCTTCATAGCAGAGTTCACAAATAAAAGGATATAGGGCACAAACCTTTTCAGCAAGATCATTTAGAGCCCTACTCCATATTCTAGTTTTCTCATGCTTATGAAGTTTACAATATTCTTCTTCATTATTAGTCTTTTCACAAGGTCTAAGCACTCCACAAAAATTAACATCCTTATAAGAAATAGCATTTTCAGAAGTTTGAGCATGTTTATTGCAATCATTAACAACAATTTCATTTTCCATGCAAGTGTCTTTAAAGGATACATGTCCCAGCTTTCTTTAGGAACATTAATATGAGAAAAGGTTCTACAACAATCAACAATAATTTGAGAATCAAGACCATAATTAGCACTAAGCTTTTGAAAACCAGCAGTTTCAACGAAAGACTTAATGCATTCATATTCATAGTTTATACCTGATCCTTTACCTTTGTCGTTCTCCCAATCTTCAGTATTGCTTTGAATTCTTTCAAGAAGATCCCATCTAGCTTCAACCTTCTTACTTGTGAAAGAACCCTCTGAACAGGCATCTAGATAATCCTTGTAATGACCTGAAAGCCTTGCATAAAAATTAGTAACAATTATTTTCTCAGGAAGCTCATGGTTAGGACATTTGAGTATTAATGTTTTCAGCCTTCCCCAAGCTTGAGCAATGCTTTCTCCATCACGAGGCCAAAAATTAAAAATGTAATTCCTATCTAAATACAATTCATAAGGAGGATAAAATTTAGAGTAAAAGAGATATTCAAGCTCCTTCCACTCCGAATGATGAGGATCATCCAGTAGCTCATACCACTCCCTTGCTTTGTCCTTAAGTGACAATGGAAATAATTTCTTCATGGCATTTTCTCTTGATAAACCTGCAACCTTAAACAACTCACAAAGTTCTTTAAGTTTCAACAAGTGATCACTTGGATGGACTGTTCCATCCCCTGCATAACGTTCATCCATAACCTTTTCAACAATTTCCATAGGTATTTCAAAAGGAATACTTTCAGTAGGTGGATTTAAAATATCACAAGCATCATTAGAATTATCACATATGGGAGACACAGTATTATCAGAGCAAATTTTCTCCTCTAAAGCTGGGGAACTAAAAAGATCATTTTCATAAAAACTAGCTTCCCCAAGCTTAGACTTTTCCATAGCATTAGCAATAATGGTGTTCAAGGAATTCATGCTAATAACATTACTACCACTATTATGCAGACAAACTTCCATCGGTTTCTTAATTTTCTCTTCAAAAGCATCATGTCCTAATTCAATATAAAGTTCATAAAGATCTCTAATTTTTTTGTTGTTTTCCATTAAGCCTAACTAGTGAAAAAAAAACAAAAACAAAAAGAAATAATTGCAGAATCTAAAGGAGATACCTTCCAACACTTACCTCCCCGGCAACGGCGCCAGAAAATAGCTTGATGTCTACGCACGCTTCTATTCTTGTAGACAGTGTTGGGCCTCCAAGTGCAGAGGTTTGTAGAACAGCAGCAAGTTTCCCTTAAGTGAATCACCCAAGGTTTATCGAACTCAGGGAGGTAGAGGTCAAAGATATCCCTCTCAAGCAACCCTGCAATTAAGATACAAGAAGTCTCTTGTGTCCCCAACACACCTAATACACTTGTCAGATGTATAGGTGCACTAGTTCGGCGAAGAGATAGTGAAATACAAGTAATATGGATGATTATAAGTAGTAATTGCAATCTGAAATAAAAATGGCAGCAAGCAAACATGTAGCAGAACTTGTGTAAACGGTGTTTCAATGCTTAGAAACAAGGCCTAGGGATCATACTTTCACTAGTGGTATCTCTCAACATTTTAGCACAACTGAACGCAAGTAAGTGCTACTCGGGATTATTCTCCTTCTTGGTGAAACAAGAGTACTATGCGTAGGGCTACAAAAGCACACCTCAAAGTCTGAGTAAACAAACACCACAATTCCACAAAGAATAAGCCATGATAATATCTAAATTATTTATAGAGTCACACACAAGTACCCACACTGTCACCTTGATACCGTGTTGTCACAATGACTCCGGAAACTAGATAAAATCACTTGAGTAGCATAAACATTACATATGAATTCAGCGATACTAGCAATGCTCATGATCACATAAAGATCACACCATGGGAGAGAGAGGTAAACCACATAGCTACCGGTAGAGCCCTCAGCCTCGGGGAGAACTACTCCCTCCTCATCATGGGAGGCAGCAACGGCGATGAAGATGGCGGTGGAGTCGATGGAGATGGCTCCGGGGGCAATTCCCCGTCCCGGCAGGGTGCCGAAACAGAGACTTCTGTCCCCCGAATTAGGGTTTTTGGTGGCGGCGGAGCTACGGAACTCTTCTGGAGAAATCGTCGATTGTTTTAGGGTTTTCGAGGCAGGAGGATTATATAGGCGAAAGGGCGGCGCGAGGGGGTGGCCGAGTCGGCCTCACCACGTGGTGGCGCCACCCCCCTCCAGGCCGCGCGGGGACATGGTGAGGAGGCCGTGGGCCTCCCCCGGGCTTGCCCTTCTGGCTCCGTGTACGTGTCGGGAAAATAGGAACTTGGGTTTTTGTTTCGTCCAATTCCGAGAATATTTCCAGAACAGCTTTTCTGGAATACAAAAACAGTAGAAAACAGGAACTGGCACTGTGGCATTTTGTTAATAGGTTAGTCCCAGGAAATGAATAAAAACGCTATGAAGTGTGAATAAAACATGTAGCAATTGGCATAATTTAAGCATGGAACATAAGAAATTATAGATACGTTGGAGACGTATCACACGGCCGATAGCATAACTTCAAAAGTGGACATCGCTATGTCGATCACAACTACTTTGTGACTCATGCTTGACCTTTCGGTCATGTGTTCCGAGGACATGTCTGTACATGCTAGGCTCGCCAAAATAAACCTATAGCGTATTGCTTGTGCAACGTGGCTTACACCCACGTTATGCGAACGCAGATACGTCTGACACCCGATCGTCATGGCCTGCCCCGTATCGGAGAACTTTCGGTGGTGCATGATACGTCTCCAACGTATCCATAATTTCTGCTGTTCCATGCTTATATCATACCATTTGCTACATGTTTTATATACACTTCGTATCACTTTTATGCATTTTCTGGGACTAACCTATTAACAAGATGTCACAGTGCCAGTTCCCTGTTTTTCGCTGTTTTTGGTTTCAGAAAGTTACTTCTGGAAATATTCTCGGAATTGCACGAAACAAAAGGCCAAGTCCCTATTTTTCCAGCACGTACACGGAGTCCGAAGGAGAGACGAAGGAGAGCCACGAGGTGGCCAAACCACCAGGTGGCGCGGCAGTGGGCCCAGCCGCGCCTACCTGTGGTTTGGGCCCCTCGGGGGTCCGCCGACATCGCCCCTTCGCCTATTTATTCCCCGAGCGCGAAAACCCTAAAACACCGAGCCTTTCATCCAGAACATATTCGCTGCCGCCGCCGTCGTCAACCCTAACTCGGGGGGTTTCTGAAGCTCTTCCCGGCACCCTGCCGGAGAGGGGAATCATCACCGGAGGGCTCTACATCGCCATGTCCGCCTCCGGAGTGATGCGTGAGTAGTTCATCCTTGGACTATGGGTCCATAGCAGTAGCTAGATGGTTGTCTTCTCCACTTGTGCCATCATGTTTAGATCTTGTGAGCTGCCTATCATGATCAAGATCATCTTATTGTAATGCTACATGTTGTGTTTGCTGGGATCTGACTTATATTGATACCTATGTGGAGCTGAATATTATATTATCATGTCTATGTCATTTGTGATCTTGCATGCTCTCCGTTACTTGTTGAAGCCTTGGCCAAGTGAATACTTGTAACTCCAAGAGGGGGTATTTATGCATGATAGTTGGGTTCAACCTCTATTTAACCTGGGATAGTGACAGCAAGTTCTAAGGTTGTAGATGTGTTGTTGCCACTAGGGGTAAAACAGCAATGCTTTATTCAAGGATGAATGTATTGTTTACATTACGCACATTACTTAATGCAATTGTCTGTTGCTTGCAACTTAATACTGGAAGGGGTACGGATGTTAACCGGAAAGTGGACTATTTAGGCATAGATGCATGCTGGATAGCGGTCTATGTACTTTGTCGTAATGCCCAAATGAATCTCATAGTAGACACCACAACTCACACATGCATGTTATATGCACTTATCAATTGTCAATTGCCCAGCTGTAATTTGTTTACCCAGCATGTTAGTTATCTTATTGGAGAGACACCACTAGTGAACTGTGGACCCCGGTCCATTCTTTTACATCTGAAATACAATCTACTGCAATCATTGTTCTCTACTGTTTTATGCAAACAAACATCATTTTCCATTCGATACGTTTAACCCTTTGTTTTCAGCAAGCCGGTGAGATTGACAACCTCACTGTTAAGTTGGGGCAAAGTAATTTGGTTGTGTTGTGCAGGTTCCACGTTGGCACCGGAATCCCTGGTGTTGCGCCGCACTACACTCCTTCACCAACACCTTCGAAGCAAACCTCGTTTTCCTACTGGTTCGATTAAACCTTGGTTTCATACTGAGGGAAAACTTACTGCTGCACTCATCATACCTTCCTCTTGGGGTTCCCAACTGACGTGTGACGCACAAGCATTGTTTCTGGCACTATTGTCTGGGAAATATTCCCTCGTCAACCTAGAGCCACCAACACGTTTTCTGGCGCCGTTGCCGGGGAAAACCGAATTGCTTCTGCAAGGGGAGTCTCTCACACCCAATCATTTTACTTTGTTATCTGTCTTGCTTAGTTTATTTTTATTTAGTCTTGTTTGCTCTCTTTATCAAAAACACAAAAAAATTAGTTCCTTTTTATTTCGAATTACTATTATGACTATTTGTTTTCAATGTCTTATCTCTATGAAACTGGATCTCGTTATAAGAATTACCGCTTTTCTCAAAAAGGGAAACATCTATGGGAACAAATAAGAAGATTGAATGGTTTTGCTAAGAACTTGTGTTCTACATATGATGAATCCTACTGCTTTAATGAATCTCTTTGCTATAGAAGGCACAAACATCTCCCTTTCCAATGTGAGTATACTGATAATGAAACCTTGGCTGCTTATGCTAAAGGAAACTATGACTTTGGTAATCTTGAACAAATTGAAGAGTTTTTTGTTTTTAAGGGTGCCCTTGAAATTAGTTCTTATCTTGAGCATAAAACTGATGCCCCTTATAAATCTGAATGTATTGCCATACTTAAATATTGTTGTGATACCTACAAGGATAATAATTCTTACATTACTGAACATCTTGAGAGGATGTTTCCTCAAAAAGATGAAACTTGTGCCTTGCAGGAACCTGAGGAAGAGGAAATTGCTGAAACTGTGATCTCATTGGATGAAAAAGAGGAGGAGAGTGAAGAACAAAAGGAGGATCTACCTTCTAATGACAGTAACTCTTCAACTCTTACACTATTTAATTGCCCTCCATGCCTACCTAAGGAGGAAGAGTGTTATATTGTTGAATGCCATGATTCTTTTGAAATATCTCCTTTTGATAAATTTTACGTAACAAGCTCCTTGACTCAAGAAAACGAAATTTCAGAAATAAAACAATGGCTCCCTAATGCTATAAATGGTAATGCTCTTGATGATGGTCCTATATTGCCTAATGATATTTATTATACTACTATTGTCAAAAGTGGGTTTAATGACCCCACTGTTTTTGAACTTAATAAAAATTATGTGTTTGTAGATCATGAAAAGCATGCTTTATGTGATAGTTATATAGTTGAGTTTGTTCATGATGCTACTGAAAGTTATTATGAGAGAGGAAAATATGGTTGTAAAAGTTTTCAAGTCACTAAAACACCTCTCTTTATGTTGAAAGTTTTGAAGTTGTACTTGTTTCATCTTTCTATGCTAGTTGCTTTATGCTTCAATAATTTATTTTGTTACAAGGTTCCCTTGCATAGAAAGTGGGTTAGACTTAAATGCGTTTGATATTTGCCTCTTGATGCTCTCTTTTGTTTTTCAAGTTCTATTCCTATGAGAGCATCATTAAAATCTTTTAGCCTAGCTAAAGGCATTAAAGAAAGCGCTTTAGGGAGGCAACCCTTTATCTTTTATTTTCAGTTTTTCTCAAGGAGTTTTGTTACTTCTGTAGCAACTCCTTTGTATCTTTATTTTATCGCAATGTTGTGCCAAGTAAAGGTCTATATTGAAAGTTGATGCAAGATTTGGATTTCTGCGCAGTGACAGATTTTTAGCTGTCACGGATTTGAGCTTATCTCCCTGTAGAAAATTCAAAAAATTCTGAGAAAAATCACGCATATTCCTGAGATATGTACGCAACTTTAATTATTTTAGGCCAGATCCATCTGAGCAACGTAAGTGCCTCGAAAAAATTCGTCATTCCAGACTGTTCTGTTTTTGACAGATTCTGCCTTTTGTTTTGCATTCGCTCTTTTGCTGTGTTTGTGTGGATTTCTTTGCTCCACAAAGCATTGGTGGCTGTAGCTAATGTCCAGAAGCTTTGGGATTGATTGTATCATTATAGAATATGAATTTTTGATTATGCACTAACCCTCTAATGAGAACTGTCTTGAGTTTGGTGTGAAGGAAGTTTTTAAGGATCAAGCGAGAAGGGTGATATTATGTGATCAAGAAGAGTGAAAAGCCTAAGCTTGGGGATGCCCCCGTGGTTCATCCCAACTATATTCAGAGACACTCAAGCGTCTAAGCTTGGGGATGCCCAAGGCATCCCCTTCTTCATCAACAAACTTATCAGGTCATCTCTAGTGAAACTATATTTTAATTCTTTCACATCTTATGCGCTTTACTTGGAGCGTCTGTGTGTTTTTATTTTTGTTTTTGTTTGAATAAATTCGGATCCTAGCAATCCTTGTGTGGGAGAGAGACACGCTCCGCTTTTTCATGTGAATACTCATGTTCTTCACTTATATTTGTTGAGTATTCTTAACTAGCTACTGCAGTGCTTTTAGCTCCTGTTTTTCATACATCTCTTCGAGCTGTTAGCACTTGTTTATAAATACTCTCTTGCTGCATTATATTATCATTTAGAGAGTTTATGTTTAAATAAATTGATTGGTGTTTGTTTGAAAGAAAGAAAATGCTACATGTAGTTGTTGGTATTGGAAAAGACATATGCATTCTTGTAGATCATTGTCTTGTTTCGATTTGATACTTTGCAATTGTTTTGAGCTCTCAAGTAGATCATGTTTAAGCTCTTGGATCATGTAGTTAAAGCCTAGTAGTGGAGAACTACCGTAGAGCTTGTTGAGACTTGGGATGCATATTTGTTCTCTCTAAGGTCTAGATATTTTCTGGTAAAATGTTTGAGCAACAAGGAAGACAGTGTAGAGTCTTATAATACTTGCAATATGTTTTTATGTGATTCTTGCTGTACCGGTTTATACTTGTGTTTGCTTCAAACAGCCTTGCTAGCCTAAACTCTGTACTGAGAGGGAATGCTTCTTGTGCATCCAAAACTTGAGCCAAAACCCATGCCATTTGTGTCCACAATACCTACCTACTATGTGGTATTTCCTGCCATTCCAAGTAAATATTTCATGTGCTACCTTTAAACTATTCAAAACTCTATTACTCCTTATTTGTGTCAATGTTTTATAGCTCATGAGAAAGTATGTGGTGTTTTATCTTTCAATCTTGTCATTTACTTCTGACAGACTTTCACCTGGACTAGTGGCATATACATCCGCTTATCCAATAATTTTGCAAAAAGAGCTGGCAACGGGGTGCCCAGCCCCAATTAATTACAACTTTCATTAATAATTCTCTTCACATGTTTTGCCCTGATTTATCAGTAAGCAACTTAATTTTGCAAATAGACACTCCTCCATGGTATGTGAATGCTGGAAGGCACCCGAGGATTCGGTTAGCCATGGCTTGTGTAAGCAAAAGGTTGGGAGGAGTGTCATCTATAAAGAAACTAAAATACATGTGTAAACAAAAGAGAAGAGGGATGATCTACCTTGCTGGTAGAGATAACGTCCTTCATGGGAGCCGCTCTTTGAAAGTCTGGTTGACAAGGGGGTTAGAGCGCCCACTACCATTCGTTGACAACAACAAACACCTCTCAAATACTTATTTTGTGCTCTCTATATGCTTTCGAAAACTTAAAAAGCTCTAGCACATGATTTAATCACTGCTTCCCTCTGCGAAGGGCCTATCTTTTACTTTATGTTGAGTGATGCGTGAGTAGTTCATCCTTGGACTATGGGTCCATAGCAGTAGCTAGATGGTTGTCTTCTCCACCTGTGCCATCATGTTTAGATCTTGTGAGCTGCCTATCATGATCAAGATCATCTTATTGTAATGCTACATGTTGTGTTTGCTGGGATCTGACTTATATTGATACCTATGTGGAGCTGAATATTATATTATCATGTCTATGTCATTTGTGATCTTGCATGCTCTCCGTTACTTGTTGAAGCCTTGGCCAAGTGAATACTTGTAACTCCAAGAGGGGGTATTTATGCATGATAGTTGGGTTCAACCTCTATTTAACCTGGGATAGTGACAGCAAGTTCTAAGGTTGTAGATGTGTTGTTGCCACTAGGGGTAAAACAGCAATGCTTTATTCAAGGATGAATGTATTGTTTACATTACGCACATTACTTAATGCAATTGTCTGTTGCTTGCAACTTAATACTGGAAGGGGTACGGATGTTAACCGGAAAGTGGACTATTTAGGCATAGATGCATGCTGGATAGCGGTCTATGTACTTTGTCGTAATGCCCAAATGAATCTCATAGTAGACACCACAACTCACACATGCATGTTATATGCACTTATCAATTGTCAATTGCCCAGCTGTAATTTGTTTACCCAGCATGTTAGTTATCTTATTGGAGAGACACCACTAGTGAACTGTGGACCCCGGTCCATTCTTTTACATCTGAAATACAATTTACTGCAATCATTGTTCTCTACTGTTGACGAGGGGTAGACTCATCAAGACCCATAGTCGAGGTCCGTAGGTTATGAATATGGGGGAGAGAACGTGGTAGAGCTGGAAGTATCGTCGGCTGACAAGCAGGGCAAAGATTTTACCCAGGTTCAGGGCCCTCGTGTGGAGGTAACACCCCTACGTCCTGCCTGTCTGTTATTGCTTTGTGAATATGATGGTTACAAGGGTCCCGGCGAGATGTCGATCTCGCTAGGGTTTGTGGCTCTGGTTGTTCGTTGTGGTTCGATGGCCCTCCCAGTCCTTAAATAATAGGCTGGGTCTCGGGTGTTCGTAACCGACTCGATTTACAAGTAAGGAAACTCTAAACCGACTATTGTTTCGCCAAACTTGGAGGATACTCCATCTTCGTGGGCCTCCCTTCATGGGCTTCATGTAGGCTCTGATAGTTGGGCCTAGTCGATACGTGCACCAGGTACCCTCATGGTAGGGTACCCGATAGGCATACCCATGTCAGTAGCCCCCGAGTACTTGTCTGATTCGAAGAGTCGGGCATGGACTCATACATCATGCACGTTACATTTTTTGCATCTGTATTTAGAATTCTTATGAAATAGCACATGTTGGCTATGTCGAGTGTTTCATCGACTATGAGTTTTTGCTTATGATAGTCAAGGGATATTAGCTTAGCAGGCCCGGCACACACGACGGATCGGGGCCAGTTAACTACCATTTGTGGCAAAACCATACTAGCTTTCAATCAAACTCGAGTCCCCGGACTCGAATCTGGAACAAACTGGACAGACTCGAAACAGCCGTTGAGGTCTTACGGAATCGAACTGCAGTATAATTTTGAATCAACCCAACGCGTCCGTCGGGGATAATTCATCATGTCTGCTGACACGGAAAATTTAAGGATAACGCTGCTGGAGCGGTCCTTAGCCCAGCTCGACTGATCGTGGGTCTTACCTTTGCACTATGCATGCAGCATCCAAGGATCGTCGGATCAACTCGGGAATATTTTGAGTGTGATTTTGCTTATGAACTTAGTCGAATTTGTCGACTGATACTTTTGCCATTATTCTATCGGGTGCGCGACAGCGCTCCCGATGGGAGTAGCCCCCGAGATTGTGCTTTATTGCTTGCAATGGAGGATAATCTCAAAATCTTTTACCCTGCACATTTTAGTCAAAGAAATTTTTTGATACGCTCCCGATGGGAGTATGATGTTGCAGTCGAGAATTTCGACTGGCCTCTATGACCTTTGCTAGAACCAACCGAGACTTATGCGAGAGACCACCCGAAGATATCATCGAGTGACTTTTATGCCAGTTCTGAAAGGATGAAACAACGTCAGCAATGACGCATTTTGCGACTGCCATCTCTGACAAGCGGTGGCGTGCTTGGTGATGTTTGATAAGACGTGACCCTGCTTTGTGGGCCCGTTTTGCTGAGCTGACCAGGGATGACGCCGCGTGGACTTGATTTGACCGTTCTGGCGCGATTTTCACGGGGCGTGATGATGGTTTCCTGGATTCTCGTGCGTAGTGGGCGGAGTGGCCGGCGACGGTTGCTCTCCATGGCTGCCACGTGTATGGCCAGATTTCGCGCGGAGCGTATGCATCTGCTTTGACGGTTACGATCATTTTGCGATCTGTGGTAAATAGGGGGACGGCGCTGGCAGAGTTTTTTACTTGCCATTTGCTCCCTGCGCCGCCCCTCGTCTCATCTTCTTCCTCGCGCCCACCTCCATTGTTCCTGCGCCCAAGCTCTTTGCCTCCCACACCCTCCACTGCTGCCATGGCGAAAGGTGGGGCTCCAAGCGTGGTGCTGCTGCTGCTGCCGCGACCGATGCGGCCAAGGGCAAAAAGACCGTGGCGGGTACATCTGCGTCCACCGCTGCCCTGAAGAAGAACAGCGGGGATTGGGCGAGGTCCACCATCAAGGACGCCCATTTGCTCAAGCTCCGCGAGCAGGGATATCTGCCACCCGCGGAGCAACTCGCCGTCCGCGCTCCATCGCCCAAGGAGGTATGCCCCGAACCACGCGCCAACGAGCGCGTTTGCTTTGCGGAGTTTGTGTCCAGGGGCTTCTCGCTTCCCCTCCACGACTTTGTTCGTGGCCTCCTTTATGCCTACGGGGTGCAGATCCACGATCTCACCCCGAACGGTATTATGCATATTGCGTGTTTTATCACGCTGTGCGAGTGCTTCCTTGGCGTCGCACCCAGCTGGGCGCTATGGAAGACCATATTCATGGTGCGACCCAACAGAGGAGGTGGTCGCACCTACCCCGTGGGCGGCTGCGGCATCCAGGTGCGCAGCGACACCCGCTATTTCCGCCTGAAGACCGTCGACTCCGCGCAAGGCTGGAGGAAAGGGTGGTTTTATGCGAGTGTCGAGCAAGACGGAGTCGCCACCTTCTCGACTGCGGCTTACGTCAGGACCAAGGCGTGGGATCACCAGCTCTCAGCCGAAGAAATGGAGGAAGCGCCCTTTGCTGACTCGAATCGACGGACTGCTGGACAAGGTCACGGGCCTTCACTTGATCGCCACCTTTGTAAAGAGGCGAGTGTGGCCACTCCGTGCCCGAGCGCACCCCATGTGGGCGTATGAGGGCGCGAGTGACTCCACTCGGATGAGCCCAGAGGAACTGTCAAGGAACGAGCTTGTGACGCACGTGCGCACATCACCAGCCTGACGACAGCCGACCCTTGCAACATCGATTGTCCCGTCACGCCATACGGGACGGAAAACCCTTTGCTTGAGGTATGTCTGTAGTTTAATAGTTTGCCACTCGTATTTCTACGATATGTGTTTTTTGATTCTGACTTTGCAATTTGTGATGTATGCTATGCAGGGTCACTCGACTGCTGCCTCCCTTCCTCCTCTGCCTGAAAATGGCGAGACTGAAGAAACACAGGCACAGGTGGTGGACCCGAAAGGGGATCAGTCGCCCATCCCTTCTGCCACCACTTCACATGTGGAGGAGGTCGAGGAGGAAGCAGCAGAAGAGGTCCAATCTGAAGACAAGGCCACCTCTGACCAAGAAGTCGATACCGCGCCACCGAAGCGGCGTCGACTGGCCAAGAAGGCGCCTTCTGCTGTGAGTTCACCCGCGAGGGGCAGGGCTTGGAGGATGACGAGGAATCAGGCTCACCACCTGTTTTCCAAGCCGCTCCTTTGCGTGCGTGCTCAACAAGCTCAACTCTTCCTCTTCAGTCGAGTGGTACCCCAGCCTTTGGGGGACCAATTTTTGGCGACTCCGAAGATGAGGAGATGAGGAGCACAGGTATGTGTTTTTTGAGTATGATATGAGAATTTTGTGCTGTCACATATTTGTGCTGACCGTCTTTTTGCTTTGTTGTGTTGCTCACAGCGCTGAAAACAATCAGCCTGGGACTCCTCCAGTCGAGAATGTTCCAACCCTGGAGCACTCGAATTCTGCACCGACTGGAAACGACTGTCCAGCCAATGGCCACTGATGCTGTCACTGAAACGGCCAAGGTGCAGCCCCAGAGTCGGGACATCAGTCGCGACTCTGAGCCGTGGATGAACCACGTAAGTACTTTTTGCTGACCCGTTTATTGGGACTGTGAGAGTTAGAATTTTTGCTGAATTCGTGTGCTTGCAGCCCTTCTACCATACCTTGGCAGATTCCGCCAAGGCTTATGTCCAGGTGGAGCAGGAGAGGGATACCATGCGCGCCGAGCTAGAGCGGCTCAGTCGTGAGTTCTCCTTTTGCTTTTGTTTTGCTGAATTTCTTTTTGCAATGCTTGATTTTGTCGAGTATTGAATGCACGTGATTTTGCTGGGCCAGGCGAGAAGAAGGAGCTGGAAGATGCACTCGCCGCGCAGCGCGAAGAGTCGAAGAAAGAGCTGGCTGCCGCCACCAACTCAGCCGCTGCACGCGAGCGAGGATATGCTGACCAGCTCGCGGCACTCGCGCAGGCCATGGGAGGTGAGTAATCTTGTCGAGTGTCATGAAATGACTTTTGCCTTTTTGAATTGTGCAGAAGCTGTTGGCGCACCGGCCTCTGCGGACGTGGCGAGTGACGATCTTTCGCTGGAACAGGCTGTGGGCGGCTTAGCGCCTATGCAACCAGGCGAAAGAGCACTCGCCAAATCGACGAGCACACTTGGCGCTGTATACAAGGTGGTGTTCCCGACTGGCGTAGTGCCGTCGACGGCGGACGACTTCGCCGACGTGTTTGGCCCCGGGACGTCCACCATGGCGGGTTTCGCTCGCGCCAACACGGTACGCGGATCCGAGTCCACCATCAAGCTTCTTATGGGACATGGGATAGATTGCGACTACGAGGCAGCACTGTCTGCGTTCCCTCGGAAGCCAGATGGGAAGCCCATTTCTCTGAAGGGGGTGAGCGGAGCCGCCGCGCGACTGGCCGAGGTTTTTATGACCACCATGGAGCGCCGGGCACTCGAGACTGCCAATCGTCTGCTTAGGAAATCGAATCTTAGGTTTAGGGTAGCTGTACCCTTTTGTTTTATGCCTTGTAATGATACCTTCTGAACTGCGCGAGTCTGCGCTTTGTTTGTGCTACCTTGTTTATGCAAATAGTCTTTTGCTAATGTCTTTCACTCGAAGAGTTGTATGCTTATGACATGAGTTTTAGCTTCTGACACAAACTTTGTGTTTGTGATTATGCTCTTTGAACAGTCACGAGAACCTGCTACTGCGACTAGTTCCTCGCAGGCTCCAATCACCACCCGATCCCAGGGTCAGGTGGTAAATGATGCCAAGGTGATGGAGTATATGAAGGCCAAATTTGTGAGAATGGAGCAAGATCTGAAGGACGCCCAGGCTGAGCTGAATCGATTGAGGGCGAGACCCGCGTTGGCCACCCAACGCGAGGAATATGTGCTCGGGGAGATGGATCTTGTGAACAGGCAACTCGAGTGTAAGTTCGAGTCTTGCTCTGTTTACAAGCTTTTTGCGTAGCTTTGTCCTTTTGATCTGACTGGTGCGCCCGTGTTTGTAGGCTTTGTCGACAACTTCCAGGCTGAAAAGATTCGCGTGGAAGGGCGTCTGGATAGCGTGGTTGACGACCCTACGACTGGGCGTCAACACTTTTGGCTTGATAGGTACCATGCCCGCATACTCGCCACCCTGAAGGATCGCGTCTGGCGAAGTGCTGAACTGCTGGAGTTATGCCGGGCAGCGTTTATTCGCCTGAACGAGACTCTTTTTCCTGCGGGGCCACAACCACAAGGGATTCGTGCTTTGTTGAACATCTTCCGTCAAACAAATCCCATTCGAGAGTTGCTGTCTCAGAGACTTGTGATTGGAGCCAACGCTGCAATGGCGTATATGCGTAGTCGAAAACCAAGGTTGGTGTTGCGGACACCTGCAGCCGGAGAGGTTCTCGAACAAAAGACCTGGATGACACGATCCAAGCTGCGGAGACACTAATCGAGTGCACTCGCGAACAGCTTTGCGGTCCCGAGCTGCCCGTAAAGGACGAGCCTGAGGATTAGAATAGTTTGCGAGTGCAATTTTTGTATAGGGGGCAGCCCCCGAGTGTAATTTTTGACTCTTTGTATATTGTATAGTTTGTATACTTTGATTTTTTGTCGAGCCCCCGAGTCAGTCGAGCGGGGTTTGTGAAATATGTGTTGGTTGTGAACCAATGACTGTGCAGCCCCCGAGTATTCGAGTGCGGCTGCAGAGTTTTTGTGTTCTTTGTTTGGATCCTTGTTACGCAGCCCCCGAGCATTCGGGTGCGGCTAAGGCATTGTGTTTCTGCAAGAGCGAGAGCTCATTTGATCGATAACACAGCCCCCGAGGGTTTCGGGTGCGGTTAAGGTATGAATTATGCGGGTAGTAGCCACAAAGAAGTCGAAGGAACATTGATTTTATTCCTCTTTTGAATGTTAGGCTGCAGGCCGCCTCATTAAAAACCTTCCAGTCCCCTTAGGTACCCTGGTAAGGAAAAGAGCGCGTCTGAAACCTGCAGCCATCCGACATATAGCCTATTACATTGTATGACTGTGAGCACTTTATGCGTAGAAACGGCGCAGATGCGCAACGTTCCAAGGATTATGAGAGAGTTCGCCTGTCTTCGCGTGCTTCAGTCGATATGCGCCTCCACCAAGGACCTCCGTGATGATGAAGGGACCTCCCATGGGGAAGCGAGCTTGTGCACCTTCTTTTGCTTCAGTCGAAGAACCAGGTCGCCAACGACGAAGGACCTGGTTCGCAGTCGACGGCTGTGGTAGTTGCGAATCCTGCTGGTAAACAGCTGTGCGGGCCAAGGCCGTGTCGCGCCTCATCGAGCAAGTCGACTGCGTCTTCGAGTGCTTCTTCCGCGTCTTCTTCATTGTATGCTTCAACTCGTGGCGCATTGAACCTTACATCTGATGGCAGAATTGCCTCTGCACCATAGACCATGAAGAATGGGGTGAACTGCGTAGAAGTGTTGGGAGTTGTGCGTAGGCTCCATAGCACAGATGGTAGTTCTTCGACCCAAGCACCCGCAGCTCTTTTGAGTGGCACCAGGAGGCGCTTCTTGATCCCACTCGTCACAAGTCCATTGGCCTTTTCGACTTGGCCATTGGATTGTGGATGCGCCACGGATGCGTAGTTGAGCGTAATGTCCTGCTCTTTGCAGAAGGTTTTGAACTCCTCAGCCGTGAAGTTTGTGCCGTTATCAGTGATGATACTGTTTGGGACACCGAAGCGGTAGATGATGCTCTTTATGAAGTTGACTGCCGTAGTAGCAGTCGAATTTGTGATGGGGACCGCCTCGATCCACTTTGTGAACTTGTCGACTGCCACCAGTAGGTGAGTATGCCCGCCATGCGATGATTTTTTGAGTGGCCCAACCATATCGAGCCCCCATTGGGCGAAAGGCCAGGCCAGCGGTATAGTCTTCAACGCCGATGCGGGTGCGTGCGGCCTTGTTGCGAATTTCTGGCAGCCGACGCACCTTTTGACTATGTCCTCCGCGTCTTTGAGTGCTGTAGGCCAGTAAAACCCTGCGCGAAAGGCTTTGGCTACGAGTGATCGACTGCTGGCGTGATGCCCACAGGTACCTGCATGAATATCTCGAAGTATGGCTTGGCCATCTTCGAATGCGATGCATCTTTGGAACATACCTGATATGCTGCGCTTGTATAACTCGCCGTTGATAACGGTGTATGCTTTTGATCTTCGAGTCACGCGTCGGGACTCGGTTATGTCATCTGGTAGCTCGCCGCGGAGTATGTAAGCCAGAAAAGGTTGAGTCCAAGTTGGCTCAATGAGGAGTACCTCGACTGGGGGGTCCTCTGTGCTAGGCGCTTTGCTTTTGGCTGGCGTAGTCGACGGAGGAGGCTCTCGTTTCTCCTTGATAGATCTGTGTTCGATGCGCTCGAGGAAGACACCAGGTGGAATTTGTGCGCCAGTTGAGCCAAGATTGGCTAGCATGTCTGCTTCTTCGTTACTTTCCCTTCCTATGTGCCTCAACTCACAGCCCTCGAAGCTGCCCTCCAGTGTGTTGTACAGGTCGCGATAAGCGATCATGTTGTCCGCGATTGCGTCGCAGGCCTTCATTGTTTGCTGCACCACGAGATTGGAGTCGCCGTAGATCATCAATCGAGTGCACCCAAGTGCTTTTGCCATCCGCATGCCATGGATCAGAGCCTCGTATTCAGCCTCGTTATTGGAGGGTAGTTTGAATCCCATCTGCAAAACATAACGTAGCTTGTCCCCTTTTGGTGATATGAGGATGACGCCTGCGCCTGCGCCTTCGTGTTTCTTGGACCCATCGAAGTACATGGTCCAGGAATTGGACACGTCTGGTGCTCCAGGTAATTGGGCCTCTATCCACTCGGTTGTGAAGTCGGGTAGGACTTGTGCTTTGATAGCCTTCGGGTGCTCGTACTTGATGTCTCTTGGAGCCAGCTCGATGAGCCATTTTGCGACTCGACCCGTTGCATTGGGGTTTGTGAGGATATCACCGATTGCTGAGTTACTTACCACGGTGATCGGGTGCTCGGTGAAGTAGTGTGTCAACTTCCTTGAGGACATGAATACAGCGTATGCCAGCTTTTGATAGTGCGGGTACCGCTGTTTTGATATGGAGAGAACCTCGCTCAGGTAGTAGACTGGACGTTGTATGCTTTGGATGTGCCCCTCCTCCATGCGTTCGACTACCAGTACGGTGCTCACCACCCTGTTTGTAGCCGAGACATACAGGTAGAGTGGTTCCCGTTCCTTAGGTGCGACGAGGATCGGAGGGCTTGTGAGGATCCGCTTGAGATCTGTGAAGGCTGCTTCAGCTTCTGGCGTCCACTCGAACTTGTCCGCCTTCTTCATCAGTCGATAGAATGGTAGAGCCTTTTCACCCAGTTTGCTGATGAATCGACTGAGCGCTGCTACTCGTCCTGCTAGTTTCTGCACATCGTGAAGCTTTGAAGGCCTTTGCATTGTGAGGATGGCCTGTATTTTCTCCGGGTCTGCTTCGATTCCACGGGCAGAGACTAGGTACCCTAGGAGCTGCCCGGCTGGAACGCCGAACGTGCACTTCTTAGGATTGAGCTTGATATGGAAGCGTTTGAGGTTTGCGAACGTCTCCCTCAAATCGTCGAGTAGTGTGTGTTCTTCCCTTGTGGTAATGACAATGTCATCCACGTAGACCTGGACGTTGCGTCCGATTTGCTTTTTGAGGCAGTCCTGCATCATGCGCTGGTATGTTGCACCCGCGTTTTTGAGCCCAAAGGGCATAGTTGTGTAGCAGTAGACCCCGAGTGGGGTTATGAACGCCGTTTTTTCTTCGTCTTCTTGCTTCATCCTTATCTGGTGATAACCTGAGTAAGCATCCAGAAAGGAGAGTCGTGCGCATCCGGCGGTGGAGTCGACGATCTGGTCGATTCGGGGTAGCGGGAAGTGATCCTTTGGACAGCACTTGTTCAGCGCTGTGAAGTCCACGCACATCCGAAGGATGTCTGTATGCTTCTTCTCTACGAGTACGGGGTTGGCCACCCATTGTGATTTCTTGATTTCCCTAATGAATCCTGCTGCGAGTAACCGGTCGACTTCAGATTCGACTGCGGTTCGCTTTGGGCCGGAGATTCGACGCATCGTTTGCTTGACTGGCTTTGCATCTGGAAACAATTGGAGAGAGTGCTCGGCGAATTCCCTGGGAATACCTGGCATGTCGGCTGGACACCACGCAAATATTTCCCAGTTCTCACGGAGGAATTCGACGAGCGCGCCTTCCTATGCGATAGGCAGGCTCGAAGATATGTTGACTGTCTTGGACGGATCGGTCGGGTGCACCTGATGCGACCTTGTGTCATTTGTAGCATTGAAGGATCTGTCGACTGCCAACTTCTTATGCTCCGGAAGGAGTGTGCGGTCGTTGGAAATCGCCAGTCGGCGAGTGATTCTTCCACCCCGAACATCTCGGAGATTTTGCTGAACTCGCGGTCGCAAGCATCGGACCTTTGAAAGTTTCCACGGACAGTATGACTCCCTTTGGTCCTGGCATCTTCAGCGTGAGGTACGCATAGTGTGGCACCGCCATGAATCGAGCAAACGTCGGGCGACCAAGAATAGCATGGTATTGTGATTTCCAGTCGACGACCTCGAACTCAATCGACTCTGTCCTGAAGTGGCTTTTGTCCCCGAACGTAACGTCGAGTTGTATGGTGCCTTCTGGGCTAATTGCTTTGCCAGGAACAATACCGTGGAAGGTATTTGAAGATTTTGGGAGGTTTTCGACTGACCTGTTCATTTTGCGGAGCGTGTCCGCGAAGATGATGTTTATGCCGCTGCCTCCATCCATGAAGACCTTGGTCATGGCGTAGCCTCCTATTTGCGCGTCGAGTACCAGAGCCGCGTGCCCTGGTCGAACTACAGCTGGGGGATGATCCTCTCGACTGAAGCTTATGATGGTTTCCGATCCCTTCAGAAATTCGGGCATGGCAGGAGGTGCCATGACAGCCATGTTCACCTGTCGAGTGATTAGCTTTTGCTGCCTGTTGGAGGGGCGACCCTTTTGTATCATGTACATCTGCCCGTGGGGCTGTGGATATTGATCATCTTCCGCCCGTAGTACGGGTTGTATGGCACCTGCGAGGTTTGCGCCTGGAGCAGGCTGTGGTGGTGGTTGCGGTGGCGGCTGTGGCGCCATGAGAGCGGGCACAGCGTTCGGCTGTGGTGCGGGTGCAGGCGTGGGCTGAGCAGGTGCTGGGCCGTACCTTTTGAGTCGTATCATGTAGTCAGTCGCCATTTGGTCGAATTCCCTGCAGTTCCTTAGGGTGTGATTGGAGCGTAGTTTTCCGTCGTCCCCCTTGAAGAGGTGGAATCTGCACCAGTCGTCCATCTTTTCCTCGAATGACCGCTCGGGTTTTGCGTCGCTGCGTTTGCGCCATTCTTGCCTTTTGTAGCTGTCGCTCCGCTGCTCGCGATCTCGACTGTCCCGTCGATCATCCGAGCGTCGATTGCTTCTATCTTGGTCTCCCGGGTTGTGTGTATCCAGCCGCCATGAACTCGGGTCTGTTATCGTCGTAAGGACGTTTGGAACGTTTGCGCCTGCGATCTTCTCTGTATGAATCTCTGCGGCCTCGACTGCCGCTTTCGTAGTTGTCGCGTGGTGGGGAAGCACGGGATCTGCGTACAGAATCCTCTCCATCTGCCCACTCAGTCGCAACTTTGATGAGGTCAGCCAGGGAGGTTGGCTTTTCACGACCAGTGCCTCTTTGAAGTCCTTCCTGGCGAGACCTTGTATGAAGGCATCCATGGCCCTGTCTTCTGACACTTTGCCAACCGAATTGCGTATTTCGGTCCACCGCCGTATGTATGATCTCAACGACTCGTCTGATCGTTGAGTGCATGCCCTTAATTCTTCGAATGTCTTCGGGCGCTCACATAGAGGCTCGAAGTTTTTGATGAAGTCTCTGCGGAAATCGTCCCACGAGTCGTATGATGATGGAGGGAGCGCCTTGAGCCAGTCGCGGGCAGTTCCTTCGAGCATGAGTCGTATGTACTGCATCGCCGTGGTGTTCGTGCCACGCTGGCATGCCACGGCGAGTCTGTAATCTTCTAGCCACCCGGAAGGTTCTTGGCGACCGTTGTACTTGGGTTGTTCGCCTGTCAACTTGAACCTTTGGGCATCCGCGTCTCACGGATGCGTCGAGTGAAGCACAATGCTCCGCATGGCTCTGGTTCGCGATCAGAGTATGAATCGCTGCTATAGGATCTTCGAGATCTGCTTCTGCTGGACCTGTGCCGGCGCGTGCTTCTCCTTCCTTCATCCGAGTGGTGGCTGCGACCACTGCGATGATGTGCTGCGTGTCGTGAGTCGACTATGTCGCGATCGCGATTCCTTGCTGGAGTTTTGTCTTCTGGCTGTATAGCCTGTGCCGCTAGAGCTAGCGATTTGAGTTGTTGGCGATGCAGGGCTGCGTTAGGGTCATTCGCCGGAGGTTGCATTGCCTTGAGGTAAGCACCTACGGAGAATAATGCACCCGCAGCAGTTTTGGGCACTGGGATTCCGTTAGCGTCCTCTGTCATGAACGACAGGTTACGGGTGATTGCTACCCTTTCATGTTCTGGAAGGCTTGCCAACCGCGACCTAGGTCGTGGGGTTGGTTGCATTGTGGACCCGAGGGATTGCTCCCTTCTTCGGGCACTCGAGAGGCTGGCTTGCCTTTTGCGCTCTTCGAGCGTCGCTCGGTAGTTTTGCAGTCGAATTGACTCCTGCCAGTTGAAGTACTGGAAGGTCAACATCTCCTCTGGGGTGGAATTTGGTGGCATCATTGTGCACTCCTTTATGACTTTATCTGCTTTTGCTGCCATCTCCTCCGTGATTGTCAAGGTTGTGACCCCATCCGGCATGGTTACCGTGCATGGGACGTAGACCTGATGGGGCATGACCGTGGACGGTGTATGTGCTGTCGATTCCAGTCATGGACTCGACGTCGCCGTCGAGGCTCATGTCAGAGCCAGTGTGTTCATCGAGTAGATCTTCGAGGCGAATCTCGTTGTCGATGTGCTCATCGCCTATGCTCATCTCGGTGTTGGCGAAGCCATTATGGATTTCTGAGTCGAGGTTGGTGTTGGTGAAGATCTCCGAGTCGACGTTGTTGTCGTTATGAATCGCAGGCTCGTAGAAGTCATCGAGGGAGATCCCGCAGTCGAAACTCTCGTCGACTGGTAGGTTAAAGTCGACGTTGCTTGTGCGGTATGCTGATTCTGCCTCCTCGCCTTGGAGTTCCGTCATCATGAACCTGTCGATCTCGCCGGTCGACATGGTTGTTGCGGGCGAGCAGGCTTCAGGAATAGACGACGGGGCGAGCGCAGTTGACGGAGCCTCGAGTGCGCCCAGCGCCAGTTGTCGCGGATCTGTTGAGTCCTGCGTGCCAAGATTGTTTACGAAAAAATTGAATGCTCCAACAGTCAAACTCAAACCTGATTCAAGGCCGGAAAACGCCTCCTGAAGCTCCGGCGAGTGCAGATTGAAATTCATTGGAAGAGCAGATGCGCTTTTTGCAGGTGAAGCGGGCAGGCTGCCGCTTTTCGAGTGGATCGGCGAGTCGCCGTGTGTCGCCTGCATCGGCGAGTTACTGTTTGCTGATATGGCCGGCGAGTTGCCGTTTGCAGATGAGATCGGCGAGTTGCCGTTTGCTGGTGTGATCGGCGATTTGCCGTTTGCTGTTGGGACCGGCGAAACTTCGAGTCCAGCGCTATTCGTTCCCACAGACGGCGCCACTTGACGAGGGGTAGACTCATCAAGACCCATAGTCGAGGTCCCTAGGTTATGAATATGGGGGAGAGAACGTGGTAGAGCTGGAAGTATCGTCGGCTGACAAGCAGGGCAAAGATTTTACCCAGGTTTAGGGCCCTCGTGTGGAGGTAACACCCCTACGTCCTGCCTGTCTGTTATTGCTTTGTGAATATGATGGTTACAAGGGTCCCGGCGAGATGTCGATCTCGCTAGGGTTTGTGGCTCTGGTTGTTCGTTGTTTGGTTCGATGGCCCTCCCAGTCCTTAAATAATAGGCTGGGTCTCGGGTGTTCGTAACCGACTCGATTTACAAGTAAGGAAACTCTAAACCGACTATTGTTTCGCCAAACTTGGAGGATACTCCATCTTCGTGGGCCTCCTTCATGGGCTTCAAGTAGGTTCTGATAGTTGGGCCTAGTCGATACGTGCACCAGGTACCCTCATGGTAGGGTACCCGATAGGCATACCCATGTCAACTGTTTTATGCAAACAAACATCATTTTCCATTCGATACGTTTAACCCTTTGTTTTCAGCAAGCCGGTGAGATTGACAACCTCACTGTTAAGTTGGGGCAAAGTAATTTGGTTGTGTTGTGCAGGTTCCACGTTGGCACCGGAATCCCTGGTGTTGCGCCGCACTACACTCCTTCACCAACACCTTCGAAGCAAACCTCGTTTTCCTACTGGTTCGATTAAACCTTGGTTTCATACTGAGGGAAAACTTACTGCTGCACTCATCATACCTTCCTCTTGGGGTTCCCAACTGACGTGTGACGTACAAGCATTGTTTCTGGCACTATTGTCGGGGAAATATTCCCTCGTCAACCTAGAGCCACCAGTGCACGCTAAAGGGAGAACACTATTTGGAATTTTAAGGAGGGATCATCTTATATTACTACCGCCGTGTAACTAATATATAATCATATATATATACACAATATAAGATGCACACAATCTACATAACATCTAGAATGAAATGTAATGTGACATGATATGGTCTCCTCCGCGCCGACGGTCTCCTTCGCGCTAACAGTTTTATAAACAATTTAATAAACCTACCTTGACCATATCACATTGCCCCTGCAAAATAAAGTTACACGCTTTCTACTTTATCTTTTGCATGTTTTACGTGGCTGCTAGGGCTTTCGCACAAGAACTGTTTCTTACCTACGAACACAACCACAACAGTGATAAGACAATTGTCTCTATTACACCCGTTTCGGGGCCTCCATTGCAAATGCAATATCAACTATTGTCAGAGATACAGACACCCGCCAGCCACATATACGGTACAAGCCGTATGTCAAGTGTGAAACCAGTCTCGCGTAAGAGTACGCGTAAAGTCGGTCCGGGCCGCTTCATCCGATAATGCCACGATATAAATAAGTACACGCGAGAGGGTAACAAATGTAGAATCGATGCCCACATTCAACATGTGTTCTAACCATATAGAAATATCTACGCATAGATCGGCTCTGATACCACTGTTGGAAATCGAGGACAGAAAACAAAAAATTTCCTACCGACGATAACCATAAACTAGCCAAGATCTAACTATGCAGATATACTATACAAAAGAGGACGGAGTACATACCCTTGTAGACCGAAAGTGGGATCACGTTCCCGCACAAACGTTGTCGATGAAGCCGACGAAGCCGACCTCAAGGTCATGTAGAGGAAGTAGTCGTACTCCCAGCGCCACCCGCATAGTACCTCGTAGTTCCACACACGTGCGGTGTAGATGACGACCTCCGGGCTCCAGATCTAGCAGAGCAGCGGAAGTAGAAGATTGGATCTAGAAGCACGGCGGTGTGCGTGTAGTGGAGAGACTTCCCTCCTCGTACGCAGCTCCAGAAACGGAACCACGCTCAAGGTAGGAGAGAAGAAGAAAGGAGATGGGTGAATTTCCAAGGCATGGGGGGTCCCCTATTTAAAGGAGAAAGGGGGAGACCATCTCCCTTGGCTAAGCCATGTGGGACTAATCCCCACATGGCCTAGCCGGCCAAGGAGGGCAGCCGGCCTCCTATGTGGGCCCCACCTAGGCCGGCTGGACCTCTTCCCCTTTTTTTTCTTTTTCTTTTTAGGGAAATTTCCCTAATGGGCCTCTAAGGCCCATTTATGATTTAATGCCTTTAAAAATTCGAAATAAATAAAATAAAAATATATTTAATCACTAATAATACTTATTAATATTAAATACATATTATTTAATTCATCCGGACTCCGAAACCTATTTCGTTGCCTCCGATCAACATCGGACAAGTTCCAGAACACTTCCGGAGTTCCCGGTTTCTTTCTCTCTTATATCCAATCTAATCGTCACCTACCCTTAAGTGTGTTACCCTACGGTTCGGGACCACACAGACATGAACGAGACACATTTTCCGATCAATGACTAGCAGCGGGGTCTGGATACCCGTGGTAGTCCCTATGTGTCCACGAAAGAATTTTATCGTTTGAACCTTTAGACGTCCAGTCTCAACCTCTTGCCTATCGATACTTAGATTGTCCGAGCGTCATTCTCCGGTATCATGATTACCGAGCATGACCTCGTCATTGAGAAATCTATCTTTACTCGTCTGTGATATTACATCCCCGTGACCTAGTCACATGCTTGCAAGCTCATTGATGTAATCTCACCGAGTGGGCCCAGAGTATCTATCCTGCTATTTGGATTGGCAATTCCCTCTCTTGATCACTCGCTTCTACTGCTTCCTTCCGATACCCGAAAGTGTCACCTTTATTGTGACGCTATATAAGACATGCCGTTTGATGCGATCAACCGCATCTTCCAGAAGCAGAGATTTGATATGATCTCACAGTCGAAGGTATGAACACTACGTTTCTATATTTTTGGGTATGTCCATCAATCATTCACCTAATGATATGACTCCGTTGTTAACCGACGCCATTGTCCATGATCAGGAAACCTTGATCATCTGTTACCCAACGAACTAGTTAAATAGAGGCTACTAGGGACCTGGTTGTTTTCATACCACACGTGTATTGATGTTTCCACGTAATACAGTTATAGCATGGTATTAAAACGTATTATGAACATTTGAGATATGACAAATAAAATCACTTTATTAATTGCCTCTAGGGCATATCTCCAACATTTATATGCACACATATTGCTCCACTGCTTCAAAAGCAGAGTTTTATGAAATAAAATTTGTACTGTTAAATCTTGTTATGAATGAGCAATTTTCTGGTTTAGTACTGATGATGCTGCTGCTCACCTTAATAATTTTGTTGAAATATGTGATATGCATAAATATAAAGAAATAGAAGGTGACATTATAAAACTGAAACTTTTTCCTTTCTCCTTGAGAGGACGTGCTAAAGATTGGTTGCTATCTTTGCCTAGAATTAGTATTGATTCATGGACTAAGTGCAAAGATGCTTTTATTGGAAAATAATATCCTCTTGGTAAAATTATATCTTTGGGAAGTGGCATTATGAATTTTAAGCAATATGATAATGAACATGTTGCTCAAGCTTGGGAAAGAATGAAAACAATGGTTAAAAATTGTCCCACTCATGGACTGACTACTTGGATGATCATCCAAACTTTTTATGCAGGACTGAATTTTTCTTCAAGGAATTTGTTGGATTCAGTTGCTGGATGGACCTTTATGTCCATCACTTTGGGTGCAGCAACAAAGCTCTTAGATGATATGATGGTAAATTATTCTGAATGGCGCACCGAAAGAGCTCCAACTGGTAAGAAGGTAAATTATGTTGAAGAAATATCTTCCTTGAGTGATAAAGTTGATGCTATTATGTCCATGCTTTCGAATAATCAAGTACATGCTGATCCAAATAATGTTCCTTTAGCTTCTTTGGTTGCTCAAGAAGAGCATGTTGATGTGAACTTCATTAAAAATAATAATTTCAACAACAATGCTTCTAGGAACAACTTTGGAAATAGTAATAGTGGCAATGCTTATGGTAATTCTTATGGTAATTCCTATAGCAAAAATAAAAGTGTGCCCTCTGATCTTTAAGTTATGGTTAAGGATTTTATTGGTTCACAAACTGCTTTCAATAAAACTGTTGAGGAAAAACTAGGGAAACTTGATGGTCTTGCTGCTAAAGTTGATAATCTTGTGCTTGATGTTGAATTTTTGAAAATAAAGAATATGCCTCATGATGTTAAGGAGAGTAAAACTCTCAATTCTATACAAATTAAAATTGATAACAATGTTAGGATACTAGCTGAGTTGCATGCTAGGTGGGAAAGAGAGGAAAAAGAAGCTGAAATTGCTGAAAAAGGTAGGATTGCTAGAGTTTGCACTATTTCTACTGCTGAAAATGTTGAAACCATGAGCACTACTGAATTACCTATAGGTCCTAAGCATGCTAGTAATACGAAAATTAAAATTGGGAAGATCTCTACCTTGATTGAAAATAGCTCTAAACTGCCTGATAGCATTAAAACTGTTCCTGATAAAAGTGCTGAAATTTTTCGAGTTATAGGAGATAATGGTCCCATTACTTTTGATGATAATAACTTTGATTTTTATGGTTGTAATCTCACTGAAGTTACTAAGTTCTTGCAAAATCTAGCTGAAGATCCTAATGCTAGTAAAATAAATATGGCTTTTACTAAGCATATTACTAATGCTCTATTCATGCTAGGGAAGAGAAACTTAAACGCGAAGCATCTATTCTAGAAAATTAGAAGATGGTTGGGAATTCACCATTAAATGAGAGTGAATGATTTTGATTGCAATGCTTTGTGTGATCTTGGTGCTTGTATTTTTGTTATGCCTAAGAAACTTTATGATATGCTTGATCTAGCACCGTTAGAAAATTGTTATTTGAATGTTCATTTTGCTGATTCTACTATGAAGAAACCTGTGGGTAGGATTAATGATGTGCTTATCATGGTTAACAATAATTATGTTCCTATTGATTTTGTTGTTTTGAATATTGAATGCAAATCCTCTTGTCCTATTGTGTTAGGAAGACCTTTTATTAGAACTGTTGGTGCTATTATTGATATGAGAGAAGGTAATATAAAATTTCAATTCCTATCAAGAAAGGTATGGAACACTTCCCTAGGAAGAGTATGAAACAACCTTTTGATTCTATTGTTCGAACAAGCTATGATTTTGATGTTTCTGCTCTTGATAATACTTGATTCATGCTTTGTGCTAGCTTAAAGGCGTTAAAGAGAAGCGCTTATGGGAGGCATCCCATTTTTACTTCCTGTTATTTTCTTTTGTTGAGTCAAGGAGTTTGTTTAATTCTGTAATAACTCCTTTGTATCTTTTGTTTTTCGTTTTGTTGTGCAAGAAGAGCCTCTAATAGCAAGATAGTGCTAAAGTATGGGTTGCTGCGCACGAACAGATTTATGTTCTTCACTGTATGAAAATCCAAAAAATCACGGAACGAGATTAAAATCTGCCCATTTTTGTGCGAAGACTGGGATATGTACCTATATTTCGTTAGTTCAGCGTTTTGTGATTTGAGCGAAGTAAGTGCCTAAAAAAATTCGTCTTTACGGACTGTTCTGGTTTTGACAGATTCTATCTTTGTTTTGCATTCTCTCTTTTACAAGTGTTAAGTGAAATTATTTTAAGGTGAAGAGCTTCACATAAGGCTAGTAGACAGTAGCTAATGTTTAAAATAATGTTTATGATGTCTCTTTACAAAATCATGTGAGCTTATGTTTGATGCACTAACCCGCTAATGAAGTTTATGCTGAGTTTTGTGTGAAGGAAATTTTCAAGTATTAGCAGAGAAGGATGATGAAATAAGATCAAGAAGAGTGAAGAGGTTAAGCTTAGGGAGGCTCCCTGGACCTTCCCCAACATATTTCAAGAAGATTCAAGCGTCTAAGCTTGGGGATGCCCTTGGGCACCCTTCTTCATCAGCAAATTATCAGGTCATCTCTAGTGAGACTATATTTTTTATCTCTTCACGTTTTAAGTGCTGTTCTTGGAGCGTCTGTGTATTTTTATTTTCAGTTTGTTTATGTTTTGTTCTCTGGTCATAATTAGTTTTACCCTAGCACTCTTGTTTGGAAGAGAGACATGCTCCGCTTTTTTATTAGAATACTCATGTTCTTCACTTATACTTGTTGAGTATTCTTGTCTAGCGTTGTTATGCTTTTAGGTCTTGTTTTTCATGTATCTCTTGTTCAGAGCTATTAGTTTTTTTTGAAAAAAGTACTCTCTTGCTTCACTTATATTTGTTTGGAGTGTTGTTTAAATAAGTTGATTGGTGTTTGGTTGGAACAGAAAATGCTATGCATGTGGTAATGGTATAAAGAAAAAAATGCTTACATAGTCTTGTAGATCATTTGTCTTGAGTAATTTGATACTTGTCAATTGTTTTGAGTTAACAAGTAAGTAATGTTTAAACTTGTGTATCATGTAAGTAAGGCTTGTTAGTGAAGAACTACCGTAAAGCTTGTAGTTATTCGGTTTGTCATATTTGCTAGTTCCAAAGTCTAGATATTTTCTGGTCAAAAGGATGTTTTAGTTAAGAAGGAAGACAGTGTGGAGTCTTATAATTTTTCTTATATGTTCATCATATGGTTCTTTTTATACCAGTTGACGTTATGTGTTTGCTTAAATAAACTTGCTAGCCTAAATTCTGTACTAAGCGGGAATGCTGCTTGTGCATCCAAAACCTTGAGCCAAAATCCATGTCATCTGTGTCCACCATACCTAGCTATATGTGGTATTTTCCTGTCACTCCAAATAAATTTGTCACGTGCTACCTTTAAAATATTCAAAATTGTTACTACTCCTTTTTGTGTACCTGTTTACCAGCTCATGAGGAAGTGGTAGATGGTCTTTATTACACTTGTCAAACAGATTTTACGCTAGGCTAGCAGCTTACATCTGCTTATCTATAATTTTGCAAAAAGAGCTGGCAAAGGGGTTCCCAATACCAATTAATTTACAACTTTAAACCGCTACTTCTCTTCACATTTTGTTCCTGAGCAATCAGTTAAACATCTGCATGTGTAAACCAAAGAGAAAGAAGGATGATCTGCTTGCTGCAGAAATAACGTTCCTCATGGGAGCCGCTCTTGTAAAGTATGGTTGGCAGGGGTAATAATGTATTGTCTAATACCATTCGTTGACCATTAGCACACACCTCTCAAAAAATATTTTTTACTCTCTATATGATTTCAAAAACTAAAAAGCTCTAGCACATGATATAATCTTGCTTTCCTCTACGAAGGGTCTTTCTTTTACTTTTATGTTGAGTCAGTTTTCCTACTCCTTTCTATTCTCCACAAGCAAACACTAGTGTCAACTTTGGTACAAGAATTGTTATATGTTAGCATATTAGACTAATGATGCTACTTTGTGTTGACAATATCCATGAGATAAATATGTTGATAGTTGAAGCAAATGGTGAAAATTAAATCTTCCTTTGTTTTGGTCAAACACTTTTGATTTGAAAATGTTGCTTGGTGAGCTAACTTTTATGCAAATTATTATAGCTCCATGTCTCCAAAGTACTATCCATGAAAAAAAATTACTTGTATGATGCATTTTGTTTACTCCTTGTTTACTTCTTAGCAACTATAGATAATTGTCTTGGGTCACTTCATTCAGTTCATGTGCTTTACATTACTATTTGATCAAGATTGTGTTGGTAGCATGTCACTACAAAAATTATATTATTTTTATCGTTTACCTACTCGAGGACGAGTAGGAACTAAGCTTGGGGATGCTGATACGTCTCAAACGTATCTATAATTTTTGATGTTCCATGCTTGTTTTATACCTATTGCTACATATTTTATATACACTTCATAGCATTTTTATGCATTTTTTTGGACTAACCTATTAACAAAATGACACAGTGCCAATTCCTATTTTCTGCTGTTTTTCCGTTTCAGAAAAGCTAGTCGGGAAATATTCTCGGAATTGGATGAAAATCAACGGGCGTTAGTTTTTCACCGACACGAAAACCAAGTCCGAAGGGCGCACGAGGAGGCGACCCAGGGGGCCACACCACCCTAGGCGCGGCCCATATGCCAGGCGTGCCTAGGTATGGGGAGGGGCCTCGGGTGCCTGCAGCCGCCGCCCTTTCGCCTATATATTGCCTCCGCCCGAAAACCCTAAATACCCAAGCATTATTCCAGGAAAAGTTCCGTCGCCGCCATCGTCGCAAACCCTAGTCCGGGAGGGTTCTGGAGCTCTTCCCGGCACCTTGCCGGAGAGGAGATCATCACCGGAGGGCTTTACATCGCCATGCCTACCTCCAGAGTGATGCGTGAGTAGTTCTTCCTTGGACTATGGGTCCATATCAGTAGCTAGATGGTTGTCTCTCCACTTTGTGCTATCATGTTTAGATCTTGTGAGCTGCCTATCTTGATCAAGATCATCTTATTGTAATGCTACCTGTTGTGTTTGCAAGGATCCGATGAATAGTGATGTTATGATCAAGTTGTTTATCAATCTATCTACATGTTTTACTTATGTTCTTGCATGCTCTCCGTTGCTAGTAGATGCTTTGGCCAAGTAGATGCTTCTGACTCCAAGAGGGAGTATTTATTCTCGATAGTGGGTTCATGCCTCCAGTAACCTGGGTACGAGCGACGAAAACGTCTAAGGTTGTGGATGTGCTGTTGCCACTAGGGATAAAATAACTAATACTTAGATTAAGGGTACTGTTGTTAGGTCTATGCGTTTGTTTACATTACACAATTTGCTTAATGCAATTATCCGTTGCTTGCAACTTAATACTGACGGGACACACGGAAGTTATCCTGGAAGTGGATTATTTAGGCATGGATGCGGCTAGTAAGCGGTCCATGTATTATGTTTTAATGCCCAATAAATACTACAGTAAACATTCTTGTCATATACTGCACTGTCATGCGTTTGCTATTTGTCAATTGCCCAGCTGTAATTTGTTTACCACCATGCATATTATCTTTTATGGAGAGACACCACTAGTGAACTGTGGACCCCGGTCCATTCTTCTACACTGATAAAAACAGCAACTACAATCATCTGTTCCCTGATACTTCCTGCAATTATTATTACTCTCCACACCATACGTTTAATCATTTGTTTTCAGCAAGCCAGGAAAACTGACAACCTTCCTGTTTTGTTGGGACGAAGTAGTTTTATTGTGTTGTGTGTAGGTCCACGTCAACAACCATATTTTCTGGCGCTGTTAGGAGACTTCTCCCATCAAGAGACATATTTTCTGGTGCCGTTGTCAACCTTCTGAAGCACTTTTGACTCCTACTGGTTCAATAACCTTGGTAGATTCACAAGGAAAAATTGTTGCTGCACTACATTACACCTTCCTCTTGGGGTCTCCCACCGAACATGTATTTTCACGTCATCACCGCTCCGTTTCTGTTCCGAATCCGTGATCAGATATATCCGCCACCGAATCCGTAACCGTTAATTATCCGATCTGATCCGAATCCGAGGGAAAAAATGTGGTAAAAGATATGGTAGAAGCAAAGTCCGATCCGATCCGTTTACATCCCTACCCACACCGCTCCACCACCTGGCCGACCCATATTGTTATTTACCTTCTTTTGTTTTCTTTCCTTTTTATGTAGTTTTTTCTTTTCTATTATTTTCCTTTTTCTTTTTTATTATTTTTTTACCTTTTTATATTTTTCAAATGGTTCATTTTTTGTAAATGTCCAGATTTAAGTAATGTGCCAATTTAAAAAAAAGTAGATTTCAAAAAATGTTCAACTTTATAAATGTTTCAAATAATGAAAATGGTTTAGATTTTGAAAAATGTTTGTTTATAAAAATAGTTCAAATTGTGACAAGGTTTTGAAAAATGTTCATTTTTAAAACTGATTAAGTTTTTGAAAATGTTTAGACTTTAAAAATGTTCATTTCTCAAAATGGTTCAGATTTTGAATTGTTTATAATTTTTTTAAATGTCTCAGAAAAAACTGAAAACGAAAAACACTTCAAATTTTGAAAATATGACAATCAGGTAAAAAGGTTGAAAAGAAAATTAAAACTGAAAAAAGGAAAAACAAAGAAAATAAATAGAAAAAATTAAAATAAAAATGAAATGGAGAAAAAAGAAGCGAACCTGATGATAGGCTAGCCCACACGGCTGCGAGCGAGTCCGTACTCCGACTTGCTAAGAGCGAGATATAGTGTTGATGCTCCTGCTTGGGGCTGCACTGCGCGTTTCCTATTTGCCGGCACACGCATCCAGATGCAGTGGGACGACCCAGTTAGGTCTATTCACGGCCTATTTTTAATTTCCTCTTTTTACCCTTTGAATTTTTTTAGTTTTTAAATGTTTCTATCTTATTTTTATTCTATTTTGCATATTTTATATTTTTGGTCTCTTGTTCTATTTTATTTTTTCCTTCTTTTTTCTCCAAATATCTTTTCTCTTTTAATTTTTTGTTTTGTATTCTTCTATTGTTCAAATAAAATAAATGCTTTGTTATGGAAAAATTAGTAATTTTTATTAGATAATATAAATTTTCTGATTAAAAAATTGTTCAAAAATATAAATATTCATATTGAAACATCGTACAAATAACATAAATGCTTTCATTGAAGAACCCTTCTAATGAGATAATGTTCTTATTGAATTTTTTTTTCAAATAAGATAAATGGTCTTACTCTAAAATCCGTTCAAATAAGAAAAATGTTCTTATTAAATAACTTAGCAAATAAGAATTTTTTTCTGAAAATCTTTTCAAATAGATAAATCTTCTCATTAAGATAAATGTAAAGTGAAAAACAAATGTTACTACTAAAAGAAAATTAAAAAAAAACAGAAAAGAAAAAGAAAACACGAAAAGAAAAAGAAAAAAAAGGAAAATAAACAAAAAGGAAGAGAACAAAACTGGTTTTAGAATCTCTCGACCCAAACAAGATTTTCTGTACGCCTTTTCTTAATAGAAAAGTTAGCGAAACTGATTTTCCTATAAATCCTATTAAAACCTTTTTTTCTAAAAACTGTAGTTAATCCTCACTATCCAAACAACCACTAAGCACGGCCTATCTTTCCGATCCTTCAGACACAACGCGTTCCACTATGCGTTGTGCGGCAAATAGGACACCCCGATGAGTTGAAAACTACAAATAAACAAGTTCTAAAGAAACAAAAAAGTTCAGCCATTGCTCGACAAGAATTTCACGGTATAGTTGTAGTCATAGTCACTATTTTGTTTATTACCTCTATGGTATATCTCCTTCATAGGCGACCTATGTTCGGTCACCTCCAAATCAAGATCTTCGATGTCATCTGCACTAACGATATAAGTTGTTGTTATGCTATAAGGGAAGTGGTAGGTGCGGCAGTTCCTAATGTAGGATCCAATTATCAGTACCATCATGTGTGGTGTATTCAAACATGATGTGCTTGTTATTATTGTGAAGACCTTTTGCTTTCTGAACATTCCACAACCTATAATATCTTGTTACACAACAATCAAGACAATTCAGTTCATTATATGTATATGTATATGTGATACGAGTTCATTATATGACATGCAAAGCAGAAGAATAAAAACTCACTTTCTTTGCCTTCTTTAACTTCTCAACATCTTGCTTGAGAGTGTTCAGCTAATAATCCTAAAGCTTCTTGAAGTTGTTGTAATCAATCTTCAATTTGTTCCTTTTGTTCTTCAAGTGGGACTGCTTGTAGTCTAATCTTATTCTTTTTTCGATCATTTGTTTCTCCTATTTTGTTAAACTCGGTTACAATCCTAGTGTCTTCAAGGATTGTAACCTAGTGTCTTCCCCACTATTTTGTTCAATTGGGACTTCCCTATTATTTTGTTAAACTCCATCCTTGTCAATTCTGAACAGTCATCATTTGCAATACATAGCAGTTCAAGACAAAAATTTGACATGTCCTCAACAGTTTGTAACATATAGGCCAAACAATTGTTTTCACAAAAGTTAACTGTTGTGCATTTATAAACCATGCATAATGAGACGACTCTTGTACTGGGATCATGTAAATTCATAGTACTGTCGGTGAAAAAAGACACTTCGTTCTTTCATTTCATATATAATGAACAAACATCATACAATGTTTGGTACATACGAGACATAGATCAACAGAACCCACGAACATATAAACTTATCTAGTTAATTTGTAATCGATTTTGACCCATGGGGGTTGTCCCATTTTTAACTACAAATGTTATGTATCGACCATAATTTTGTACCTGTTATGTAATAGTATCACTTTCCCTTGTTATTGAGCTGATGACTTTATCCGAAGGTTCTCCATGTCGAGTCGTGCATTTCGAGCTGCGGCGGCTGCTGCTCGCACTCCATGTCCACCTTCGCCGTCGTGTTCCCAAACAAAGCATGATCACCGACGTCTCGCGGCATCTGGCTGCACCCGGCGAACGGCGCAAGCGTCTTCTGCATCGCGGGGTTGGCCGCGAAGACCGTGCCCAGCAGGCCCGGCGCCCAGGGGAGCATAGCGGCCGCGTTCTGGTTTGCCGCCGCCTGCAGCCAGTTCATGTATGCGCCCATGTCAACCCGGTGCCCGAAGTTCTCGCCGGAGGCGTGCGCCCCAGCTGGAGCGAAGCTGCCAAACATGGAGGACACGTCGAGCTCCCCGAGCTCGCCGAGGGAGGCGGTGGCGTCGTTGCATGGGGAGTCCATGTCGGGGCTGTCTTGTGGGTGCCTCATCTTTACTATCTGGCTCTTCTTGAAGACCCTACACACCACCCATTCCTCCTTTTGAACAAAGAAAAAAAGATCAGTACACACAGCAATATCAGTAAGACAGTAACAATCTTGTTCAAAGGGAACAGCTAGGTCCAATTAAAACATTTCATAAGAAGTTGCAATAGCATGGCCTAAAGCTTGCCAACCTTATTTGGTTTGTATGGGAACTTGTTCTGGATCCTGTACTCGTGCATGACCCAACTGGTCTTCTCTCCCTTGGGAGCTCGACCTCCGTAGAAGACTAGGGTTTTCTTCATCCCGACCAGCCTGCCGCCTTGGAAGATCTCCTTGTCCTTGCCGGTGGTCTTCCAGTAGCCCGATTCAGTGGCGCGGTTCGTGCGGATGCCGGTGGGGTATTTCCGGTCGCGCATGCTGAAGAAGTACCACTCTTTCTCGCCCATGCTAGCTTTGCCTGCGAAATTACATCCATTAGTGCCCAAGCAATGTACCGACTCCGTATGGGCCGGTTTATGACAACGACGACTATATTAGTCTAGCTAGTACGCAGTGCTGAAAGTCTAGAGCAGCAATGCGTACATAATAGTGAGGGGCTGAATATATGCATGTAATGAACAAGGTCAAGGCGTTGTAAGTCTCACCAAATCCAGAAAATTGAGGACAGAAGGTCCACTAGTCCAGAAGACCAGAAGCAAACAAGATGGTTGAAAAGCAAGTTGCACTAATCCCGGCTTAATATTTACAGAAGAATGAATTGACAAAACTTCTATATTCCAGGAAAGAGCACAACTTTCTTTAGCGATGATTAAATCTAGCGCATTCCATTAATTCCTACCCTGCTGCATGAAACTCAAACGAAAGCTGTTCTACATTTTCACATGGTACAGTACAAGTGATCGATCGATGTGTAAGGGGAAGAGGAACTGAGCTCGAAATAACGAGCACTTACTTGGAAGATCCCAGGGCTCGCACTTGTTGAGATCGACGTCGGCGATGGCGCGGGTGGCGAAGGCGAAGTCGGAGACCTTGCGGGTGAGGTAGTACGTGATGAGCTCCTCGTCCGTCGGGTGGAACCGGAACCCAGGGGGAAGGCCTTCCTCCATCCTAACCTTCGATTCCGGCGCACCGGCTGGCTCGCTGCCGATCGACTGCACTGTCTAGAGTGGTGCAGCTCAGTTCAGCTCATCTCAGCGGGCAGTGCTACAACGATCCATGGCAGAAGGAGAGACCGTCGGCATATATACCATCAACAAGGCCGCACATGTGTAGGTGAAGACAAGGCAAACAGAGAGTTATTAATGACACTCTTGTTGCGCATGCTTCTTCTAGAGCCCGGCTCGAGGTCTCAACAACCACGGCCAAGGAATGCGACGGGAAGGATTATTGGCGACGGCGACAGCGGCGGATCCGGGAAAGGTCTGAGGAAGAAAAATCTGTCCGCCGTCGATTGCACGACGTGTGCTGCATGCAGGGGTCACTGGACATAGTATGTCTCATGTTTTCCGGCCAACTCTAACCACTCCTCACCCACCGAGCTGGCGAGCTCTCCCGCGAAATGGCGACCTGGCCACTCCTGTTAACTGGCTGCCAGCTACACACAGCGGCATGACAAGAATAACTGCAGTTTCTTAGTAGCAATAGTTAGTACTATACACCGCACTTGAGTTGATAAGACAATCAGAGAAGATCGTCGGCACTAGTTCTCCTACTGCGTGTTAGCCGCTTCTTCCACTCGCACGTCTGAAAGTGACTTGTCAAGAGAGATGCGCTTTATATCGTACTCCTACGTACGTCTATTTTTGACATTTGGTGGTTGCAGCGCAAGCGGTTATGGTCTTCGGGCATATATTCTGTGTCGACCATGCAGGTTTGATTTATGCATGTCCTCCCCGGTTGGATGCTTAACTTTAGTTTGTCAGTCTTGTCACTACAGCCTACAGGAGCCCATCCATGGTGTGTTTAGATTACGCCTCCGCCCGCACCTGCTTGATCTAGATCATTTTATGATTGCTGGAAAGCGAGTAATGAATGTTGTGTTCCTAAAACTATTTTGGTACCTGCATGCTATGCATCGCAATAATTAGTTTGTAGAGTTTTTGGCACTTCAAACTTTGGCCTTTTTTTTGTTTGCTGTTGAGAAAAGTTTGTAAAAAAGCGGGAGGTTGTTTTAATGGAAATCAATGAGTGCAGCTTGTTATGAAAAAACACCCAGAGACACTACAGGAATCGTTCTATATGCCTACGGCCAAATGCCGTAGGCATAGGCATAAATGCCGTCGGCTTACACCTATGCCGACGGCAAATATATATGCCGACGGCATTTGTCGTAGGCTTCTGCTCCCTCGGCATACAAAGGAAAAACCGTCGGCACACAAAAGCCGTCGGCATACAACATGTATGCCGACGGCTTTGACTGGCTGTCGGCAACGTTTGGCCGTCTGGAAAAAAAATGCATCACGTCCGTCTGACGCCGTCTGAAGCTATGCCGACGGCAAATGCCGTAGGCATACAATGGCCACGTGGCACGAGCTGGTAGCTCATGACGCTGCCTATGCCGACGGCCAAACAGAAAAAGGCCTACGGCAAAAGCCGTCGGCATATTTGATGAGTAGAGCCAAAAAAAAAAACCCAATAAAAGGCTAATTACAAAGCATTGACCAGAGCCAAAAAAAAAATTAGCCAATAAAAGGCTAATTACAAAGCATTGTAACATAATCAGTTTTGTTCCTGGTCTACACCATTTCGACCATTCCCTGTACTGGTGAGTACCACATTCTCCTATCTATTCTTCTGTTCTCTTGCAGTGTGAAGTCACAACTTTGCGCATGGATCATCGTTGGCCATATTCCTAGAGCAACATCCACTTGGGTGATCATATGACCTAGGAACACCATAAATATAACCAAAAATCAAATGCCAGCAAGGAAACATATGTAGGAGTTATCTATGACATTTCTAGCACCACACAAGTGGATGTGTTGCTTCACTAGTTTACTAAATTTACTAGAGCATGAGCATCAAGCAGCTAGTAGCAACAACTAGTAATTAGCTAGACCATAATTATTGCAACCATTCCATGACATGCTACCATGTACGGTAGACGAAGAACTACCATGTACCGTGTACAAGGAACAGCGGAGACCACGCCACAGTGAGCCCAGCAACTTATCTAAACACACGGAGTCACAGCAGAAGTCCACCCCTAGTGTTGCACATTTATCAGTTGACAACATTGGACATGTTCCCTAAAAAAGCAGTGGCCATGTACATAGACAATAACCATTACATATAAGTGTAAATATTGAATTTACTTTGTTATCAACTAAAGAGCGGAACTATAAATAAATAAATATCCCATGTTATTACAGTGGCAATGCATCATGTAAGAAAGAATAATCATGTAAAATTAAAACACACGGAACGCAATATGCCCCTGGAATTCTAAAAGCTAGAACATAACCACCGGAAAAGCATGCATTAAGATTTACAGTAACAAAAAGATCCAATTTGAAACAAATTTGGAAGATAATATTCTCTAAATACAAGGATAAGTGTTGGACAGGTTCAAAAGTATAAACCAAAAATATTGGTATCCAACTAAAATTGAGAGAAAATAGGATGCATTCAGAGATAATACAAGCAAGAAGTTTTATTGATTTTGAACAAGTGAGGTAGCAACACCATTGAATGAAGTGACACAACACTACAAGTCATTCTTTAAGCAAGAGGTTTTATTGATTTTAAAGAAACTGAGGAAGCACTTTGATTCATTTCTGAAGCACAACCTTTTAATGGTTTTTAAAGATATCCTTGTTGAATGTCTCTTCGAGATCATTAATGATACACTGGCCTGACATTATACACAATCTAACAGTGCTTGATAAAGTTTTAAAAATGTGCAAGTGCAACAATCTAAGCACGCGCCGGTCTCTATCTCGGGGCGATTATGGTTTTATTGATTTTGAAGAAACTTGAATAGATCGAAAGAGGATTATGTTGCTCGAGCCAGTCCATTCCCAAAATGCAGTGGGACACATTTAGCAAGAAGGTTCAGAACCTCAATAATGAATTCTCCCAACAAAAGCAAATACTACTAATAACATAATCTGTTAAGAGTACATCAGTGTGTTGGCGTGTTACTGGCAACAGTTTGCAGCATTTGTGCATGGGACCATTGATGTGCGATTGCAATGATCAAGGGGTAAATATCAGAAGTTCTGTGGATTCTCATGCTAGGATAGCTGTATTGTGTTCTCTATGTACCAGTTAAAGTAGCGAAAAACATTCAGAAAATAGTGTGCACGCCTCATTTAGTGTTTTCTGAAATGCATCAAAATTCATAAGTATTAACCAGGTAAAGAGATCAGTTCATGCAAGGGAACTGAGTTCAATTTTACAATAAACGGTGTGTTGCAAATATGTTCATAATTAAACCGAACAAGGGCATAAGGCTAGTTCACCAGAAAATAACAATTACATTGTTAACAGGTTTAGAATTTCAAGATCAGTCATCTAATATTACAGGAGGCTAATTCATAGAGATTTATTCCTAGTCAAAGACTACATATTCAGAGGGTTTCTATTAGTCAAAGACCAAACACTACCACGTGAAGCAAAGATACCTAGTGGCATAAGATAATCCTAAAAGTAATGAAGTACAGATTCTCATAGATGTGTATGGCATTCATGGTATATTCTTCTAATCAGTCTCTTTTTATTTTCAAATCAGCTAGCCGAGTACACCTAACATTGTTTTTAAGATTTAGAGTCAAATGTAGCTGTCTCGGGTCTGTTTTGCAGCCAATAAGAATATACGATCCTAACAACAAAATCAAAAGCAACATCTAGAATATAAATATAAAGCTTGATGCATAATACAAGGAAGGAACAATAATCCCAATTGCCTTTAAGACTTTCTCTGTACCATCTAGACATTCATGAGAAAAAATTCCTTATCACCAAAGGACCAAAGCAACTCACCGACCTTGGGCAACAAAATCTGAAGACAATCGGACGCCCGGTGGATCATAGATCTTCTAGCTGCTGCAATCCAAATGCACCAGGCTCAGCCTGCAGGTGAAGATCATTGCGGAATTAATCAAAGAAAAAATGGGGGCGGTCGATCTGGAAATCTTAAGGGAGAGGGGTCGGGGGGAGAGGGAGAGGTGGGTGGGTGGGTGGCCGGCGAGGTCTGCGCCGGTATTGACCGCCGACGCTGGTGAGGAGAACGGTGGCGCGTCGGAGTGGGTGGGTCCGTGAGCTCGAGTGAGCGGCGGCGAGGCGCTGGTAAGGGGAGACGGAGACGGGTAGAGGGGGAGGGAGGGAGGCGTGGTGCGGGGAAGATAGGTGGTGGCGGCGTCGATTGGAAACCAAGGGGCTAGGGTTTTATTCCAGACGAGCGCGCTCGAGGACGTCGGATCGGCATCCGACGGCACGCGGTGCTCCAGCGCTGTACAACGGGCCTAAGGCCCAGGTGGGAATCGGGGGAGTAACAGCACAGCAGGGCCAATTTCGGCCCAGTACAGCAGAATAATTATACCAGAAAAAACTTTGGGCAGAAATAAGTAAGTTTAAGGGCTTTTTTTTGTGAAGCAAGTGCAAAAAATATGGTGGAAAATGACACCCATCAATTATTCACACAATGTAGTCCATATTTTATGATAACCCCCAAGTATTAGGATTTTTCTCGCTTCCGAGCTAATTACGCCTATTTAAATGACTTTATGCCGATTTTTCGAAAGTAATTACATTTGAACTACAACCGTGTGATAGTTTGCTCTAATTTTTTTTCAAAAATCATTTTAAGGTACACAAGTAGTGATTATATTACAGAACCGTTGATAATTTTGAAAAATTCGACCTCTTTCAATGAATAGCCACGGCGGCCATTTGACCATATTTTCGAAAAAATCTAAGAAATAGAAAAAACAGTCAAAAAAAGAAATCCTTTGGCATGGAGTCCTTTTATGTGTACTAGTTGCTAGGGAAAATGATAAACTTGAGTTTTTACAAACTTTTCAAAAAAAATACTTCACAAAAAGGTCTATCATCTATAAACATCTATAGGTTTCAACCCAAATGACCAAGTTTTGGCAATTCTCGCGCCATAGTTTGTGATAAAGTACCCATATTTGGCGCGTGGGGGTATCTTGGTATGGGAAACAATGGTGCCAAACTGAGTTTTCAAATTAATTATAGAAATGTCATTTTCTATTTTATAAGTGCCAAAAATGACTTTTTTGTGAAGCAAGTGCAAAAAATATGGTGAAAAATGACACCCATCAATTATTCACACAATTTAGTCCATATTTTATGGATAATCCCCAATTATTAGGATTTTTCTCGCTTCTGAGCTAATTACGCCTATTTAAATGACTTTATGCCGATTTTCCGAAAGTAATTCACTTTTAAACTACAACCGTGTGATAGTTTGCTCTGATTTTTTTTCAAAAATCATTTTAAGGTACACAAGTAGTGATTATATCACAGAACCGTTGATAATTTTGAAAAATTCGACCTCTTTCAATGAATAGCCACGACGGCCATTTTGACCATATTTTCGAAAAAATCTAAGAAATAGAAAAAACGGTCAAAAAAAGAAATCCTTTGGCATGGAGTCCTTTTATGTGTACTAGTTGCTAGGGAAAATGATAAACTTGAGTTTTTACAAACTTTTCAAAAAAATACTTCACAAAAAGGTCTATCATCTATAAACATCTATAGGTTTCAACCCAAATGACCAAGTTTTGGCAATTCTCGCGCCATAGTTTGTGATAAAGTACCCATATTTGGCGCGTGGGTGTATCTTGGTATGGGAAACAATGGTGCCAAACTGAGTTTGCAAATTAATTATAGAAATGTCATTTTCTATTTTATAAGTGCCAAAAATGACTTTTTTGTGAAGCAAGTGCAAAAAATATGGTGAAAAATAACACCCATCAATTATTCACACAATTTAGTCCATATTTTATGGATGATCACCAAGTATTAGGATTTTTCTCGCTTCCAAGCTAATTACGCCTATTTAAATGACTTTATGCCGATTTTCCGAAAGTAATTCACTTTTAAACTACAACCGTGTGATAGTTTGCTCTGATTTTTTTCAAAAATCATTTTAAGGTACACAAGTAGTGATTATATCACAGAACCGTTGATAATTTTGAAAAATTCGACCTCTTTCAATGAATAGCCACGGCGGCCATTTTGACCATATTTTCAAAAAAATCTAAGAAATAGAAAAAATAGTCAAAAAAAGAAATCCTTTGGCATGGAGTCCTTTTATGTGTACTAGTTGCTAGGGAAAATGATAAACTTGAGTTTTTACAAACTTTTCAAAAAAAATACTTCACAAAAAGGTCTATCATCTATAAACATCTATAGGTTTCAACCCAAATGACCAAGTTTTGGCAATTCTCGCGCCATAGTTTGCGATAAAGTACCCATATTTGGCGCGTGGGTGTATCCTGGTATGGGAAACAATGGTGCCAAACTGAGTTTTCAAATTAATTATAGAAATGTCATTTTCTATTTTATAAGTGCCAAAAATGACTTTTTTCGTGAAGCAAGTGCAAAAAATATGGTGAAAAATGACACCCATCAATTATTCACACAATGTAGTCCATATTTTCTGGATAATCCCCAAGTATTAGGATTTTTCTCGCTTCCGAGCTAATTACGCCTATTTAAATGACTTTATGCCGATTTTTCGAAAGTAATTCACTTTTGAACTACAACCGTGTGATAGTTTGCTCTGATTATTTTTCAAAAATCATTTTAAGGTACACAAGTAGTGATTATATCACAGAACCGTTGATAATTTTGAAAAATTCGACCTCTTTCAATGAATAGCCATGGCGGCCATTTTGACCATATTTTCGAAAAAATCTAAGAAATAGAAAAAATAGTCAAAAAAAGAAATCCTTTGGCATGGAGTCCTTTTATGTGTACTAGTTGCTAGGGAAAATGATAAATTTGAGATTTTACAAACTTTCCAAAAAAATACTTCACAAAAAGGTCTATCATCTATAAACATCTATAGGTTTCAACCCAAATGACCAAGTTTTGCCAATTCTCGCGCCATAGTTTGTGATAAAGTACCCATATTTGGCGCGTGGGTGTATCTTGGTATGGGAAACAATTGTGCCAAACTAAGTTTTCAAATTAATTATTGAAATGTCATTTTCTATTTTATAAGTGCCAAAAATGACTTTTTTGTTAAGCAAGTGCAAAAAATATGGTGGAAAATGACACCCATCAATTATTCACACAATGTAGTCCATATTTTATGGATAATCCCCAAGTATTAGGATTTTTCTCGCTTCCGAGCTAATTACGCCTATTTAAATGACTTTCTGGGCAAACTATGCCGACGGCTTTTGCCGTAGGCATACAAAATCACTTATTTTTATGCGGATGGGGAAAAAAGTTGTATGCCGACGGCCTAACTATGGTAGTTGTCGGCATATAGTGTGGCGCCGTCAGCTTGGTAACGGCTGCAGGCTTGTTTGCCGACGGCCAGACATATGCCTACGGCTTTTTTAAAAAGCCGTAGGCATACAAAGTATATGCCGACGGCCCGATATATGCCTACAGCTTCCTTGAAAAGCCGTAGGCATACAAAGTATATGCCGACGGCCGAACATATGCCGACGGCTTTTGTAAAGCCATAGGCATACAACCATGTATGCCGACGGTCCCGACAAAATGCCGTCGGCATACATTTAGCCGTAGGCAACTATCCGTTTTTCCTGTAGTGAGAGAATCAAGTGAAACAATATAGGCAATAAAATCGAGAAAATTGTGATTTCACTAGTAGAAAAGGAGGCTTTGGTGCGCCACCTTTAGTACCGGTTGTACATTAGCACCGGTTGCGTTCGTGGCACCGCGGCGAGGACCTTTAGTACCGGTTGTTCTTAGCAACCGGTACTAAAGAGTTGGAGGCCACGCGGCCACATGCGGCCGCGGTTGGTGGCCCCACGGCTAGACCTTTAGTACCGGTTGTTATTACCAACCGGTACTAAAGGTTTCGGGCACTATAACCCTTCTTCCACCCCGAGCCAGCTCCATTTGAAGCAACTCGACCCAACTCCATTTTTCCTCTCTCCCAAGCTCTCCCAAGCTCTAGTTCACCGCTTTTTTCTCCAACATTTGTCAAGATTGGTGGCACCCTATACAAGGGTTAGCAACTTCTTCATCTTCTGTTCCGGCATTTCAAGTTTAGCTCATTTTCCCGATAGAGAGGACAAGTTATGGTTGTTCGCGCATGGGGCAGTGTTGGATCCAGACACAGGGCTAATTGTTGCACAGGGAAAATGGAAGAAAAGAATTACAAGAGTCACCAAAAAACTAGTTGACGCAATAGAACTAGTCCGACAGGGAAATATGTTCCCGATAGAGAGGACGACGAGCTTTCACTCGCCCTCGGGAATAAAGAACACTGGGGACGATGTCGAGGCAGAGGAGGCGGGGTTGGTTTTCTTGAAGGGTTTCCGGAGCACGCTGCAACTTATAGAAAACATTGCAGAGGTAAGAAGAGGGAGGCGGAGAGGTTTACTGCATTAGAACGCCAGATGCAGGATGTGAAGGAGCAACTGGCCTTAATTACCCAGCAAAGGGAATCTCAGCCGCGAGTAGAAGATCATGCAGTCGATGTCTGCCCATCTCAGCGGAAAAGCAGCGTGGGTTCCACGCAGCTACAAGATCCTGCAGTTGATGAACCAGTTGATGAACCGTCGGCGGCGCGCTACCCCGTGGATGATATCACGGAGAAGACAAATTGTGAGTTACATGCGCCAATGAAGAACATTAGTTTTCCGGTGGCGAATGGCTATGCTTTACCGCATCAACTTGGATCAACCTTCCATTTTGGTGAGATTCCGGCTGGATTTGCTCGTGTCGGGGTCACGAAAGTTATGTCGGGATTCAACTCAATGCATCTTGACATTCCCGGAGCTGAAGGCGAGAAGACATTGGGAGAAGTCGAACTTGGTATCGTTCTATGGAAGAAGAAATATATCAAGTTTCCAGACTCGGCGCCAAGGCCACCGACTCCTCCGGTTAGAAATTCACCACAGCAAAGTCCACCCTCCTCCCCCGACGATTGGGAGCCCACCGCGAGTCCATCGCCCGCGCCGTCCCGTCAGCCGACTGCTGCGCCCACTAGTAGTTTGACAAAGCGGAAGCTGTTCACGTCGTCCCCTGTCAAGAAACGTGCAAAAAAACCCAAGGAAGTCAAGGCTCCTGAGAAGTTAGCTGGCGAGATGACTCAGGAGGAATTAGAAGTGAGCACACGTGAAGAGGCGAGAGCCTTTTTTGAACAGAAAAAAAAGGAAAGACTGGAGGCAAGACTGGACCCCATAAAGGAACTTCTGAAGACTATACCAACTGAGGTAAAAGATCACACCGTTGACAACCTATATGACCCTCCACCACCGCCCCTTTCAGACTATGAGCGAGGTATTGAAAAGGTACTTTCCTCACAGATGGAGCAAGAAAAAGCGTGCGGGAAAAGAGTTGCCCAGCTCGGAGAACAAGAAGCACAATCGATCGCCCCGCTCATTGTGCCTTCTGAAGCTCGGGAAATCGAGCATGGAGAAGTTGTCATTGGCGACACAGGTTACCCCATAGCGCAGATAACAATTCAATATAAATTTGAACTCGGGCTGCCTCTGGTCGAAAATCCGAGTGCTCTAACAACACAGTTATATAAATTGCATAACTGGTACATGGCCGCCGCAAAAGAAGGGAAAATGTGTCTCATGGCGGGAGTTAAGGAACAACACTACTTCCGACAATATGGTGTGGAGGTTGCGTTCTCCGAACTTTTTCAGATGTACAATCAACTTGCTCTCGACAAATCTATCATCAGCTGCTATTGTCTGTAAGTAATTTATTCGTGTAATTTAATTATTTATAGTTAAGCTCGTTCATTGCTTGTAATTATCCTCACAACATTATTTTGTACGCTATTATGCAGAATGAAGATTCGTGAATGCCGAATGGGAGGAATCTGGGACATTGGGTTCATTGACCCGGATAAAGTTCATGTCAAGACCATAGCTGACCATCCTGAGGACACAGAGGACTTTTGCTAACGTTTTTAAGCGACAAAGTACCAAAAAGGAAATACTTTTTCCTTACAACTTCGGGTGAGTGTTACTGTCTTGTACACATTTTATTTTGCTTTCCCGATATTAAGTGTAATTGATGAGTTCTGAATACCTGCGTATATAAATGTGCGCAGGTACCACTTCATTCTGCTAATCATTAGACTCGAGGAAGGAGAAGTTGAAGTCTGGGACTCATTAAGGAGAGATCAAGATGAGTACAAAAGCGTGCGTCTAATGCTCAAGAGGTAATTTCAATCGCACTATATCGGCCTCTTTCGTTCATTTCCGGATATCAAAAGTATAAGTAATAACTCCTCAATTCATTTTCTTTTCCGGGCAGGGTTTGGAAAAAGTTCATCGCGGAAGAACGCGGTGAATGGAAACCTAAGCTGCAGTTCAAGGCTAACAACGTAAGTACTACTACGTATCTAGGTCTGTGTATCTTTCTAATACCATTATCATTCTCTTGATTATTATTTGATTAAATTAAATTCTTGTATAGTGGTGTCTGCGACAACCACAGGGGACGGAACTATGTGGATACTACGTTTGCGAGTTTATTCACATGAGGGTCAATGAGAGAGTCAATAGTATAAGAAATCGAGAGGTACGTAAACATCATACACAACTTTTATTTTGCTACCATCAATCATGTTTAGTTTCGATCATAACTGATTTGATCTCCTTCTTTTAAAGATGGCAAGGAAGCGGAACCAGCTCCTACTAAAAAACCGCGTAAAAGCTATTGCGGAGGAATTGGCGGGATTCATTGACGCATGTCGTAGATGAATTCGGTGAATTCCACTATGTCGATTAATAGACTCCCTCCATGCATGTACTAGCTAGCGGTGATCTCCATTGTAATTATGAGTACTTTATATGTAACGAGAGTACTTTATATGTGTAAAGAGTACTTTATATGTGTAGTGAGTACTTTATACGTGATCTCCTCCGAAACCCTGAAAAATGAGCGAAAAGGAAAAAAACAGAAACCCTAAACCCTGAAAATAAGCGAAAAGAAAAAAAACCGAAAACCTAACCCCCCTGAAAAAATAAGGGGGGGCAAAAAAAAACAGGAACCTTTAGTACCGGTTGGTATATTACCAACCGGTACTAAAGGTCCTCAGCTGCGCGCGCGCAGGTTCGGCCACGTGGAGGGCCTTTAGCACCGGTTGTCTATACAACTGGTATTAAAGGGGTACCCCTTTAGTCTTGACCTTTTAGTTCGGTTGCACAACCGGTACTAAAGGCCCAATAAGACCGGTACTGATGCCCTGTTCTCTACTAGTGTTTTGTCACAGACTAAAATTTCAACACAGCAACACCCCAGCACTTTTTTTTGATTAAGTCATTTCCTAACTTCTACAAAAAAGCCACTTCCGAATATTTGTAGTATCCTGAACTTTCAACAGGTATATAAGTCCAATATTTGAAAATAAGCCATTTATGAACTTTAAATTACTTATACTCAATAATAAAATTGAATCCATAACAATTTGGGACTACGGAGTTTTAGCATAACACTTTATAAATTTATATGTGAATATGTTTGCTTCTATAGTTTGCCAATCCTTTCCTATTTTCCAAAGCTTGGATAGCTATTCTGAAATCATTGCAGTATTGTGCATCTTCATGAGCCGACTCACCTAGGACGTCTGAATCGCCTACACGATGCTCAACCATCGCCACGGATCTTGTTTAAGGATGAACTCGGCCATAGCTATTTTGTATTTTATTTAGTCTGAAATTATTTTCTATATTATACATATTCTTGAACCGAATCACTTAAAACGTGTTTGGTGGCCTGCATAATACCAAATTTAACCATCGTGAGAACATACCTGAATCGGTATTCAATGCCCTATGTTGTCCTTGTAGCATGGTTCATTTTTTTTTTTTTGAGAAACTGCGTATATTAACTAGGAAATACAGAGTACAAAGAACAGAACATACGCCAGCACGATTACACACAGGGGAAAAACGCGACCCAGCGCAACGGCGTCGCCTCCACCGTCGCCGGAGAAGACGAGGCCAGACCACCCACTAACCACCACCGGAGAGAGCTTCGAGGCTTTGAAAACAGGAGTCGTCCGCCGCACCGCGACGGAACCTTGGACGATGAACGAGCACGGCCAACTCCCTCCCGGACGAAGAACCGACCACCACCGCCAACCAAACGGAGCGCCGACGACGGAACCGCCCACCTTCAACCACCACACCAGCGCAGGAAGCGGAACCACATACCTCAGAGCCCCGCGTCGAAGTTGGAGGAGACGACGCCGCGTCGACAAGCGGGCTCGAGGACGGCAACTCCACAGCACGCGCCCGACACCGCCGCCGTGACAAGCGCGCAGGAGAACCACAGGCGTGCCCACCAGCACCTCCAGAGGGCCTCTCCCTTCGCCACCACGGCCAGGCAGAGGAGACCCGCCGAAGAACACCAACAGGGCCACCACAAGACTGAGCACCCACCCCGACCACCTCCTCCCCTCTCCGCCACGGCCGGCCGGAGAAGACAAAACGGCGGAGAGCGTCAGGCACCGCACCTCACCGGCTCCGCAGAACCGAGAGGAAGAAGCATCCGGAGCTCGCCGACGCCACCTGAGAAGACGCCGGGAAGGGAACCGAGCACCAGCACGAAACCTCCATCGGGCCACCGCCGACCCCCACACGCCGGCGCCCCCGGAGACCGAAATCCTCCACCCCACACGCCAAGGACGCGGGACCAGGGTTCCCCCACTCTCCCGCCGCCGGAGCGGCAGGCGGAGAGGGAGGGAACCACCGGCCCGGCCGTCGGCTGAGCAAGGAACTGGAACTCCTCCCGGTCGCCTTATCGCCTCGAAGAGATAAGGTTGGGGAAGCGATAAGTGTTTTTTTGTAGCATGGTTCATAACATAGTAGGATGGACTCGATCATGCTTCATGGAGCTTAGTTCCACTGTTAGGACCATGAGATGGGGAGAGATTGCTCTAGTGAGGCGACTTCGTGAGTAGGAGGAGGAGGAGAAAAGAAGGCATTGTTGTATTTTTGGTGGAAATAGGGTAGGTTTTGGTCAGTCAAATGGTGAAAATGGTTTAATTAAGATATCAAATTAAGTCTCCTATGTCATTAATTGTTAGTCATGCTAGAATCGGGTATTCAACTGCCGGGTGACTAACGAGGTCGGCGGGGAGCTGGGCCCAGCGCTCCCGTATCTCTCCCTTGCACGGGCCGTGCCGCTCGTCGGCACCGGCGGCACTGGAATCCTCTCCGGATTGAGGTGCCAATGGTCCGGGAGTGCACGTCAGACCAGGGTACTGGGACGGCGTTGTCCCAGTACCACTGTCACTGATGTTTTTTTAGGTACGGTCGCTACCACACGCATTGGTGGCCCTCCACCGGCGGCGCGAGCTGGAATGACGCGGTGGCGGGTGCGGCCCGTGCGACGACTAGGGCGGCCACTACTAGGAAACTGCCTTTCTGTGGATCCACTATCTGTGGCGCACCATATAGGCCATGCGCCACAAAAAAAATTCAGTGGCGCACCCTGCCGTGTGCGCCACAGAATACTGTGGCGCATGCAAGCTGGCATGCGCCACAGAAATATGGTGGGTCCCGCCTCCACAAATATCTGGTGACATTTCTGTGGCGCATTGCGCTGGATGCGCCACAGAAAGCAGCATTTCTGTGGCGCATCCAGCCCAGTGCGCCACAGAAATGTGGTGGGGCCCCCTCCAATGATTGCATGGGTGTTTTATCTGTGGCGCATGCAGCACGGTGCACCACAGAAACACATGTTTCTGTGGCGCACTGTCACGCCCCAAACCACGGCCTGGGAGAATGACAGCCGCCGTACACTTATGGGTGAAGAACCAATAAGCATACAAGGCTTAGAATAGTGAAATATCATCAACAAAAGCCAAGCAAGGTCTCCACTTTACTCATATCAAATATTACAAGTACAATTTATTTTATTACATTAGCAGCGGAATCTTCTCTTATTGGTGTTTATCTTGACTACTACACTAGATGTCACCACATGGATCCTCGTCTATCACTTCTTGATCTTAACCTTCGTCTGCGCATACCAGATAAAAATAAAAGGACGTGAGTATGTTAAACATACTCAGCAAGAATAAACACAATTCAAATGCCTTTGTATATATGCACAACTCATTAAAACTTAACACTCCATATCGCCAACTCGAAACCAGTTGGCATAATAAACCAAATACCACCAATTGTAGTATCATCACACAAATATCATATTTAAGTGTTAGTCTCTGCAGAGTATCAGCAAAATCAATTGTCATAATCCCACCTTGCGATAATATCCCTCTCTGAGAATCACGTCGCCGAGTCCCCTACTTGTGTGGGCCTTCCCATCCGGGCCTTCTCATCCCACACCTTTCAGGTATCGACCGTCTCAGGCTAGATACACCACGCTTTCCAATAATTATGACCAATCGTTTTGTTGATATATGATTCCATATTTTATCTTGACCAATGACATACCAAAAGTCCTAAATATACGAAAAAGAGAAGCTCTAGAGATATGGGAAATTAATATCATACGATACAAAGATAAGCAAAGCAACCAAATAAAATCAATCAAAGGAACATCAACCAAACAAGAGATTTCTGGTATACGCAGCTTGCCTTTGAGTCTCCTTGTTAATTAAACCTCTGTCTCCTCAGAACCTAAACATGTTAGATAGTCTCTGTAAGTTTTAAGAAATATACTTATATTATTTGGTTCATGTATTAGCTTTGTTCCCATACATGCACGAGCTAGTCATCCTGGTGTTTCTTTCACTTCCTTTTCCCCATTCAGGTTACAGGTATAAGCTCATGGATAGCTAGCTTAATTTATTTGATCAGTTCATGCGTGTCAAGTATTCATGTATAATCTTGTTAATTCATCTGCACAAATAAAAGTTCATTTATATGCCGTTGCCGCCGGGTCGACAAGCATGGTCAGAGCCGTGGCTCCGGCAGTCGTCGCGGCACCGACGGCAAGCGGGTAATCTATTATATACTAAAGGTACATGATGGGCTCACCAGAAAATAGAGAAATAGGCTAGAAAATCCCACAATAATCAGAAACATCTGGCCATTAGTTTTACTAACTAGACTATCACAACCGACGGATTTTACAAGAAAAAACTATTGATATTAAGTTTCAATCAAATTACCCACCAATGCCCTTTATAAGTTGGCCCGTACCTGTTCGACTTTTGCCTAGCTAAAAGAGAAATCACTACAAGCTGCAGCCGCCACCATACCCCGATGCCCTAATGTGTCCTCATGTAAGCTAGCTGCCGCCGCCGGCGAAAACAGCGCTTTCCGCAGCTGCTGCCGAATTCCTTTGCCCTCCTCAGTCCTCACGTACGCAAGCTCCCGCTGCATTTTCCTACGTGCGCTCTGTCGGTCCACTCTCCTACGCCGGTAGGCAATCATGCACAGCAACAGCTTTGCAGACTCTATTGCAGGTTTAGTCTTGCCTAACGCGTGAGACATTTAGTTGGGCAAAAGATGGATAAATCGAAGCCTCAGCCTCATGCATGCGCCATGTAGGCGTGCAACAGAGGGATCTTGCCTCACACGGCCGGACAACCTAGAGCCTGGTAATGGTACGTCACTATCTTCTTTTCTTTCTTTTTTGACTGCACCATCTATTTCTCTACTACACAACGTAACTTTACAAGCTTTAGCAACGTAGAACAAGATGTCTGCATCTATCAACATGAGAGAAAATTGCTCTGTTGTGAAATTTATCATGGTAGCATATAGATGTGAATTATGTTCTTATAACTCAAACCCTAGCATATTAGGGGGCCATATATATGTTGTACGGTAAATTCTTATAACTCAAGCCAAACAAGCATTGAACCATAAAATAACTCTGTCAAAGATATGACAAACCGTTCTTCACATTAAGCTGTTGTTTTGGTTTAGGAAATTATATTATATGTTGTATTTGCACGATAGGCTTCAGGCATGCTACAATATCAAGAGGGCGCCTATACGACCAATTTTTGTCGTTAATGTTTACACATGAAGAAGCCATAATTCTGCACAAGATTTGGTTTCCGAGTCGGTAAGTAAGGTACAAATATCTATCTCACGACCTATATCTCTTTTTCTGTCAGTTGTCGCTAATGTTTATACATGAAGAAGCCATAATTCTGCACAAGATTTGGTTTCCGAGTCAGTAAGTAAGGTACAAATATCTATCTCACGATCTATATCTCTTTTTCTGTCAGTTAACTGATAGGATGTGACCTTCTATTGCCATGCTAAGAAGCCATAATTCTGCACAAGATTTGGTTTTCGAGTCGGTAAGTAAGGTACAAATATGTCTCTCACGACCTATATCTCTTTTTCTGTCAGTTAACTGATAGGACGTGACCTTCTATTGCATTAACTTGAATTGTTCAAATTCAGTCTGCCTGATCAGCAAGTTGCATCACTACTAAAGTTGTATCTATTCTCAGGCAGTATCATAATCCATGCTAATACCGATCCTCCTTTCAAACTCATTGTATATACATTTTTTTGAACGAAATCTTTGTATATATACATTGATTCCTATTACAATGTTGCAGTGCATTAATGGGGATCAGTGTACAAATGTTCATCCTTATTCAGTAGTATATGCTCAATCTTGGATATGTTACAACGTGTATTGCCTTCGCATTGTGTCCTTAAAAAAGGTATTTGTTCTGTTGGCCTTTATTTGATAATAAGTTATATTTGATTGCCTTTCAAATTTGATAGGGTTGCTACTAAATGCGTTTGACATATTACACGCAAATATTTTATCGTTATTTTGTAGATATGAAAATAAAATGAATTGCAATTCACGCGTGTTGAATACTTATGTGAACAGATAGAGCCTGGTGTCAAGAGCATCGATTCTTGGCCCAGATCAGTAGGACACCATCGATCACTGCACTGAAGGTCTGAAGCAATGGGAGACCGGGAAGGATATGGTTTTTAATTTTTGTCTACCTTTGGATGTTCGTTCTTGAAGCAAATATCACACATGTGAGTGCTACTTTTATAGCTAGAGACCTATCATTTAGTTTAGTCCGAAATGTGATCATCCACAAGAGGTGGGCTCATGGTGGATCACAAAATAGCCTCTCCAGGTTACTGAGACATGGTGTTTCAGGAAGTTCCCAAACCAAAATTCTGATAATGATGATGGAGCTGCAACACGAGGAGAAAAGTATTTGTCAGCTACACTCCCTGGATTTTTTGCACAGGATCATTTCTGAGGCACCTCATAGGAGCGCCCTGTTGGAGGATGCACAATTGATCCATATAATCAATCCATCAAGGAAGAGTTATCCGATCTGTGGTATATATATAACTACAGATGTGCTAAATAAAGTTTTCTCTAGGTATGTAGTAGTGGAGAAGATATGTCAATGTCATACATCAAAGCAATATGCCTCGAGTACCAATTTGATATAAGACCGGTAATATGCCTGATGAATCCATGAAAGGTCTGCGGGTGTGGTAATTAGTTGTGCAAACCTCACTGTACATCGAGAATTATGCATTTTCATATTCTGAAGACTTGCAAATTCTGAAATCTTAATGTGCATTAATTCTGAAGGTATAGTGACATGGGAAGTTCATCGCACGCGGCTCCACCTTCTGTCCATGTGAATTACAAGATAATTCTGCTACTTCTTCAGTTAAGTACCAGTGAATCACAAGATAAATTATTCGTCTACTTCCCGAATGAATGGTGGGAACTATAAGAGTTTTGCTAAATAGTACAGCAGGATTACAAAGTTTACTAACAGATATGATGTCTATGATGAAGACAGGACGCTGCCTAATAACTGCAGCTACCAGAAAATTACCAAGAGCTAGGAAACTAAATCTGAACATGTTATGGTGTCAAACAGTGAGACCAGTGAATCTATTTCTTACGACGCCTTTGAAATACTTGATGAGCTCATTGACCAGCAATCAAAATCTTTTTTATAGGAGATGAACTACTACATACCATTGGATTATTGATGATGATATATCGGTAAAATATAACATAACATTATTGTTGATTAATTGCAGTTCTTCATATATTCATCAAGTGAAGTTAGTTTTTGCCATGGTAAATATTACATTAAAGATATTTATTATCGAGAAGTCACTTGAGATATAGTTGGATTATTTTTGCAACAATGTCATTAGTTAGTTTATAATCTGACTGAACTTTCCTATTCTATACTTTTTACGATAGATCACTACATATTATATGGTACAAAGAACTTGCAGAATAATGCAATATCTCTTATTTCAGAAGACGCAGCAAATGAGCAACTACACATTCCTGAGGTGGTGCAGGATTATAGTCTGTCACCTGAAACTATGCTACTCAGCAGATATTGTTTTTTATATCTTCTTTTTATTTAAGCCTTATGCTTACCATCCTCTGCTCTAGACTACTGACTGGAAGCAAATCATGGCTTGAAGTTGGTCTCGTACTAATCCACCAAACCAACAGAAGATATGTGAAAAATCTGCATGTCTATGCTTACAAGATGCATGGTTTACTTCTACCTATCCATGACCAAAGAAATTGGCACGTGTACATGAAGGACATAAAGCAAAAGGTAAGGAAATCCCTTCTAAACTATGAAGCAACGTGAATAGAACACGGAGGTATATGATAACCGGATGCCCTCTAAGTTTTCCATCCTATGGTAGAAAGAAATCATGTTATATTGAGTCCCAATGTAGTCAAGTTTTCTGAATTAGAATGTCAATATTAAATAAATCATGATGTTACTTACATTATATATGTACAAAATGATATGATATCATTAAGTCAAATGTCAACATTTCGACAATATTTAGTCTTCACATGGCTGGATTATATGTCATAGTTTTACTTAAATTTCAAAAGTCGGTTAACTTTTGTAAGATAAATGAGACAATAGTGTTTTCAATAAATCTATAATGTATGATTATTACAGAATATACTAAGTGCAATAGTTGAACCTTGGTGAAGTAGGTGAAGTTGTTTATCCCATATCATTTAACGTTTCCTCATTGCTACCTTTCATCTTTCAACAAATAAGTAGATACATTAATATGTAAGGGGAAATACTACATATTGTGTATGCCTTAGAATCATCCAATGATAAAAATATGTAATATAAAAACAACTAAGATGTTGCCCGCGCATGGCGCGGGCCACCCTGCTAGTTAAATTAAAAGACAGGTTAAGTACAGGAGACTCTATTTAGCTTGTTCATCAGATTAACTATTACTCCAGTATATACGTGTAAATGTTCTTTGGCTAATTGATCAGAACTAGCTAGTGCGAAGCAAGTGCATGCAACGTGCTCTGGGTAGGAATGGATCGATGAATCTTTTAGCTTGTAGGAAAACATTTACTAGTACTACAACTACAGCTAGGAGATCGGCGTGGACTTGAATAATTACCAGAACAGAATGAGCTAGTTGCATACCTCTGGGCTCCCAACTTGATTTAACAGATTTCCAGGCAGCGGTCTGCTCCTATCCTCTAAAAGGCTAGCTCAAGGAGCAGCGGAACAGAAAGAATGAAAGAGATACTAGCTTGATTGGCTGATGGTGAGAGGCTCCAGCGGCAAGGGTATTTATAGTTGTAGTTCTACACACCTGGGGAGGCAGATGCAAGTACCAGATAAGAATCGCCCGAATGTCCCTGGTTTAGACAGGACCTCCCTGCTTGTTTATCCCATCACGTTTTTTTGTTTAGCTTGGCAAGGATAAGGCTGAGCGTGTAAAAATATCTAGCATGGCATCTTATCAGCAGGCCCTTAATGTTACATAAATTTCATTTCTTTTCCTCAGTACATGTTAATTTTCTTGTTTATGCGGCCAAGTCAATAAAATTAAATATGACACTTTTAGGGCTATTACATCCTTCCCTCCTTATAAAAATTCCGTCCTCGAAATTTCAATATCAACAATATGTAGCAAAAAAAAAAATTTGTGTACATAATCCTTCTATAATTACGAGATTGATACACAAATATTTTTATTGGAAGGAACATAAGACAAAATATGTCTAGATAATTAAATCAGGCATCGCAAAAGTAATTTACATCTTACCTGGTGTTTCACTATAAGAATCATTTTTGTTAGTCCCTTGTATGTTGTAGACTCGAGCATGGTTTCCTCCACTATTTTTCTCTTGCTTATTTGGTTGGCCTCTAGACGCGCTATTTGACACCAGTGAATTATTTGATTGAGTTGGTCCAGGCAAATATAAAGGCTTGGGAGGTGCAGGATGTAGTGCTTGTTTTGATAGAGGAACTTGAGTTACTGGGCCATTCGATCTCATAAACGGACACCGATGCTGAGTGTGCCCAGGCTGTCCACACTTGTAGCATCTTCCCCAACGATATGGACAAAAGTGAGGAGGGTGATCTCCATTACAAATTGGACATGGGATTACTTGGGTATTAGAAACTTGCCCCATAGATTTTGAAAAATTTGGGTCCTTGTGGAATTCCTCCTTAGATTGCTGCATTTCAAACCTTAGCTTCTTTTGTGGATTCCTAATCTCCTCCTCTTCTTCACGGTAACCTTTTTCCAAGAGTTGAGCTTTGTTTACAACCTCCCTGAATGAGTTCAACTCAAAGGCTTCGACATGTCATTTAAGTGGTTGGCGAAGTCCACTCTCAAAACGTCGCGCTTTTGAATTATCTGTTTGGACAAAACCAGGGGCAAATCGAGCAAGTCTAGAAAATTCAATTTCATAATCTGACACTGATTTATGTCCTTGTTTCAATTCAAGGAATTCCTTTTCCTTTATCCTTTTGACACTTTCTGGAAAATATTTCTGATAGAAAGCCTCCTTAAATAACTTCCATGTAATTTGAATACCTTGCTCGTAGCACTTCCTATGAGCATCCCACCACTCAAATGCACTGGATTGTAGCATGTACGTTGCAAAGACGACTCTCTCGTTATCAGTACAATCCATTGCATCAAAGGCTTTTTCCATGGCAACGATCCAATCTTCAGCTTCTAAAGGATTAGATGTACCAAGAAAAGTTGGTGGCTTCAACTTTTGGAAATCTCCAAGCCTATTACGTTTCCCGTCACTTTTCACAATATGATCTATTATTTGCATTTGCCTTTGTTGAGTTCTTTCTTGTTTTTCGATAATATCCGTAAGAAAGTGAGCAAGTTGGTCTTGTCCGACTACATCACGGTCCACATCGTGAGAGTTGCTATTGCTAGCACCATTCCCATTGTTCATATTGATACCAGCCATCTACCATGAGTAAATTATTATTTAGTAAGTTTAATTGCCTAGTCGACACAAACACAATCAGTAGACGAACATTCAGGACAAGCAACTTTTATAAAGCAAAACACAACTCAATGACGTCTTCATGCAAGTTCTATATTTTTTTATCCACTTATTTCTCGTTTACTTCAGTGCAACTTTATATCACTCGAAATAATTACGTTGGCATTCATTTTTTTTCAAACCAATATATCTTATGATTTTTTTTTCTTATCAGCTATCAAGTTTAATTAAATTATTCTCAAATTTTATCTTGTCATTATGTGGAAACCTTGGCTCTGATACCACTTAAACTGTCACGCCCCAAACCACGGCCTGGGAGAATGACAGCCGCCGTACACTTATGGGTGAAGAACCCATAAGCATACAAGGCTTAGAATAGTGAAATATCATCAACAAAAGCCAAGCAAGATCTCCACTTTACTCATATCAAATATTACAAGTACAATTTATTTTATTACATTAGCAGCGGAATCTTCTCTTATTGGTGTTTATCTTGACTACTACACTAGATGTCACCACATGGATCCTCGTCTTTCACTTCTTGATCTTAACCTTCGTCTGCGCATACCAGATAAAAATAAAAGGACGTGAGTATGTTAGACATACTCAACAAGAATAAACACAATTCAAATGCCTTTGTACATATGCACAACTCATTAAAACTTAACACTCCATATCGCCAACTCGAAACCAGTTGGCATAATAAACCAAATACCACCAATTGTAGTATCATCACACAAATATCATATTTAAGTGTTAGTCTCTGCAGAGTATCAGCAAAATCAATTGTCATAATCCCACCTTGCGATAATATCCCTCTCTGAGAATCACATCGCCGAGTCCCCTACTTGTGTGGGCCTTCCCATCCGGGCCTTCTCATCCCGCACCTTTCACGTATCGACCGTCTCAGGCTAGATACACCACGCTTTCCAATAATTATGACCAATCGTTTTGTTGATATATAATTCCATATTTTATCTTGACCAATGACATACCAAAAGTCCTAAATATACGAAAAAGAGAAGCTCTAGAGATATGGGAAATTAATATCATACCATACAAAGATAAGCAAAGCAACCAAATAAAATCAATCAAAGGAACATCAACTAAACAAGAGATTTCTGGTATACGCAGCTTGCCTTTGAGTCTCCTTGTTAATTAAACCTCTGTCTCCTCAGAACCTAAACATGTTAGATAGTCTCTGTAAGTTTTAAGAAATATACTTATATTATTTGGTTCATGTATTAGCTTTGTTCCCATACATGCACGAGCTAGTCATCCTGGTGTTTCTTTCACTTCCTTTTCCCCATTCAGGTTACAGGTATAAGCTCATGGATAGCTAGCTTAATTTATTTGATCAGTTCATGCGTGTCAAGTATTCATGTATAATCTTGTTAATTCATCTGCACAAATAAAAGTTCATTTATATGCCGTTGCCGCCGGGTCGACAAGCATGGTCAGAGCCGTGGCTCCGGCAGTCGTCGCGGCACCGACGGCAAGCGGGTAATTAAATTAAAAGACAGGTTAAGTACAGGAGACTCTATTTAACTTGTTCATCAGATTAACTATTACTCCAGTATATACGTGTAAATGTTCTTTGGCTAATTGATCAGAACTAGCTAGTGCGAAGCAAGTGCATGCAACGTGCTCTGGGTAGGAATGGATCGATGAATCTTTTAGCTTGTAGGAAAACATTTACTAGTACTACAACTACAGCTAGGAGATCGGCGTGGACTTGAATAATTACCAGAACAGAATGAGCTAGTTGCATACCTCTGGGCTCCCAACTTTATTTAACAGATTTCCAGGCAGCGGTCTGCTCCTATCCTCTAAAAGGCTAGCTCAAGGAGCAGCGGAACAGAAAGAATGAAAGAGATACTAGCTTGATTGGCTGATGGTGAGAGGCTCCAGCGGCAAGGGTATTTATAGTTGTAGTTCTACACGGTTGGACCTGGGGAGGCAGATGCGAGTACCAGATAAGAATCGCCCGAATGTCCTTGGTTTAGACAGGACCTCCCTGCTTGTTTATCCCATCACGTTTTTTTTTAGCTTGGCAAGGATAAGGCTGAGCGTGTAAAAATATCTAGCATGACATCTTATCAGCAGGCCCTTAATGTTACATAAATTTCATTTCATTTCCTCAGTACATGTTAATTTTCTTGTTTATGCGGCCAAGTCAATAAAATTAAATATGACACTTTTAGGGCTATTACACGCACCGTGCTGCATGCGCCACAGAATGTTGCGCCCAGATCTACAAAAAGATGACAACCCTCTACCTACCACTATTTTCTTCTTCCTCCTCCACCTCCACGTAGCTCGTATTTCTCTTCCCTCCCCTCCCATTTTGCCCATACTTTTCTCCATTTTTTTAGTTAAACCTACTTTGTTTGATAGATTATTGGTGAGGGTTAGGAGAGCCTCCGATACATCTCTTTTTGTCCACTAGTTTCTCTCCAACACCACACACTCTCTCATCGATCGCGGTCACATCTCGGCACCAAATCTACTAGGTGAGACATGGATCTACATGGATGATGGACATGCATATGCATGTTTTGTGGCGCCGGCGGTGTGTGTATGGCCGGATGTGTGTCGTGGTTGTTTGTGTTCCGACCATGGTGTCGTGTATGTGGATGTTGCCGGCAACATGATTTGTGAAATGTCTGCAGGTACCCATGAGGCCCTTGAGTTTTCCGGAACGTCGATTAACTTCCGTTCCGGCAAATTCGGGTACTCCATATGTCCTACTTTTAGGAGAGGTCATGCCGAATTTTTTCGTGAATTTTTGCATGACTTTGCTAACGAGGAAGACTGCGACAAGAACGGCGATCCGAAGATTGAGGAGGATTTCGACAAGTACTTTGACATGCCGACTACTAGTAAACAAAGAAGGAAGACATCCCTATCTACTAAAGGTTGTCCGTTCACGCAAAGAAATCTCAAGGTGCCCGGCCTAAAGTATTCAACCGCAAAGAAGGGAAAGAAGAGAAGCTAGCTCGAAACCGGCCGGGACGAAGAAGACTTTTTTGGTGTATTAATTTGTGTGTGTGTGTGCGACAAGCATATATATGTATGTCAAACCATATTTGGGTTGAGGTGTGTTCAAATTTTTCATGTTATACTAGAGAATATATTCAGTGTATTTTTTTTCAGCAAAAGAAGTAAGTCCAGTAAAAATGGTTGGTCCAGCAAAATTAATATCACAAAATCACAAAATTACAGTCCAGGAAAAATGGTTGATCTAGCCAAATCATTCTGTGGCGCATCCAAAAAAAGATGCGCCACAGAATGCTGTAATTCTGTGGCGCATCCAGAAGACGATGCGCCACAGAATCACAGAATTCTGTGGCGCATCCCGTCAAGGGTGCGCCACAGAAATAGTTTCCCACCACTTACATGTGGGCCCGCCCCCTCGTCGGCCTCACTCTTCCAAAAATTTAATCACGTACACACGCGCGCGCACGCCGTTCCCGCCCCAGGCCGCCCACAACTCGCCGCCGCTGGACCCCCGCCGCGCTCGACCCGCCCCGCCGCGCGCTGACCACCTCGACATGCCCCCGGAGTACCTCCACCGCCACCCGCACCGCCCGTGCTCGCCACCTCGACGCCGCCGCACCGCCGATGCCACCCGCACCGCCTGTGCCCGCCACCTCGACACCGACGCCACCCGCACCGCTCGTGCCCGCCACCTCGACGCCGATGCCGCCGCCGCCCTCGACACGCCGCCCTCTCCATCCCCTCCCCGAGGTGCTGCTCCTCTTCCATCCCCTCTCCCTCCCCTCCACACCTACACGTAAGGTGTTTGGTCAAATGCCAAACCAAAAAATTTAGAGAAATTTGATGATTTGGTTGTTGATTGCTTGCTGCAAGTAGTTGCTAATGCTTCTAGTTGGTGCTAGTGGTGTTATGAAAATTTTGGAGACCAAAAAAAATTAAAATTTTGCTAAGTTAAATATGGTCACTGTTTAAACATGCCTACAAAAATGCCTTCAATTAAGGTTCTAGATGTATTCATAAAATTATTTCTGGGGTTTATCATGAAGTACTAACTTAGTACAAGAGATCCATGAGGGTTAATGTGAAATAGGATCAAGATTTGATGCTTTAGAAATGCTCCAAAGTTGGTACTTTTTAAAGAAAATGAAGATATATATGGATGTGAATTTTCTAGTTGCTCCATGTGATTTAAAACTTGTAATTATATAACTTGTAATATGAATGTAAAGATTCAGTTACAAGCTAAATTAACATATTCTTATGTTTTTCTTGTGCAGACCACCGGCTTCGACCTTTAGTGAGCTATTGGTTAACCCGGTGACCATGTGTTCTATGCTACCACGACACGATGTCGTGGTTGTTTGTGTTCCGACCATATAGTGTCGTGTATGTGGATGTTGCCGGCCGGAGATGCCGGGAACATGATTTGTGAAATGTATGCAGGTACCCCGAGAGGCCCTTGAGATTGTCGGAACGTCGATTAACTTCCGTTCCGGCAAATTCGGGTACTCCATATGTCCCTTTTTTAGCAAAGGTCATGTCGAAATTTTTCGTGAATTTTGGCATGACTTTGCTAAAAATAGGACATATGGAGATGTGGATGTGGTATTGTGTTTGTTGTCGGCCGGCAGATGTGGATATGTATTGATGTGATGTTGTTGGCCGGCTGGAGATGTCGGCAACATGATTTGTGAAATGTCTGCAGGTACCCATGAGTCCCTTGAGTTTGCCGGAACGTCGATTAACTTCCGTTCCGGCAAATTCGGGTACTCTATATGTCCCTTTTTTAGCAAAGGTCATGCCGAATTTTTGTGTGCATTTTGGCATGACTTTGCTAAAAATAGGACATATGGGGTATTGCGACTAATGCATGGGCCGGGGTATCTTAGTTCTTAATTAAGTGATTTTTTTCTTATATTTGGTGTACTAACTTCGACGTTTTTTTCTTAGAGGTGCGAACATGGCTGACAATAACGAGGCCGGGGGTTCTCGAACAGGAGGCGAGGAACCGATAGAGGAAAATAGTATGATTCAAACGGTCATCGCACAGGCAGTGACAAAGACGTTCACGTCGCTCTTTCCTACCGTCTATGAGTCTGTCAGGGTTTGGATTGAGGGAGGGAAAAAAGGGCCTCCCCCAATGATCAACTTCGGCTCCAACAAGTACTCAATCAATGTGGCTACAGAAGATGCACCCCCAGCATCCCCAGAGGTAAAGAAGAAGAAGCACAGGAAGAGAAGTAAGCCAGCTCCTAAGACGACTATCCGGGGGTATGAAGACATGGTATCACCCTGTGCGGATGGCTTGACCCGAGTTCATGAAGCTGGTCAACCGATCCAGCCTCGGGAGCTGCTCCGCCTCGCAGACGGATGCATGCTCTCTGTGCAAAATGCTATCTTGATGCTAGAGGGCAACCTTCTTAAAGAAGAGAATCCAAATTACCCGGTGTTCACTGTCAAGGTGCCAAAGGACTTGGCCGACTTCGTCCATGAAGCCCCCGCGGATCTATTCTTCATATCGTACGAGGACGTCTTCAGGCTGTTTCACTATATACGGCTGGACTATAACTTGGTCCGCCTATACGCGCTCAACCAGGCGATGAGGATCAGGAGAGATAATACCCCGTACGCCAAGGTAGTGGATCCCTACTACATGCGTGATAGCCAGCTGGTGGAAGGATCAACGACACGGGCCATGGCCACGGAGTTCCTCCAGAGAATCATGCTGAACAACCAGGATAAGAACAACCTTCTTCTGCCTTTCCTTTCCGAGTAAGTACACATCCGGTCGCCGCCGTCGTATCTTATGCGTTCTTATAGATTTCTTCCGTTGTTGATCCTTTTCAACATTCTGTTTCAATTGTGTTGAGTAGTGACGAGTACTGCGTACTCATCGTCCTAAGCCCGAGGTGGTCCGTTGCCACTTATTTCGACTCGGGGAGTCTTAAAGACTACACTAGAATAAAGGGTGTTCTCGATGAGGCTCTCGAGCGCTATGCCCAAAAGGGAGGCCACTTTCACAAAGAAAAGAATGGGGAACGTTTCACGAAGGACAACAAACACATTTTTTGGCATGGGACCGGGTTCCATTGCATCAAGCAGGCGCCTGGCAGCGTGAAGGATGCCTTCTACGTCCTCCATCACATTAAAGGGTTTGTCCGGGATGCAGAGAAAACGAGGTGGCCATCTAGTCTCCAAGAATGGGCCAAAAATGCGGGGGAAATCACCGATGCTGAGCTTAGAGAAGACTTCCATCGCATCCAGATGCAGTTATCGCAAATCATCTTGGAAGATGTCATGACAGCAGGGGGTTCTTACACAACGCCAGAGGTAGGATGTATTATAAAAGAAAGCCTTGCCTCACTCGATAGAAGTGCTTCTTTATTTTCTTTATTATAGACTTATCCACTTAATTAGATGAATAAATCACACTCTATTTATATTATTAACCAAATATATATCCCAATCCATCTCCAGGGTTGTCTAAGTGGGAGATCGAAGAAAGCCTAGACATGCAGAATGACAAGAGGATGTGGATGACGAAAGACTGCTATAAACCGTTCCCGGAGCCGATCAAGAAGAAGGCTCAATCATACCGGTTTGGAACTATTTGATCCTAGTTTAGGCGGTGACAACTTCATTTGTACTAAGACTTGTGTGACATGAGATGAACTTTTGTACCCCAATTAAGACTTGTGTAATAATTTGGCACTTGTCACTATATATGTGTATCTTGGGCTCTAAGTGATGTGATGATATGGTATAATGTGTCTGTTTTCATATACCGTGTCAAAATATATTATTGCTTATATTATTTCTGTATAAATACTGTAATATACATGTATTTCGGTATAAATACTGTAATATACCTGTATTTGTACAGCGGGAAGCAGCCAAATATTCGGTGGCGCATAGTTTCTTAATTCTGTGGCGCACCCATTTCTGTGGCGCACGCCACAGGAATGCGCCACTAAAAGACTAATTCTGTGGCGCACGGCCTGGGTGCGCCACAGAATTGTGATATTTCTGTGGCGCATGCGCCACAGAATAAATATTTTTGTGGCGAGACTTCTGTGGCGCACCCACCATGTGCCACATAATGTCTTTTTGGTGCGCCACTAAAAGGCATTCTCCTACTAGTGGGCGCGGCGATGGCCAGAAGAGGAGCTCGCCTACCGGCTGTGCTTGCCCATCCCAGTCCAATTGGACGGCCCCATTGCGACGGCCAGCAGGGGCTAGGGTTTGCGGTTGGCGATGGGGGAGCAGACTGGCGACGGAAAATGGGGAGGCCGTCCCTATATATCCGCACGCGCCCTAACACTAAAAAGGAACCGCATGGGAGATGGAAGTGCGGTTGGTTCGCTGTCAGGTGGGTGATACGTCTCCAACGTATCCATAATTTCTGCTGTTCCATGCTTATATTATACCATTTGCTACATGTTTTATATACACTTCATATCACTTTTATGCATTTTCTGGGACTAACCTATTAACAAGATGCCACAGTGCCAGTTCCCTGTTTTCTGCTGTTTTTGGTTTCAGAAAGTTACTTCTGCAAATATTCTCGGAATTGCACGAAACAAAAGGCCAAGTCCCTATTTTTCCAGCACGTACACGGAGTCCGAAGGAGAGACGAAGGAGAGCCACGAGGTGGCCAAACCACCAGGTGGCGCGGCAGTGGGCCCAGCCGCGCCTGCCTGTGGTTTGGGCCCCTCGGGGGTCCGCCGACATCGCCCCTTCGCCTATTTATTCCCCGAGACGCGAAAACCCTAAAACACCGAGCCATTCATCCAGAACATATTCGCTGCCGCCGCCGTCGTCAACCCTAACTCGGGGGGTTCTGAAGCTCTTCCCGGCACCCTGCCGGAGAGGGGAATCATCACCGGAGGGCTCTACATCGCCATGCCCGCCTCCGGAGTGATGCGTGAGTAGTTCATCCTTGGACTATGGGTCCATAGCAGTAGCTAGATGGTTGTCTTCTCCACTTGTGCCATCATGTTTAGATCTTGTGAGCTGCCTATCATGATCAAGATCATCTTATTGTAATGCTACATGTTGTGTTTGCTGGGATCTGACTTATATTGATACCTATGTGGAGCTGAATATTATATTATCATGTCAATGTCATTTGTGATCTTGCATGCTCTCCGTTACTTGTTGAAGGCTTGGCCAAGTGAATACTTGTAACTCCAAGAGGGGGTATTTATACATGATAGTTGGGTTCAACCTCTATTTAACTTGGGATAGTGACAGCAAGTTCTAAGCTTGTAGATGTGTTGTTGCCACTAGGGTAAAACAGCAATGCTTTATTCAAGGATGAATGTATTGTTTACATTACGCACATTACTTAATGCAATTGTCTGTTGCTTGCAACTTAATACTGGAAGGGGTACGGATGTTAACCGGAAAGTGGACTATTTAGTCATAGATGCATGCTGGATAGCGGTCTATGTACTTTGTCGTAATGCCCAAATGAATCTCATAGTAGACACCACAACTCACACATGCAAGTTATATGCACTTATCAATTGTCAATTGCCCAGCTGTAATTTGTTTACCCAGCATGTTAGTTATCTTATTGGAGAGACACCACTAGTGAACTGTGGACCCCCGTCCATTCTTTTACATCTGAAATATAATCTACTGCAATCATTGTTCTCTACTGTTTTATGCAAACAAACATCATTTTCCATTCGATACGTTTAACCCTTTGTTTTCAGCAAGCCGGTGAGATTGACAACCTCACTGTTAAGTTGGGGCAAAGTAATTTGGTTGTGTTGTGCAGGTTCCACGTTGGCACCGGAATCCCTGGTGTTGCGCCGCACTACACTCCTGCACCAACACCTTCGAAGCAAACCTCGTTTTCCTACTGGTTCGATTAAACCTTGGTTTCATACTGAGGGAAAACTTACTGCTGCACTCATCATACCTTTCTCTTGGGGTTCCCAACTGACGTGTGACGTACAAGCATTGTTTCTGACACTATTGTCGGGGAAATATTCCCTCGTCAACCTAGAGCCACCAGTGGGCCCGGGGCGGACACTGAGCGGACGCCCGGACGCTCCGTCTCTTTCGACGGAATGGGTCGCGACGGAGGCAGGGAGTATCTGCGTCGCGTGTTGGGCCGTGTTTTTGTCCAACACGACGCAAACGGAAACGTGCGGACTCAATGCGTAGCACGGTCCTAATAAGGGCCTTGATTTTCTTGTCCGACCGCAATGATCTTGGTCACGATTTTCAACCAAATCTTGGGCTGTTATTTCGTTGCTTTGGTCCAGTGAAAAGTGGGCCTATTTTAGGCCTTCTGTCCAATTTTTGGCATGACGAACTGGGGGCATGAAGGCCATTGATGACGATGAAGGCTTTGTATCCGCAGAAAAAAAAAGGTTAGTCCCAGGTAACGATAATAAATTCATCGGAGTCTCTGAGATCCAGAGTCGTCATCGGAATTTTTGTTAACAAAAAGATGTTACAGCAAAACTGAAGAAAACATTCGCAGAAGCTTTCCTTCTGGCTGCGGTATCAATATGCGGCTCTAACGGGCACCGCATAGGATTTGCCACGATTTTCAACCAAATCTTGGGCTGTTATTTCGTTGCTTTGGTCTAGTGAAAAATGGGCCTATTTTAGGCCTTCTGTCCAATTTTTGGCATGACGAACTGGGGGCATGAAGGCCATTGATGACGATGAAGGCTTTGTATCCGCAGAAAAAAAAAGGTCAGTCTCAGGTAACGATAATAAATTCATCGGAGTCTCTGAGATCCAGAGTCATCATTCGGAATTTTGTTAACAAAAAGATGGCACAGCAAAACTGAAGAAAAGCTGAAAACATTAAGATTCCTTATTTCGTGAAAGCCTGTTGCTTGTAATCAGTCCCGCTTTTAGTTGCTCTTCCTGCTGCTATGCATAGTTCTGCGGCCTGCCGAACGAAATGTTCAAGCGAGCGGATAGGCAAAAGAAAAAAAGTTGAAACCTTGTTACGAATTACTTTAGGTTTCCTTAGAGTGAACACAAGAAATTGGCTGTTCACAGGAGTAGAACTCCGGTGGCTGGCTTCGCAACTGCTAATATTTCCATTGGGCTACTGGCCCGTTCTCTTCAAAATGTTTATTTAAAATTTAATTAATGAAGAACCTGCTTGGCGATTTTATACATCTCTGTTATTCAGCATCGTGAATTCATGGTGCAAGAGTAGATCGGAAACAGCAGGCAAGACGAGCCATATGTACAAAACGTAGACACAAAGAACCATAAAAAAACAGAGCACGCCATGCATCAGCAGATATGAACCGAGGCTGAATCATCAGCTTGGCGCGAAGCGGTCGAGGAGAAGGCAGACGGTGGCCTCCGGCATAACTGCTCCCGCACCGCCGCCGCACGTCGCCACGGTCACCGGCCCGCCATGCAAGACCCCGGCCGGAGCTGCTGCCTTGGCTACTTCCGTGGCCTGCACGCCGTTGTTGCGTGCCACCTCCAGCTCGCCGCGGCCGCCGTTCAGCCTAGAGGAGATCTGGCAGAGCCAGACGCCGACCATGCCTGGTGTTGGCAGCTGCGACGACGATGAAAATGAAGAAGACCACGACATGGCCAACGAAACGAACGAGTAGACTAGAATCACTAGATGGGATCGCTTGGAACTGGAAGCACAGTGTACAATAGATGCATTTCGCACTTTGCAGTCTGGGCTATATATATGATTCGTGGCATAGTTTCTTCAACAAATATCTAGATGCCGTGAACATGCAAAAACCTATCCACAAAAAAAAAGTAAGCAAGTACTGCTGTTGGCCTTATCGTGCCACTTCACCGGCGTGTCCTATCTGGAATTATTGGGCGACACCTCACCGGCGAGCAATGCACGAAACCTGGCTTCCGCGTCAGTGCGTCACCGTCACCGCGGCGTTTTTCCAACTCCAAGCTCCTCATAGTGGACAAGACTGCGACGCATGCACGCGAGGCTGCTCTATTATTATGAACTCTCCATTGCTATTGCTCCATTTGTTTTTGTTCATTACTAAATGTAAAGTGTTTCTTAGGAACGATGTGAGGACGCTGACGTTATATCTCCTAGGTCTAGCTAGCTAGCTGATCTCGCAATCAGTTCGTTCTAGTTCAACAATCTGTTTTATTAATCTCAAGAACAAAATCATATTTTCGGTATTTCTAGCGTGTGAACTTGCGAATGCCAAACATTGTCTCTCCTCCACGGGCTTCAGGCCCGTATACCATGTTAATCCTGCTCTAAAATAAAGCATTTCACTAACAATATTATTCTCCTCTTTTTTGATAAAATGCTCTTTTATTAAGGTTTTTGTACCAAAATATTTATTAAATCAAAGATCGTGAGACTATATGAACAAAAGAGTTCACACCCGGTCTCTATATAAAAAAGATGCACACAACTCTTACGCCTCTGTTGTGAAGAGTATGCGTCCGCAGGGTGTCTTAGCATGCATGTCGTCCTTAGTGTGATTCTCTGCGTGACAACACATTTGTTTCCTCCGGGTTTGCATAAACGCTTCGAAGAAGAAATAATAGGAAGGTGCCGATAAACTTTTACCGGAATGTCCTTCCTTTCCATATTTTTATTCTTCTTGCTGGGCTCAATATCCATATCATCCTCGTTGTCCTTAGCTATATCCTCATCCCTCAGAATTTTGAATCTAGGAGATTTGCAAACCATGTATTCACACAAATTACTATGAGCATCTCCATGGTGCAATATGCAATCATTAGGAGCGTCTCTGAACTTCCATTCCCAAGAGACACACAACCGCTCCTTTGATTCATATGATTGTTAAACGATTTGTTAGGATTGAAATCCTATGGGAATCCTATAGGAATTAGTCCTTCGAAGTCGTTTGATTCATAGGACTTTATATCCCATAGTAATCTTGTAGTATAAAACTTCATAGGAAAATAATAAAAGGTAACCTCATGGAAAAATTGCTTCACCACAATCAAATGAACTTTCTCTTCTTATAGTATTCAATTAGACATGTCATTCCAATCATATGAGTTTCCTATTCTTACACTTTCCCTATCCTACAAATTATACGAGCCCTTAGTTTTGTCTGTACTTTGTAGCATGTGTTTTCCTTTGAGAAGAGAGTCGTGTAGGAATATTAACAAGACAATTACACTCTTATATGACCATCTGTGATTTTCCTTCATATCATCATATAAAAAAGTTGCACCAGAGTTGCCAAGTTTGTATAGTGCGGCTTACACTTTGGGTACATTGGTTTCTCCAAGTCTTGTACTCCCTCCGTTTTTTAATATAAGATGTTTTAGCATTTGTCCACATGCATGTGTACACAAATATATGTAGACATGTTTAAGTATGTATGTTCACTCATTTTAGTATGTATCTAGACAACATGTACAACACCTACAACATCTTATATTAAAAAAACGGAGGGAGTATAACTCAAGCATATCCATCGTACCACTTTTGATCGTTATATTTTTTCAATGTGCCACAACATCTGAATAGCATTGTCTGGTAGCTCATGTGGCTTGTCCCCTTGCTATTTGTGGTCATCTTGATGAACGTCTTGCGTCGACGGTAATATGGATGTAATCTCAACATCTTCTCGCCCTTGAGAACCCAAATTAGAGGACCCGATGGTGCTCCGTTGACCGCCCTTTACTCGGCTCGAGCATGGTTGTCACCCGATGAGTGCAACCATCATCCAATCTTGCAGCGCCTAGCCCCCCGGGTGGAAAAGACATTGATTGAATGTCATGAAAGTCTTCCTTGGGAAGATACAAAAATACTACTATGAGAACCATGTTTCAACCGAGGCAATAGAAGGTTTTTCGGCGCATGGTCCAAGTGTCCTCGCTCGTACCAGCGGAGGTTGGAGGTACATCGGTGAAACCTTCTTCTTGGATGTCGTTTTGGAGGACACGCTCGATGGATCTGTTTAATAAAAAAAACAAAAACACACTTCTAGTTTCATATTTTTTTGGAAAAAAAACTTCTATGTATATATAATGACTTCTAACAGTGTCCAAAAACAGTGCGGCATATTCTAAATTTTAGACTCTTTTAAAAATAAGATTTCCCGATCCAAGGTTATGCACGGTGCATATTCTGAAATCTTTTGGATTTGTCAGGATTTGTTGTGAAGGTCAGAATACGAACTATTTTGAGTTAAAATTTTGCAGCACCTTAGAATATGTCATTGTCAACATCTAAGATTTAATTCGTAATTTTTTGAAACTTCAAAACGCCGATTCCATAAAAAAAAGAAAAACATACTCCATTGAGCCAATCCTCCAAAGCGACTTTCCGCGCACATCACCAGCAAATTAGTATGGACGGGCAGTAATCATTTAGTCTTGTCATTCTTGGCCTGTTAGTTCAGGACGGCCATACATGAGCGATTATTCCCGCCTGAACAGCTACTTCATGGCCGTTAGACCAAACAAATAGGTATTGTTTTTAATCTTAAAAAGTTCATATTTTATTAATAAAAATAGTATATTTATGTAAAATATCGTTTGAAACAAGTGATTATTCTATAAAAACCATGAACATTTTTATAATGGTGATTTTTTCAAAAAAATGTATAAAATTATTTTTTAAGCCCTTATGAACATTTTTTGACCACCCATGAATAGTTTTTTAACACCGTGACAATTTTGTAACGGTAAAACATTTTTAAGTCTCATGAAAGTATTTTTTTTAGACCATAAGCATTTTTTGAAATACCATAAACTTTTTTTTCAAAACATCATGAACATTTTAAAAAAAACAGAACAGAAAATAAAAATAAAAATGCAAAAAACAGACAGAAAAAAGGTACAGAAAAACGATAAAATTCTGGCAGAAGCTTCAAGAAACTTCCCAAAAACAGGTGGGAGAAACCTCCCGGACTGGCCCATTTCCTTCCGCGTTAGGCGTCAAATAGTCAGTGGTGGCTTAATTCTAAGCCAACGGGCTGGGCCTTGACGAAGTACCAGCGACGGTGAGCCCATACAGTGCACATCACTGCTAGCCCATTACACTATTCTGCAGAGTGTTTATCTAGCATAAGAAAACATGAAGCTAGCATGCCACTCTCGCATGAAAAACCCAGCATCTACCGGTTGAAATGGCTACGGAAGTTTGGGATCTATGTTTAATGTGCAGAATAGGCAATATAGTGTTCTTGTCAGAAACGCTCGGAAGAAGAAGTCAGTGTCATATGAAATAAACGTCCCTAACTCAATCTTAGGGCCTCTTTGATTTGTAGGATAGGAAAATCATAGGAATAGGAAAATTGTAGGATTCCAATGTCATGCACACTCCAATCTTATAGGATTTTGCATGCATCAAAGTTTGTTTAATTCCAGCAAAGGAATTGTAAAATGAGCTTGGAGTGAATGTTAGATTTCCTATGGGAAGTAATACAATGATTCCTATAGGAATTTTTCATATAGGATCCAATTCTACAAATCAAATGATCAAGATAGGAAAATTTCCTATAGGATTCATTTCTTCACAAATACTTTGCAATTCCTTTGAATCAAGGAGCCTTTTAGTTGTGGTGTGTCTGTCATGGCTGGTGTTTTGGTTTGTTTTTTTGGCGATGCAAGAAGGAAGAAATGGTTCAGAAAATTGCCTTACGATACGAGTGGTGCGTGTCTGGTCACATTTTGTTTTATCAATCTTAGGTCCTCATTTCTTAGGCTAATGTGGCACTTTAAAATATCTACTTTTGGATTAAATCACGAACAAGACCAAGTTAACATACTAGTAGTACCTTTTTTCTGTTTTGGAAAAGGAAGTTAACAAACTAGCTAGCATCACTTATTCTAATTTTCACTCTCATCCAGTGGGATTAAAACCAGCGTTTTCGAACGACCATTTAGTATTAGATAATTTCACAAGCACTTTAGTAGGGTTAGCTCTTTGGACGCAGAGGACTCGACACGGCGCTATCCCTGCCGCTGCTGTTGCTCCATGCCATTTTGCCATCCCTGCCTCCCTAGGCTCATCTCCAGGCTCGGTACCCTTGATGGCGCCGGCTGCTGCTTCATGCAAGCTTGCTCTGCGGCGCTGCCGGCAGTCCTGCCGCTCAACTGCAGTGACGGCGACAGCGATAGTGACGACGACAACGACGACCATCCCTTTGCGAAACCTGCGGTCGACGATCTAATCCTGACCGTCTCATCATGGCCTGCACCTACATGCAGACGCTGTCCTTTGTCCTGCCCTAGGCAATGGAGTGCATCATCTTGCTGGAGTGCACCTCCCCTCCATCCCTGTACAAAACATGCATGCCCAAGTGGTTATTTGGCCCAGTGCAACGGCTGTGATTTTCTAGTAGTTGCTTGAATGTAGCTCAACCCGTAATACGTAGTAGAATTATAAGTTCAGATTTGACGGTTCACTTTGGGTTGCATGCATGGGTACACTACTGAAGGCATGGATGCAGTTTGATTGTAGGAGCTCTAGGAATTTACTGATTTACTGTTGAGCGAATGAAACCAACAGGAGTATATATCCCGAAGGCATGGATGCAGTTTGATTGTAGGAGCTCTAGGAATTAAGATGAGCTATGTACTGTCAGAAATATATGAATGCTCGATATGCTGTTTGTCCCCAACACTGCAAATTAATATTACTCCACTTATTAAGCCAGCCCTTTGCAGACTACTTACTGAACATCAATATATGTCCAGTGTGTTAGGAATATAATCTTGTTAGTATGTAATTGGTTATGCCGTTGTATAAGGCCTAACCAAATCCTTTCGTATGGGCCAAGTCTGGTTCCGATATTCATGTAACCCTGCTACGGCAAGGACTCTGTAAACCGACCTTGTAAACCCTAATGCCTATGGCTATATAACACGTAAAGCATACCGAGACAAAGGTATCGCTTCCATCAAATCTTGATATGGTATCAGAGCGAACTCTTCCGTGACATCGAGAGAGAGATCCATATCGATCTACAAACAAAAACCTACGACCTACGACCTACAACCCACAACGATGGCCTCCTCCTCCTCTGCCGTGCCGCCACTTGGTGCTCCGCCCACCGAGAAGCTGACGCGGGAGAATCATCTCCTATGGAAGGCCCAGGTCCTGCCGGCGTTGCGCGGTGCGCGGCTGCTTGGCATCGTGGACCGGAACGAACCGGCACCGCCGGAAGAACTGACGATCGAGAAGGATGGCAAGACGACGAAACAGCCGAATCTGGCATATGACTCCTGGCTGGTGCGAGATCAACAGGTCCTGCACTACCTCACCCTTGGCCTGTCCAAGGACATCCTCTCGCAGACCGTGGGTCTGAGCCATGCCGCTGAGGTCTGGGATCTCATCAACGGTATGTTCACCTCACGATCCAAGACCAGGATCGCGTACCTTCGAGGGGCGCTGTCCAATACCAAGAAAGAGAACATGACGGCTGATCAGTTCGTCAGCAAGATGCGGGGATTCGCCACCGAGCTCGTCTCCGCCGGACGTCACGTCGATGAAGATGAAGTGGTTGAGTTCATCCTCAATGGACTCGACGAAGAATACAACTCCCTGTTGGCTGCTGTGAACGTCATGGCCACATGCACGCTGAGTGATTTACATGGTATGCTTGCAGCTCATGACATGCGCCAGACCATGCTCTCCGGCAACGCGGACAAGGGCTTTGAGTCCTCTGCGAACGTGGCGAATCGTGGTCGTACCGACGGCTACTACAACAACCAGAAGAAGAAGAAGAAGAACCGTGGCTCGTTCACGGCCGTGGCAACGAAGGAAGCTACGGTGGTGACCGTGGCTATGGAGATCGAGGCTACGGTGGTGACCGTGGTCACCATGGTGACCGTGGCCGTGGCCGTCATGGCGGACGTGGACGTGGACGAGGCGGCCGCACTGCCTCCAAGTATCAAGATGTTACCTGTCAGATCTGCAAGATCCATGGGCATCCTGCCAGCGAGTGCTGGTGGCGTTATGAAGACCGTGACGATGATGATGAGTCCTATGAGAAGACGGCGAACGCCGCCTATGGTGTCGATACCAACTGGTACCCTGACACCGGTGCGACGGATCACATCACCGGCAACTTGGAGAGGATGATGATCCGCGATAAATATCGTGGCAAGGACAAGGTTCACACCGCTAGCGGTGAAGGTATGAAAATTAGTCATGTTGGTCAATCCTTTATTCAAATCCCTAATCATGATCATGATCTCCACTTGAAAAATATCCTACATGTTCCTAGTGCAACTAAAAATCTCTTATCTGTACACAAATTTGCGCTTGATAATGATGCTTTCTTTGAATTTCACCCGTGGCATTTTCTTGTAAAGGACCAAGCAACGAAGAAAATTCTTCTTAAGGGAAGATGTGAAGGAGGCCTCTACCCGATAGTTTCAACATCATCTTCTCATTCCAAGCAAGTTTGTGTCGCCACCAAGCCTACGTCGTCGAAGTGGCATAGTCGCCTAGGGCATCCATCAAAATTAGTAGTTCAAGAGATTTTACATAAATTTTGTCTCCTTATGTCAAGGATTCTAGTTTTGAGTCTATTTGTGATTCTTGTCAACGTGCTAAAAGCCATCAGCTTCCATATCCAATTTCTTCTAGTGTGTCAACTATGCCCTTACAACAAATTTCTCTGATGTTTGGGGTCCTGCTATCCCTTCTGTTGGTCGACACAAGTATTATGTTAGCTTTATTGATGACTTTAGTAAGTTTACTTGGATATATCTACTCAAAAAGAAATCTGATGTCTTTGATGTATTCAAGAATTTTATGAATCTTGTTGAACGTAAATTTGACAAGAAAATTGTAACCATGCAAACAGATTGGGGAGGAGAGTATCAAAAGTTAAACCCTTTCTTCCAAAAACTTGGCATTGCCCACCATGTCTCATGCCCTCATGCCCATCAACAAAATGGGTCAGCTGAACGTAAACATCGCCACATTGTTGAAGTAGGATTGGCACTCCTTGCTCATGCATCCATGCCTCTCAAATTTTGGGATGAGGCGTTTCTTACAGCCACATATCTCATAAATCTCATGCCAAGTAAAGTCATTAACAACACCTCCCCTGCTGAACGTCTTCTCAATATATCTCCTGATTACAAGTCTCTCCGTGTGTTTGGATGTGCTTGTTGGCCTAACTTACGTCCCTATAACACTAGGAAATTAGCCTTCCGATCCAAACAGTGTGTGTTTCTTGGGTATAGCCCACGACACAAGGGGGTTAAGTGTCTTGACGTCTCTTCAGGGCGAGTCTATATCTCACGAGATGTAGTGTTTGATGAGAACAATTTTCCCTTTGAAAAACTCCATCCCAACGCCGGTGCACTTCTCCGTCAAGAAATTCTTCTCTTGCCAAAACACCTCCAACCTCTTGATCATGGGGATGAGAATATAGATGAACCTACAACTAATGATCATATACCTTTATCTTCTACTAGTCCTGTGCAGGCCAATGCAGAAAATTTGGAAGAAAACGATGCAAATTCGGAGCAAAACAGTGAAGAAGAAGATTCATACTACATGTCAGAAAACGACACCGAAGAAAACGACACGGACACCGATCCCGGTGATGATCCGCCGTCGCCTGGCGTCGGCAATCCCGGTGCGGATCCCGCATCACCCTCGGAATCAGGGGCTGCCGCGTGGCCCAGATCGCCAGCTCCTGTCCACTCCGACGACGCCACGTCGACGCACCATGATGACAAATCCCGGTCCACCATGGGTTCAGGGTCCCACGACGAGACGATGCACGAACCAGCTGCTGCCACGCAGCCAGCTCCAGCACGCGTTCGGCCGACAGCCCGTGCGCGACGCAGGACGCGACAGCCCGCCATTTTGCCCGTGTCGACACGCGGGGGACAGGCGTCTGGATCTTCTGGCCGAGCTGTTCTGCACCTCTGCCTGTGGCTCGCACACGACTACAGAAGGGAATTTCCCAGCCAATGAAAATTTCTGATGGCACTGTTACTTATAAAGTTACTAATGGGAAAATTCGATACAACCTTTTATGTGTTACAGGAGAACCACAAAGCCTGACTGAAGCTCTTGGTGATGAGAAGTGGCGTCATGCAATGGATGATGAATACAATGCTCTTATGGAAAATAAGACATGGCACTTGGTCCCTCCAAATATTGGTAACAAGAATGTCATTGATTGCAAATGGGTTTATAAAGTTAAAAGGAAAGCTGATGGTACTATTGATAGATATAAAGCTCGTTTGGTTGCTAAGGGGTTTAAGCAGAGGTTTGGGATAGATTATGAAGATACTTTTAGCCCGGTTGTTAAAGCTGCTACTATTAGACTTGTTCTTGCTATTGCAGTCTCCAGGGGCTGGACTCTCCGGCAACTCGATGTCAAGAATGCGTTCCTTCATGGTATTCTGGAAGAGGAAGTATTCATGCGCCAACCCCCTGGTTATGAAAATGCAAATTCGCCTGAGTATTTGTGTAAACTTGATAAGGCATTGTATGGTCTCAAACAGGCGCCGAGAGCATGGTATTCTCGTTTGAGCACAAAACTTCAAGAATTGGGGTTTAGTCCCTCAAAGGCAGACACGTCATTGTTTATATACAACAAGTCAGGTATCATGTATTTCTGCTAGTTTATGTGGATGATATAATAGTAGCAAGTTCATCTAGTCATGCAACCGCCACATTGGTCCGAGATCTAGGCATACATTTTGCTATAAAAGATTTAGGCAATCTGCATTTCTTTCTGGGCATTGAAGTAAAGGAAAGTGAAGGAAGATTAGTTCTTACACAAGAGAAATATGCAACTGATTTACTGAAGAAAGTTAATATGCCGAATTGTAAACCAGCACCCACACCTTTGTCAACTTCTGAAAAATTATCAGCGCATGATGGTGAAGCATTAGATTCAGAAGACAGTACCAGGTACCGTAGCATTGTAGGAGCTTTGCAGTATCTCACATTGACAAGGCCAGATATTTCATATTCAGTTAACAAGATATGTCAGTACCTACATGCTCCACTACGGTTCACTGGACTGCAGCTAAGAGAATACTTCGTTATGTACAAGGAACATTAAATACTGGACTCACTTTCAGGAAGTCTATGTCTACATTGTTGAGTGCTTTTTCAGATGCGGACTGGGCAGGATGTGTTGATGATAGGAGATCCACTGGAGGTTTTGCTGTTTTCTTTGGTCCTAACTTAATTTCTTGGAGTGCTAGGAAACAACCAACAGTGTCTCGATCCAGCACTGAAGCTGAGTACAAATCATTGGCAAATGCCACAGCTGAATTAATATGGGTAGAATCACTTCTTAAAGAGCTTGGCATCAAGACAAGAGAAGTTCCATGTTTATGGTGTGACAATATGGGTGCTACATATCTTTCTGCAAATCCAGTTTTCCATGCAAGAACCAAACATATAGAAATTGATTTTCATTTTGTCAGAGAAAGGGTTGCTCAGAAAAGGCTTGATATTAAGTTCATATCCACAAGGGACCAGGTTGCAGATGGCTTCACAAAACCTCTCCCTCCGAGAGAGCTCAGAGAATTCAAGCATAATCTAAACTTGTCCAAGTTTTGATTAAGGGAGGGTGTTAGGAATATAATCTTGTTAGTATGTAATTGGTTATGCCGTTGTATAAGGCCTAACCAAATCCTTTCGTATGGGCCAAGTCTGGTTCCGATATTCATGTAACCCTGCTACGGCAAGGACTCTGTAAACCGACCTTGTAAACCCTAATGCCTATGGCTATATAACACGTAAAGCATACCGAGACAAAGGTATCGCTTCCATCAAATCTTGATACAGTGACCAAAATGGATCCATGTAAATCAGTAAATTCATGCTGGTTCAGCAAATATCCTGTGAGGACTTCTAGAAAATAAGTTGTTACTATGCATGAACCTATTACCGTTTAAGCTAGGAGTAATACTATTTTTACGAAATGGGGATTAAAACCTCAGCCTCTGCATCGAGCGATGCACACGGCCGTTTATTGCATAGTTTAAGAAGTAACAAGTATCTAGTTTATAGCATGCACGAGTTAAAGATTTATGACCTGGTTTTGTTTCATGAAGTATTGCTGATTGGACATGAGGTAGGAGCTAGGTAGCGGCAGCCCGCCGCTGCCTTGCTGCTGGAGGTACGGTGGCAATTGTTCCACCGGCGATGTCCATGGCTGTCTTCTGCAACTGTATCAAACAATGTTAGCCTCAGATTTTACTTACACAAACGAAGTGAGATATGAGCTAGCTAAGCTTAACGTGAAGAGAAAAATGAAGGAGAGTCTCGTGACGTATCAGCTGTGTGGGCCGGGTTGCAGGCAGACACAATGAGTACAAGAGCCAGCAAAACAGTTAAAACCATCAGATCGATCGTCACTCGATCGAGGGAACCACGTACGTATACGTGCGTACATGCGGCAGGAATTAACTCCGTCTGCGGCTGCGCTGCGCATGCCAGGCCCGGATCGAGAGGAGACTAGAGGCGAACACGACCAGCAGAAGACGCCTAGATACTGCATGCGGCCGGCCGGCCGGCGTAGTGCTTGCTGTATGTCTCTTCGAGTGAGTGTTAATGGCGTGCTGGCAAGCTGGCTTATCAGTGCTCGCCACTCACTCTCTCGCCGGCCGTGTATTTAAGCTAGGGTGCGGCAGGCTTTCTCAGCCGGTCAAGCTAAGGACAATGGATGGATGGATGGATGGGTGGACGGTAGGCAGGCGGGCGAGCTGCGTGCGGCCTTGTCTTCTTCTACTTGTCACACGCCAAGATTCCGGCCACAACCCGGCGAAAATGGCCAGCCCCTGATGGGCGCAGGGGGACAATTTATATGGATCTGAAGACGATCATCACAATGCAGCGGGTCTTTAGGCTGCTAGCGCGCGCGCTACCCATCACATAATGGCATCTCTCAGCTGCATGCGATTCAAATAGCTAGTACTGCAAGTTAGGACAGGAGGGGAAAGAAAGTCTTGCCACGCATCATCAACCGCTGGCAGTACTGATCCGGGTACAATGTTTTGCAAGATTGATTTGCTAGAAGTTACTTTCCCTTTTAAGGACCTGTCCCCCATGGCCGTGGCCACCCCTACATGCATGGCTCTATCTTGCAGTATGATTAAGTGGAGCATAGCATAGAACCAACCAAGCTTGCTTTTAGTGCCTTCATTCCCTGTATGGGAGTTCGGAATCAACGTCCAAGGACAATATGCCTGTACACCAGACATATGCAGCGAAACTGTCACTTAGCTAGCTAGAAACCCACGGCTGCTGCTAACTTGCTATGCGTGTGGGATGTGTGCTTCGATCCATGAGAGAAGATTATGGTGCTGAAATCAGAGCTGCCTAATTACTCTATTTTAAGGGAAAATGAAATTTAAGAAAGTAGCATATATTTTATGAAATAAAAATAAAATGCTTCTTTAATTTGTTCCCGGTTAATATAGTTTCAAGTCAGTTCATATAAAAATGGTTATGATAATTGCAATTTTCATCAATTAGATTTCGTATACTAATCTTGCATATAGGAAAAGTGACGATTAAGCAAGACTTGTTTCGTTACAAAAGTAGTGTAGATCAGTTGTAATTCTAGGATATGAGTTAATATTACGACACTTTTCTACTAACCAACACCATAAAATATAATCCCACCTAAATAACTGAGGAAGGTTTTATTTCCAGACCTAATTTACGCAACCATAGTAAGGCCTCACAAAATTAGATGTGTGTACCATGTCTTTTCTCAAAAGCCAATAAGTGTTTCGTAATATCTTTCATTAATTCTTTGATCGCCGTGAGAATTTCTATCGCAAAAGACATAATGTGGTATCTTCAGCCTCACATGTTTTTATACATGCGAGCACATGCTCCTGCCTAGAAAAGGGAGCCTTCCCAATGTAAAAAAACCAGAAAAGTCATTTTTGTGTCATGTCTAAAAATCATACGGTGCTCAAATAATTGATTTTTATAACATTGTTTTTTCTAAGACACAACATATGTCTTTCATTCATGACACTTATCGATCAGACATGTCAAAGACGCTACATTTTTAAATGTTGTAAACTTTTTTTCGAATTTATTGTTCATCCGGAAGCATGTGCTCTTGGGAGCCAGAAAGTCATATCCTCGGTATATATGTTGCACTGTGATTCGAAGCCTTTTGATCTTGTTAAATGTCATTTGTTGTATCATGGAGTTCAATTGTTAAACTCGAAACACCAAATGAGTCTACATATATAAATTCAGGCACATACTTTAAATTTTCGATCATTAATTGGCATACAATTGTATACGGATAAAATTTATTTGAGTTCATGTTAAAATGTACCATCTAAAGTGTACAAATCAAAACTTTATATAGTAAGGCAAACTTCTGTGGAAAACAAGAGATACCATATTTTTGCAGAAAATAAATTAAGATATCACTCTCATGATAACATTTCATATTTTTCAAAGGAACTCATTTGAATGGTAGGCAACACCATTATTAGTTTTTGATAATTATGTAATAATTTAGTACTTTTTGGAACAATATAAAAATCTTACATGACATACATGGATTTTAAAGTCCTTACTTCCATTTTTTTCCTCTAAGCGCTCCTAGTTAACATCCATGCATCTCTCCTCACTCGGTTAGATTATTGTGAAACATTGTGGACATGACATTAATCAATTACAATGCATCGTGGCTTATGTACTCGCATATCTTGGATTTCAAACTCATGATTGCATTTTTCCAGCGCAAGGTAAAATAGAAGGGAATGTCTTATACATACAGGCATTGTACATTTTAAAGTATTTCATTTATGGTACATTGTAGTATCACATAATGCTAGTATAAATATATAGTACTCCACAAGAAATAATGATTTTCATTAAAGTATTTCCATGATACTATTGTGATGTTAGTAAGCTGCATTGGAAATTGACTAGCTAAAAGTTTCTAGTAAATTATGTATATACATAACTACTAATGAAAAACTTCAGCACCAAAGTTACTTATATCTATAGCTACCATGCATCGTACAATTTAACCCATAGATACAAACCTCGATCTAAAATTGAGCATCCTAATCCATCCAATTCTATGCTGGATCCATGCATATACCTTATAAAAAATGCAATCTCTTAAAATTGCATGCATGTGACTTTTTTTTAAACGGAGATACACGGAATATATACAAATTAAATAAAAATCTAAGTTCATATCAAAATATGGAGACTGCAGACTTGCACAGCACAGCGACAAAGGAATATCATAAAGCAAATAATTAGACACGCATGATTCTGCGACATTATTATTTGGTATTTTAATAGTATATATTAATTTGCTGACCTTGGAGTGATGTTGCTAAACACGTCAAAGCCCTCCACTTCACCACCTCTCCTCAGGAAGCCCATATCTCTCATCTGGCCATGGCCTGCAGAACACCATGTGTGTATGTCTAATGTCTTACCAATTAATAATAAATAATAAAGTTACTATGCGAACATGCATATGTGTTTGTTTGTGGATGCATATGAACAATTCAGTATCTGCTGTTCAACTTCAGCGTTAGCTTTATATACGGGGCTACGAGCAGGCAAACACCACATATAGACCATCCCAATAATTCAGATAACATTATGTGATTTGACCTTACTGAATGATCAACTGAGACAAGAAAAAATGTCTCTGAAAAGAAGAAAACAAACACGTTGGCAGAAATTTACCTGCAGCACATGATCTGTCTGTAGCAGTGCCCCTCACTGTTCTGTACATCTGTAACAGGTCAAGCAAATAAAATTGTAAGGAGAAAAATGATTTAATTACTTAATTAGACTAGGCCCTGTGTTGTCATTTGGTTTACTCTTGGAACATACTAATTAAACAAGTTATAATGACACTATAAATTAGACACAAGGGGTGAGTTGAGAGAGACAAGAAGTACTTGCCAACAGCTAACTACTTTAGCAAGAAAAAAAGAATTGGAGAGCTGATCAACGAATCATAAGAAAAAGACTAAATTCTTGTTTCGTTCTTGAATGTTGCGTAACTAACAGGAAAACTTGAAGATAGAGAGAGAGATGAGTTATAGACTTCAAGTTACTTGCCTGCAGGTGGCTCTTCACATGAGCGAGTGTGAGATCCTTCACGTTCATCAACTCCAAGACTGATTTTGGTGTTGCTCCTTGAAAATAGAAAATATGTAGCTTAATGTTGCAACATAGATAGATTTGTGATACAAATGATTTACAAAGCAACCTAGGACTAGAAGACACGGGATTGCACAATAAGATTGCACCATCTTAATTGACTTCTTAAAAATTTAGACATATTAGATATCTCTGAAAATTTGCTCATGTGATTATGAACCAGCTCCGAGCCTCCAATCTAACCAATAGCGCTTCATGATGGAAAAAAATTAAGCAGACAATTGAATTCATTTGCATGAACGTACTCTCATGACCCCCAAGGAGCTGGACGGCTTGCACAAAGTGCGCATGGAGCGCCGTCGTCCACCGCATCCGTGCAGCTCTAGAGCTCTTCTTGCCACCACCACCAGCAGCAGTTCCAGATCTGGCTGCACCGCCGGAAGAGCCCACCTGACTGTCAGAGGAGCTCTTCTTGAAACTTGGGATCTGGCTAGGTTGGTGGAGACGCTGCTGAAGGTCGGAGTGGCAATTGCGCCGCACCGTCGCCATGTCAAGCCCTAGAGAAAGCTTCGTCGACTCTGCGGAGATGGCCGTTTCATCGCCGCCGATTGGTGAAGGCGGGCTGATGTGGAGCGAAAGATCCGGGGCAGCACCGGCAGTTGCCATTGCAACACAATAGCTAGCCGCGAAAATAGTGCTGCTGCGACGATCGAGGAATGTGTGAGTGCGTTGTGTCCGGGAAGGAGAAATGGAGTGATTAGGTCATGATTCTTGTATAGGGGTTTGTGTTCGTGTGGGTGAGACGAAGTGTGGTAGATGCATAGGGATGGGGGCTAGTGAGAGAGATAGCAGTAGTAGCAAGTTGGAGAGAGAGAGAGAGAGAGATCCCTGTACCATGAAATGGTTGGAGAGGTGGAGCAGGCAGCCAGGCACCAAAAACTTTGCCATTTTGAAGGGCTGTGACTATTTCACATGGCCTTAGCTTATACGTGCACCAGGTGTCCTTATGGTGGGGCACCCGAAGGGTAGGCCCACGTCAGTCGACTCACTCTCACAATACACATGGTACAATGATGAGCATTTAATTGTCCAACTATTGTTTTGTAAAATATGCTAGGAGTTATTAGTCCATTGTACTTTTAGATGATGCTACTATTAGTTAGTTGTTCGCAAATGGATTGATTGATTTTATTGTCCATCTTATTTGTATATGCATATCGAATATTAGTATGGACCATATTCTTAGAATACTTACATATATAAATTTAAATTTTCCATTTATATATAACAATATATATTCAATATGTTTTGGGAATAACTAATCAAGCTTTGAAATTTTGGAATGGGGATTAGGTTCTCATTGTAAAAAAATTCTCTCGATACAAATCATTATTACTTGTTATGCATGATAAATAATGAAAGGTGAAATTTAGATATTTGAATAACAAATTCTATACTTGAGAACTCCATCTCCTTGCAGCTTTAACATCAGAAACAATGGATTGAAAAATTGTCACAACTTTAGAAACTGAGCTACCCATTGTGAAAAGAGCATTCCAAAAAAAAGGGCGCATGTAATTTCACGATTTTTTGTCAACCTTCCAAAAGTTTTAGGGTGAGTTAATACAAATAATGGGCACAGGCTTTCTGAAATTAAAGAATGGGCTTATAGACTTTAAAGTGGCTATAAGATGTGGAGGAAGAATGTTCCTTTCCTCATCCCCTTTTTGCAAATTTAGAACAAGAAGACATATTCTTTAGATAGAGGGCACTTTTATTAAACTCATCACATTGCATCAAGGCGATACAGTCATAGAGAATTTACAACTAACAATTTTATATCTAGGATGCATGTAGCCACCAAATAAAAACATGCACTCTGAAAATGAAAATATATAGTCGTGCAAGACTAATATAAAGCCTAAAGGAGTAAAGAGCCGATCCGGTTGGGTAAGAACATCCTTGGCCACCACCCCAGCCATGTACACAAGACTGTAAATAGCTCGTAGTGTTCTTTTCGTTGAAGAATAGACCACGAATAGAGTTACCAGGTACGACCAGTAGATAAATTTTCTATGAAACACAATATTGTTTTTGCATATACAGAATGTCATGGTATTTTCCTAATGGTAGATTTCTATTAGGAGGGCTCGCGCTCGTAGATCTAGATGGCAGTGCACGGGATACATAATTTATACATTTTCGGGACTCGGCGAACAATGGCCGATAATAGTCCTACTTCCAATTTGTGGCCGCCTAGATTATCTGCAGGTGCTCTTGGCAAGTAAAGCCAAATGGCTGAATGATACAATGTGTTGAGGAGAACCTTTAACAATGTAGGACAAAGATCAAGCTAAAACTAGAAAAAGCATAGCGCTTGCTTGGTGGGCAAAACTTTCCGGTCGAAGCTCTCCCTAGAGATCGTGCACACCAACAAGCACTGCACTGCACTGCACACCACTGAGTCCTACACTACACCTCCACAGTTAACACCACCATGCAAAGGGATCAAGACTCGAAAGAGAAGAGAAGGCACCACACCATTTCGAACAAGCTTGACACCAAAGATGAATGCGCGAGAAGAAAGGTCAGAGCCTCACGAAGACGATGAGAATGGAGGAGAGGATGCCCAACATCACAATATCATGTGAAGGCCACCAGCCATGGCCACGGTCAGACTCCATTTCAAAAACCGGTGGTGACGAAGCTGTCACACACTCCCGCGTGGGAACAAACACTGGTATAGAACGACACATCAGAAACGGGCCAAAAACCCCATCGGAAACGGAAAAAGGGTCTGTGTCCCCGCCCCCGTGGCTGATGCGGAGGCCATCATCGGGAACGGAGGCCAAAAACCGTCACCGATGAGGCCTGATTTTGGCTACGGTTGCCAACCAATCTCCGTTGCCGATGTATCGGGACATCAGGAACAGAGATTCTTCTTTTACTCGTTTGCATTGAGGTTTCTTCATAAGCCTACAGCAGCAGTACAGTTGCCAATTGACATTCAAAATCTCACAGTAGAAGCACAAAGTTGCTAGCAAATCCATTCATAACGTATATAATAATTGTCACCATTACATAACATCAAAAGATGATTTACATATGCCTCGCTAATTCTATCATTCTCATGCCTCCCTAAACTTAACTTTTATGGTACTCCACTATTCTCCATCTCCACCTTCTTCCTCGGCTCCAAAGCGCCGAAAACGGTATTCGAGCTAGCAATAGACCGTGCTTCTCCAAACCACATCTGCAGCCAAATTGCTACACACCTCCCAAAAATAGATCGAGAAACTGAAAACCATAAACCACACCGAGCTCGCAATCCTCCGTGGCAAATTAATTTTGCCAAATTCTTCTTAATGAGGCTTGCTCCATCTTGGACGGCGTCGCCGAAATATAATAACGTCACGGCTGTGACATTTCGGCCACACTGTCCAAGACACCTTTAATTAAAAAAGTGTTTTGTACAGTCAGGGAAACATCACAACAGCGACGGTTCACGGATATGATCTCACTTTGTATTTAGCTTTTTTAAATCTTGTTTGGATCAGCATTGTGTTTCTGGAGAAAAATACATGGATGAATAGTTAGAAAAGAGCAAAATATGATGCTACGTGACATAAATACAATTTAATGTGAAAACAGTTTACACCTTAAGCGCTTATATCCGTGTGCTTGCAGTCCGATCGAAGCGATTTGGAGGCAGAACTTGAAGGTGATGTTTCCTTCAAGAGCCTCACCATTTTTATGCATTGTCACCGAAATATACTATAACTTCATACACTAGCTACACAAAACCATAACGAGGATTAGCACATTGACAAAAAGTTTTGACTAGTAGTGAGGGATCTATTCATCATCGGTAGTACTACAAAGAGTTGAAATTAATTTACCCTACTGGATTTTAAATAGTGCAAGATTTAGTATTGAGGGATCTATTCCTCATCGCTAGTACTATAAAACAGACACAATACTACACTTAAAATACTAGACAAGTTTTCTATGCTATTTTAAATAAAGTGTAAGATCTAGTCGGCGACATACTCGGGGAAGATGCGCGGCAATAGACCAGCAGATCCGCGTCGGCGACATACTGGGGGAAGATGCGTGGCGGCTCGCCGACGCGCCGTGTAGCGCCCCGACCCTGGTACTATACAAAGATGCTGTGTGATGGCTACGTGTTGGTGAACCCCAAGAGGAAGGTTATGATGTAGACAGCAGAAGTTTTCCCTTGAGAAATCTACCCAAGGTTATCAATCCAGTAGGACTTGACGATCTATCGGAAGGTTGTTGATGTTGACTCCCCCTGGCGCTAGGGAGCTTGCACCAACGTGGAATCTGCACAGACACAAACCAGAACTTTGCCCAACACGAAACAGAGAGGTTGTCAATCTCTCCGGTCTTGCAGAAACAAAGAGTTAAACGTATGGTGTGGAAAACAGCAGGAAAAACAGCAAGTAACAGGAAACAGATGATTGCAGCAGGTTGTGTAAACAGTATGAGGAAATTGTACCAGGGTCCACAGTTCACTAGTGGTGTCTCTCTCAGAACAGATAACTAGCATGTTGGGTAAACAAATTACAGCTGGGCAATTGACAAATAGAGAGGGCATAACAATGCAATACATGCCAAGATGTCTACTATGAAATCTAGTTGGGCATTACAACAAAGTACATAGACCGTTATTCCAACCGCATCTATGCCTAAATAATCCACCTTCAAGGTAGCATCCGCATCCTATTCAGTATTAAGTTGCTAACAACAGATTATTGCATGAAGTAAAGTGTGTAATGTAATCAATACAAGTGCCCTTGGACACTGCACCAATGTTTTATCCCTAGTAGCAACAGCACATCTACCATCTTAGACCTTTCTGTCACTGATCCAGATATCTAGAGACTGAACCCACTATCGAGCATAAATACCCCCTCTTGGAGTCACAAGCATCTGCTTGGCCAAAGCATCTACTAGCAATGGAGAGCATGCAAGATCAAGAGCACATAGATAAACAACTTGAATAAACATGGTATCAATATTCATCGGATCCCAGCAAACACAACATCTAGCATTACAATAAGATGATCTTGATCATGTTAGGCAGCTCACAAGATCTAAACATGGAGGCACAAGGTAGAGAGACAACCATCTAGCTACTGCTATGGACCCGTAGTCCAGGGGTGGACTACTCACGCATCACTCCGGAGGTAGGCATGGTGATGTAGAGCCCTCCGGTGATGATCTCCCCTCCGGCAGGGTGCCGGGAAGAGCTTCAGAACTCCTCCGATCTGAGATTAACGATGACGGCCGCGACGGAACTTTTCGTGGAATATGATCGACCGTGATAGGGTTTTCGCGTCGCGGAGAATATATAGGCGAAGAGGCGGCGTCGGTGGCCGAGGGGGGCCACCACGCCATAGGGGGGCGCGGGCCCACCCTGGGCCGCGCCCTAGTGTGGCGTGGCCCACTGGTGGGTCTGCTCCGACTCCCCTTTGGACTCCGTGATCTCCTCGTGATATTATTGACGATGTCTTTTGTTTCGTCCAATTCCGAGAATATTTCCTTAATAGATTTTCTGAAACCAAAAACAGCAGAAAACAGGGAACTGGCACTGTGGCATCTTGTTAATAGGTTAGTCCCAGAAAATGCATAAAAATGATATAAAGTATAACCAAAACATGTAGCAATTGATATAATATCGGCATGGAACATCAAAAATTATAGATACGTTTGAGACGTATCACTGTGTGTCACTGGTTATGTGATACAACCGAAGCTTACTGGGCACACCTCTCCCAGGCCAGAACCTCTGGCAGGCGTTGCTCGGAATGGATCATCGCCAACACAACACCTCGATTGATGCCATAACACAGGCACAACTATCAAAGTATAATAGAGAGATCAAGACTGCAGAACAACTGGTACATCACAGACTCTACGATTCAAAGTAATATTACATAACTTGGGTTACAGTACTTGGTAATATTACAAGCAGAGGTCACATGACCCAACATTACAACAAGCAACGAAAGCAAATGTGTTGCTATACAACAAGACTGCAAAAGGCCTAAGAGGCCAGAAGTAAGCAATGTAGCCAAACCCAACCAACACATTCCAGGCTGCTACCTGGGAACCCCAAACTACTCGTCAACGTCAACGTAGATACCACTGTCGGAGTGAAGGTCTTCACCTGAACCAAATTTACATAAACATGAGCACCGAAGGTACTCAACAAGACTTAATTAACCTATTATATATCTGCCTGTTCAGAGAGTATATATGAAGGTTCATTTGCATAAAGCCATCTTTGTTTCCAAATAGAGGGAGGAAGGTACTCGTATCAACAGTAGACTTTTAAAAGGGGATAAGAGAGCATTTCCAGCTATTGTAAACATGTTGTAACCACCAGTTCATCAACATCATCTATTAACTAGGGTCACCCCCTCGTCAACCTCGAGGAAGCACCCTTCATTCGTTGTCAACAGATTTTACGTTTATGTTCAGGTTCTCTATGATCACGTGTCCATTCCCAAGTCGTCCATAACCGCGGACACGGCTTTTCGAAAAGATTAAACCCTGCAGGGGTGTACAACTTTAACCACACGTATCAGCCGACTCTTATTGCCACATGACACACTTCCGGGGGTGCTGGCAGAGGGTGGCTGACCACGACCTTTACCTTGGTTGATTATATTCCATGGGCCATCCATAACAGGGAGCTGCCGCCATTACGCGAGATGGCCACCTCGTGACGGTCCCCGTTACTCTGTCACAGGAATCAAGATCCGTGTTCGTCCATCACTGGATCCCTGCCAGGCCCTACCTTTTCATAAACGTTTCTGACCCACACGCAAATGGAATACCAAACTACGTGTCCCATGGGCACAACCAACCAAGTTAGTTAGTCGAGCAGGGTGTTAGGCCCGCCACGTATGGAAGTACGCTCAGTCTTGGTTCAAGAGGCGCGAACCTCAGGTCCTAGGTCGGCAAGAATGGAACAACTCACCACAATCCCAATGAGGCCTCCCATCCAAGCCTTTTAGCATATTGTCATATGTTCACCTCCTTCTCACAACGTCCTGACATAAGAGATTCTTCGCAGCTCTGATTCACCAACCGGGTGGAGCAGAGATAACAACTACGCATGGCTAAGCAGATATGAGGCTTTGGCGGTAAACACATATCAAAACTATGGCTGCTAGGAATAATGATTGCGGATATCTAGGTGATGCGAATATATAGGATACCTCTATTTATAGACCAAAATACATTGGAATCGTATGCAAATACAAGAGTGAAATACTTCGAAATCATATATGGGCAGATAAGAGGTTATGCTTGCCTTGTTCGTCGGAAATCATATCTTGTTTTCAACTATAGCGGGGTCAACCTCCGAACCACGATCTACCGAGAAGAACAAATACCGGAAAAGAACAACAATCAACACATGGCATTGATGCAATGCGCAATATGTATGCAAGATCAATTTAATGCATTGATATGGAACTCTAAATCATGTTTGAAATGCTATTTGAACTCAAATTACAAATATGAGCATTTATTTAAATTAACTCCATAATTAGAGAAAATGCATTTAGGTCATTTCCAAATATTTGCCAAATTTAATTGTTCAAACATGTATGAATTTTGATATAAACAGATTGGCCTTAATTTTCTGAGCATTTTGATATATTATTTATATTTTTCTGATAAACAGATCAAAATTTATTGAATTTACAAATTTGAATCATTTTCTGGAAATTCTTTAAATAAGCTGGGTCCCACCTGTCAGATATTTAACATTTTCTGAAATTAAACCCAAAAATATTAAAACCCTGACGTGCGGGGCCCGCACGTCAGTGGCACAGAGAGCTGGCGGCGGCTCTGCCACGGCGTGGCTCGCCGGAGGAGGGCGAGCTAGCTCGCGCGGCTGTGCGCATTGCACGCGCACGGGCATGGGGAGCCATTTGGGGGCGGTGCCGCCAGCGATTGGTCGCCGGAGCGGCGGAGCCACGGCCGGCGACGAACTTCACGGCGACGATGCTACGGTGCACAAAAAAATGAACCAGAGGCACCACAAGATGCGCAAGCTCACCCTGAGCACACTGGGAAGGAAGGCAAGGCCGGAGAAGCTCGGACGGCGACGGGAGCTTGATCAACACGCGGCGGCCGGACTTGGAGAAGACGGCGAAATTCCGGCGACTCGTGCTGTTCCAGCAAGCAATACTCGATGGGGAGGAAGAGGAGAGCTAGGCGGAGCTGATGGCGGCGTCAATTTGGCTCAGGAGCGGCCGGAGCTAGCGCACGACGGCGGCGTCCGTGTGGCTAGGGTTTGCTCGTGAGAAGCGAGCAGAGCACGGGGGAGAGGAAGAAGAGCACGGTGAGAGAGAGAGATGCGGACGTCTTCTCTGCGTCATATCCAAGGAAGGAAGCAAGCAGAGAGTAGGTGGCGCACGCGAGAAGCAACACGACGTCGGCCTCCTCGTCCTTCTGTCACGAGGAAGAAGAAATAAAACATTTTGCAAAAACCCCTGGAATTTTAAATATTTGCATGAATTCTTTTAAACAGAAACTTCATGCATTTTTTTAGGGCATTTAAAGTAGTCAATAAATTACCCCAAAATTCATGGAGCCTTCAAATATTGTAGCGAAGCCCCACATATTTTTATTTTGAATTTTTGGAACCTTTGAACCACAATTAAAAATAGGACAAGTTCTATTTCTTTTTAATTACTTCTTCTTTAATTTAAAAATCAAAACTTATTAATGCAAAGATTAATGCATGAAATGACATGATTACTCAACTTAACACTTTATTACAAAGTTGGGATGTTACAAGTCTACCCCCCTTACAAGAATCTCGTCCCGAGATTCCTAAGTTTTAGAAAAGAAGTTGGGGTACTCAGATCGTAAACGATCTTCTCGTTCCCAGGTTGCTTCAGCTTCGGAATGATGAGACCATTGAACTTTGAGAAACTTGATGGTTTGACGTCGAGTTTTACGTTCAGCCTCATCAAGAATGCGAACAGGATATTCTCGATAAGTGAATCTTCCTGAAGATCAAGGGCTTCATGATCAACAACCCGTACCGGATCCTTGAAGCAACTCTTGAGTTGGGACACATGGAAGGTATCATGAACATCCGGAAACTTGGAAGGCAACTCCAGATGATAGGCAAGTTCACCTCGTTTATTAAGGATAGGGAAAGGTCCAACATAACGAGGAGCCAATTTGCCTTTGATACCGAATCGATGAACACCTTTCAGAGGTGTGACTCGAAGATAGGCTTTGTCACCGATTTCATAATGAACATCCTGATGATGACGATCATAATAGCTCTTTTGACGAGATTGAGCTGTCTTCAGACGTTCACGAATGATGCGAACTTGTTCTTCAGCTTCATTGATCATATCCGGTCCAAAGTATAACCTTTCTCCGGTTTCTGACCAATTCAAAGGAGTTCTGCATTTTCGGCCATAAAGAGCTTCAAAAGGAGCCATGCCCAAGCTGGATTGGTAACTATTGTTATAGGTGAACTCGGCAAATGGAAGAACTTTTCCCAGTCTTTACCAAGGATATAACACAAGCTCGGAGCATATCCTCAAGGATTTGATTCACCCTTTCGGTTTGACCACCGGTTTGAGGATGATAAGCAGTACTAAAGGAAAGACGAGTTCCCATAGCTTCTTGGAGACTTCCCCAAAATCTGGAGATGAACAAACTCCCACGATCTGAAACAATTTTCTTAGGAACTCCATGAAGAACGACTATCCGAGAGATATATAGATCAGCTAGTTGACTAGCTCGAATGGTCTCTCGAACAGGAATGAAATGAGCAACTTTGGATAGACGATCAACCACTACCCAGATAGCATCATGACCCTTCTTTGTCTTGGGAAGACCAGTAATGAAATCCATACCAATTTCATCCCACTTCCATACAGGAATAGACAAAGGTTGAAGAACACCGGCTGGTCTTTGATGTTCAGCTTTAACACGACGACAAACATCGCATTCAGCGACGAACTGAGCGATGTCTCGCTTCATCCGGGTCCACCAGAATCTTTGCCGGAGATCCTGATACATTTTCGTGCTACCAGGATGAATAGAAAGAGTGTTTCATGAGCCTCTTGAAGGATTAGCCTTCTCAGACTTTGTTTCTTCGGCACGACCAAGCGATTGCCGAAATGAACAGTGCCTTGATCATCAATAGAGAAACATTTAGCAACTCCACTAGCAATGTTCTTCTTGATCTTGGCAATACCAACATCTCGCTTTTGGGCAATTCTGATTTGGTCTTCAAGGAAGGTTTCACTTCCAGATTAGCCAGATAACCAGATGGAACAATCTCAAGATTAAGCTTGGATAACTCTTCATAAAGAGAGGGTTGATATTGTTGTACCATTAAGTTGTTGCAATAGGACTTCCGACTTAGCGCGTCAGCAACGACGTTGGCTTTGCCGGGTTGATAATTGAGACCCAAATCATAGTCTTTGATTATTTCCAACCATCGTCTCTGTCGAAGATTTAAATCTGGTTGGGTGAAGAGATATTTCAGACTTTGATGATCCGAGTACAATTCACAACGGCTACCGAGAAGGTAAGGACGCCATTGTTTCAAAGCATAGATGACAGCTGCTAGTTCTAGATCATGGGTTGGATAGTTGAGCTCATGCGGTTTCAACTGTCGAGAAGCATAAGCCACCACATGACCTTCTTGCATTACACACAACCAAGACCTTGATGCGAAGCATCACAAAAGATTACAAAGTCCTTGGTAGTGTCTGGAAGAACAAGCACTGGAGCGGTAGTCAGTTTGGTTTTCAAGGTTTGGAAACTTTCCTCAGCCTTTTCTGACCACTCAAACTTTTTATCTTTCTTCAGGAGATCAGTCATTGGTTTAGCAATCTTGGAGAAACTCTCGATGAACCGACGGTAGTAACCCGCCATTCCGAGGAAACTCCTAACCTCCTTGACTGATTTAGGTGCTTTCCAGTTCAGAATAGATTGAACCTTGTCTGGAATAACTGCAACACCTTCAGCAGACACAACGTGTCCTAGAAATATGAGCTCTTTCAACCAGAACTCACATTTAGAAAACTTGGCATAAAGACGATGCTCACGAAGTTTTGTCAATACCAAACGTAGATGTTCGGCATGTTCTTCTTCGGTTTTAGAATAGATAAGAATATCGTCGATATAGACCACGACGAACTTGTCAAGATACTCCATAAACACTGAGTTCATGAGACGCATGAACGTAGCTGGAGCATTTGTAAGGCCAAAGGACATCACTTTATACTCATAAAGACCATAACGAGTAACAAAAGCCGTTTTGGGAATGTCCTCCTTTCTGATCTTTATCTGATGGTATCCTGATCGCAGGTCCATCTTGGAGAACACTGTTGCACCAGCTAACTGATCGAACAGATCATTGATCCGTGGAAGAGGATACTTGTTTTTGATGGTCACTGCATTCAGCGGCCGATAATCGACAACCAGATGCGGAACATTGGTATCCCGCTTCTTAACAAAGATAGTAGGGCATCCCCACGGAGATGTGCTAGGCTGGATGAACTCTTTAAGTTCCAACCCTTCGATTTGTCGTTTCAATTCAACCAACTCCTCTTTGGGCATTCGATAAGGTCTTTTGGAAATAGGAGCAGTTCCAGGAACCAGATCGATGACAAATTCCACACTTCGATCAGGTGGCATACCAGGTAGTTCCTCTGGAAAGACATCTGGAAAGTCACAAACTACCAATAATTCATGAATTTCTGGAGGAGTTTGAACTTCCATAGCATTCAACTCAGTTTCTGGCGAGAACTGAGAACGTGCTGATGGAGGCCATGCTAATGGTGACCAATACTTGACAATATCACCAGAAGGATGTGTCAAAGTGACAGACTTAGCTGCGCAATCAAGAATAGCTTCATATTTCACGAGCCAATTCATGCCCAAAATAACGTCGATGTCAGTTGACTGTAGAGCAATGAAAGTGGTAGGGAACATCAGATACCCTACATCGACTAAGAGTTCAGGCGTAACCATTGTAGTTCGCCAACTAGAACCTGGAGACTGTATCAGCAGAGGAGTAGGCAACTCCACAAAGGTATCCCATGCATATGAGCAAACTTCTGTGACATGAATGTATGCGATGCTCCAGAATCAAACAGTACAGTAACTGGAATTGAGTTGACTCGGAGCGTACCGAGAAGGACGCTTGGATCATTCTCAGCTTCATCAATAGTAACATGATTCACACCCACATCCAGCAACAGATGGCTTCACAAATTTCTTGGGCGGGGAACTCCACGATATCAGTCCTTTGAGGGCACTCCCTCGAGAAATGACCTGGTTGACCACACTTGAAGCACGTGAGGCCAGATAAGCACCAATTGAGGACGATAACCTTGTCCACCACCATAGGTTGATGTAGCAGGTGGAACTGGCGGACGAGGAACATAGCCCAAGATATTGGCATTTTGAGCTTTAGGAACAGCGTGTATGGTATGAACACACGACGCTTCTTGAAGCCAGAAGATGATGCACGAGAATCACCAGAGGCCTGCTTCAAAGCAGACTCCAAATCCTTTCTACCTTGCTCCATAGTGAGGGACTGATTATGCAGTTCCTGGAAAGTTTGGAACTTGAAAGGAATCATCTCATACGGAGTTGAGGATTAAGTCCCTTGCGGAACAGATCCTGCTTATCAGCATCATTGGTCACGTCCCTGGGAGCGTAACGAGCAAGACGAGTGAACTCCTGGCCGTAAGCTTCAACGTCCATCCGTCCTTGTGTCAGCTCAAGGAATTCCTTCCTTTTGCGGTCCATAACCGCTTCGGGAATATAAGCAGCTCGGAAAGCAGTGCGGAACTCTTCCCAAGTGACCACATGTTCCGGCGCAAACAACGCCAGGTAGCCTTCCCACCAAGCACCAGCTGCACCCTCCAGCATGTAAGTAGCAAAGTTCACACGCTCTGCATCTGGAACATGGAGTGCGCCGAACTTGCGCTCGATGGCACGCAGCCAATCATCAGCATCAAGAGGCTCCTTAGCCTCCTGGAAGACGGGAGGTTGTGCTTTCAGAAAGTCCCAAGGGTGGCACAGTTGTTGGCGCGACGCGCAGTGTTTTGCACCAACTGCTCGAGGAGATGTTCATTTCTCAGGCGGTTGGTCTCGATGTTCTGGAGAACCTGCGCCATTGTGGGAGGTGGCGGCAGTTCTTCCTCAGGAGGGTTACGACCACCACGGCCAACAGAACCTCGAGTACCGCTAGCCATCCTGAGTAAAAAGAAAAAGAACCATGAACAACACATTCATGGAAAAAGGATACAATGGAATGATAACATGATGAATCAAGGAAACATGATAGATGACATCATGTAGATAAACAAACATGTGATACAAGACATATCATCTCATCAAGCATGGTATCGAAAAGCATACAAGACGTATACATTATACCCAGCTGAATTACAAACCATGAAATGGAGAGTAAAGATGACGCAAGACCACAAATCATGTTTGTAACATTAGTTGAAGTGGAACATCTGAGGTATGATAAGATCGATGATTTTGATCAAATAAGTAGACTTTGAAACTCTGAGAGCATTAGCAACCTGACACGGAGTACTAAGAAAAACACCCAACGAGTTTGATCCTAGGTTTGAAGATAACAGACGAGCAAGTAAAACCTTCGCAATCAAATAAGGTAAGGTAACTCAGAGTTCAGAGCGATACCAGATAAGGAGTAAAAAGAATCCTAATGAGATTTTCACAACTCATTTTTAGGTTCAAAATAGTTTTCACAATCACTAGACTCAACATCGACCAATAGCAAGGGTTTCCTACAGGCAGTCCTGCTCTGATACCAAAACTTGTAGCGCCCCGACCCCGGTACTATACAAAGATGCTGTGTGTCACTGGTTATGTGATACAACCGAAGGTTACTGGGTACACCTCTCCCAGGCCAGAACCTCTGGCAGGCGTTGCTCGGAATGGATCATCGGCAACACAACACCTCGATTGATGCCATAACACAGGCACAAATATCAAAGTATAATAGAGAGATCAAGACTGCAGAACAACTGGTACATCACAGACTCTACGATTCAAAATAATATTACATAACTTGGTTACAGTACTTGGTAATATTACAAGCAAAGGTCACATGACCCAACATTACAACAAGCAACGAAAGCAAATGCGTTGCTATACAACAAGACTGCAAAAGGCCTAAGAGGCCAGAAGTAAGCAACGTAGCCAAACCCAACCTACACGTTCCAGGCTGCTACCTAGGAACCCCAAACTACTCGTCGACGTCAACGTAGAAACCACCGTCGGAGTGAAGGTCTTCACCTGAACCAAATTTACGCAAACATGAGCACCGAAGGTACTCAACAAGACTTAATTAACCTATTATATATCTGCCTGTTCAGAGAGTATATATGAAGGTTCATTTGCATAAAGCCATCTTTGTTTCCAAATAGAGGGAGGAAGGTACTCGTATCAACAGTAGACTTTTAAAAGGGGATAAGAGAGCATTTCCAGCTATTGTAAACATGTTGTAACCACCAGTTCATCAATATCATTTATTAACTAGGGTCACCCCCTCGTCAACCTCGAGGAAGCACCCTTCATTCGTTGTCAACAGATTTTACGTTTATGTTCAGGTTCTCTATGATCACGTGTCCATTCCCAAGTCGTCCATAACCGCGGACACGGCTTTTCGAAAAGATTAAACCCTGCAGGGGTGTACAACTTTAACCACACGTATCAGCCGACTCTTATTGCCACATGACACACTTCCGGGGGTGCTGGCAGAGGGTGGCTGACCACGACCTTTACCTTGGTTGATTATATTCCATGGGCCATCCATAACAGGGAGCTGCCGCCATTACGCTAGATGGCCACCTCGTGACGGTCCCCATTACTCTGTCACAGGAATCAAGATCCGTGTTCGTCCATCACTGGATCCCTGCGAGGCCCTACCTTTTCATAAACGTTTCTGACCCACACGCAAATGGAATACCAAACTACGTGTCCCATGGGTACAACCAACCAAGTTAGTCGAGCAGGGTGTTAGGCCCGCCACGTATGGAAGTATGCTCAGTCTTGGTTCAAGAGGCGAGAACCTCAGGTCCTGGGTCGGCAAGAATGGAACAACTCACCACAATCCCAATGAGGCCTCCCATCCAAGCCTTTTAGCATATTGTCATATGTTCACCTCCTTCTCACAACGTCCTGACATAAGAGATTCTTCGTAGCTCTGATTCACCAACCGGGTGGAGCAGAGATAACAACTACGCATGGCTAAGCAGATATGAGGCTTTGGCGGTAAACACATATCAAAACTATGGCTGCTAGGAATAATGATTGCGGATATCTAGGTGATGCGAATATATAGGATACCTCTATTTATAGACCAAAATACATTGGAATCGTATGCAAATACAAGAGTGAAATACTTCAAAATCATATATGGGCAGATAAGAGGTTATTCTTGCCTTGTTCGTCGGAAATCAGATCTTGTTCTTCAATTATAGCGGGGTCAACCTCCGAACCACGATCTACCGAGAAGAACAAATACCGAAAAGAACAACAATCAACACATGGCATTGATGCAATGCGCAATATGTATGCATGATCAATTTAATGCATTGACATGGAACTCTAAATCATGTTTGAAATGTTATTTGAACTCAAATTACAAATAGGAGCATTTATTTAAATTAACTCCATAATTAGAGAAAATGCATTTAGGTCATTTCCAAATATTTGCCAAATTTAATTGTTCAAACATGTATGAATTTTGATATAAACAGATTGGCCTTAATTTTCTGAGCATTTTGATATATTATTTACATTTTTCTGATAAACAGATCAAAAGTTATTGAATTTACAAATTTGAATCATTTTCTGGAAATTCTTTAAATAAGCTGGGTCCCACCTGTCAGATATTTAACATTTTCTGAAATTAAACCCGAAAATATTAAAAACCTGACGTGCGGGGCCCGCACGTCAGTGGCACAGAGAGCCGGCGGCGGCTCTACCACGGCGTGGCTCCACGGAGGAGGGCGAGCTAGCTCGCGCGGCTGTGCGCATTGCACGCGTACGGGCATGGGGAGCCATTTGGGGGCGGCGCCGCCAGCGATTGGTCGCCGGAGCGGCGGCTATGGCGCGGCGGAGCCACGGCCGGCGACGAACTTCACGGCGACGATGCTACGGTGCACAAAAAAATGAACCAGAGGCACCACAAGATGCGCAAGCTCACCCTGAGCACACTGGGAAGGACGGCGAGGCCGGAGAAGCTCGGACGGCGATGGGAGCTTGATCAACACGCGGCGGCCGGACTTGGAGAGGACGGCGAAATTCCGGCGACTCGTGCTGTTCCAGCAAGCAATACTCGACGGGGAGGAATAGGAGAGCTAGGCGGAGCTGATGGCGGCGTCAATTTGGCTCAGGAGCGGCCGGAGCTAGCGCACGACGGCGGCGCCCGTGCGGCTAGGGTTTGCTCGTGAGAAGCGAGCAGAGCACGGGGGAGAGGAAGAAGAGCACGGTGAGAGAGAGAGATGCGGACGTCTTCTCTGCGTCTTATCCAAGGAAGGAAGCAAGCAGAGAGGAGGTGGCACACGCGAGAAGCAACACGGCGTCGGCCTCCTCGTCCTTCTGTCACGAGGAAGAAGAAATAAAACATTTTGCGAAAAACCCCCTGGACTTTTAAATATTTGCATGAATTCTTTCAAACAGAAACTTCCTGCAATTTTTTAGGGCATTTAAAATAGTCAATAAATTACCCCAAAATTCATGGAGCCTTCTAATATTGTAGAGAAGCCCCACATATTTTTGTTTTGAATTTTTGGGACATTTGAACCACAATTAAAAATAGGACAAGTTCTTGGTCTTTTTAATTACTTCTTCTTTAATTTAAAAATCAAAACTTATTAATGCAAAGATTAATGCATGAAATGACATGATTACTCAACTTAACACTTTATTACAAAGTTGGGATGTTACACGCAGCTTGGGGAAGATGTGCGGCGGCGATGCCAGCCCGACGCGCCGCTCAGAACTGGGAGATAAGGGTTAGGTCTGGTGCTGCTTGGAGCCGCCGCCACACTGTGACTGTGGAGTGAGAGTGAGAGTGAGAGTGAGAGCGAGAGCGTTAGGGTTCGCACATTTATAGCACAAAGTAAAACATCGCAAACGGAGGCGATAAACAACCGTTTCCTTTAATTTCTTCACTGACACACTGGGCCTACTTACGAGGGATCGATACAGTAGAATTGAACTATCTACGCTACTTGTTCTGCTTATGCCCTGCCTCCGCGCCATTGTCATCCACGGCGCGGCGTCGCTTCTTGCCGGTTGCCTTCTCCTCAGGCGCGTGCTCCTCCTCCCGCGCCTCCTCCGACGCGTGTTCCTCCTCCTTATCGGAGTCGTCCTCTTCCTGGCTAGAATACGGCTCCGGCGGGTCCTCCGGCTCCTCTTCCTCCGACTCCTCTTCCTCCGGCGCCTCGCCCTCGTCGGAGTGGTCTTCTCCTTCGCGTGAAGGCGGCGGTTCCGAGTCATCGGAGTCGTCTTCTACAAAGCGTGAAGACGGCGGGTCCGAGTCATCAGGGTCCGAGTCCGGCGGCCCGTCTTGATCCCACCATGGGACTTCACCGCTCGCGTCGTCGCTCGGGACTTCCTCGTTCTGCCACCAGGGTTCCTCCATGGCGGTTGTGCTAGTGTGGTAGAGAACGTGTGAGAGAACGAAGGGGAGAATGCGAGAACGGCCTGGCTTCACGCGGTTCCAGTCACATTTTATTAGCGGCGAGCAGGCGGTTCCAATCCCTCGTGAATTAAGCCGCATTGAACATGCGCGCTTCCAGTTTGCAACTGCAATTTCCAAAGCACATCGCAAACGGATATCAATCAACAATCGTTGCCATAGAGATACGTATTGGAAACGGAGGTGAATTTATAACCGTTGCCAATAATATTGGTAACGGAGATCGAAAAGTCTCCGTAACCAATGTTGACGGACCAGCCGCGGCCCAATTCTGCCAGGCCTCGCCCGCAACGCTAAAATCGCGATCCGATGTGTCGTTCTGTACTAGTGAAACCCCACCCCCGGCGCACCGACAACGATAGCGGAACGCATCTCGTGGCCCCCGCCGCGTCACTCGGTGAGCATAGCACCAAGGGGGGAAACAATGCACATGGCCATCGCCTACACCGTCAGCTTGAGATTTCGCTCGGCCCAAACACACACCGCGCGTCAAAAGGACACTCGCTCCACCTCCACCACCCCCCCCCCCCCCCCCCCACCACCACCACCCCGGGGAGGGACATCGTGGTTGCAATTACGACTCCAGATCTGGATCTGGGTGAGGACGTACCATCGCCCTCGCCAAGAACTCCGATCGCCGCCCTCCTTGCCACCCTCACGACCAACACCACCGCCATGTGGCTCGTTGGAGAGCTGTTTGTGCGTCCACCACCCAAAGCCAATACCCCGGTCTCCAAACTCCCCTGAACCGACAAGCCAGAGAAGCACACCCATGGATATAAACATTTGAGAGCCAGGGGGGAGATCTCAACATTTGAGAGTGATTAAACAAAAAGAGATAGGGGATTAAGATATATACGGATTGAAGTTTTGGGAGTTGGAGCGTGGCAAGACCGCAAGAGGCATGATTGTACATCACTCCCTCGTCCATACTATTGTGCATACTTCCACTCACTCCTCACGAAGATTCTTCGCTGTAGTAGCATATGACAAGTGTACGTAATGAATCCAGGTTTCAGAAAGGTGTTTCTGCATTCATAAAGGAGATTAACCGCTGGGCCCAGTCTCCAATTTATCGCCTTACCGACCGCTGAGATATAAACAGTGCTAGAATTAAGACCGGAACACACAGTGATAGACTACCGACCGAACCTTACTTTCTGACACCTGTCGAGCTGGGATGTCCCGTGCCCGCCGAGAGCGCAGTTTGGACCATTTCTATCTCTACCAGCTCTACTCAGTATATTACCACGCAAACGGGACATATATCGATTTAATATGCGGTAGAGACTTTTTTTTTTCTCCCGGCCTCCAGTGAACCCTCCAATTTAAAAAAATTGAAAATCCATATTTATGAGTTTCAAAAAATTCTGAAAAAAACTCTGAGAGTAGCCAATAGTATATTCCACGAACGTGTACAATATCAACTCCAAATACATTGTATTTTGAGCTATACAAAAATGACAAATTGTGGATCTAAATATGCCTATTTTCAAATCTCTGAGTTCTACCAGATTTTGTTATTTTTGTATAGCCCATAATATAAAGTATTTCAAACTGAAATTTTACACGTTTATGGGATACACCATTACCTACACCCGTGATTTTTTTCAGAATTTTTTGAAACTCACAAATATAATTTTCAAATTTTTTTAACTGGAGGAAGCACTGGAGCTCGGGAGCAAATAACACTTACCGTTTAATATGACAATACATACGACGACCTTACTTTTTTTTTTTGACGGGACGACGACCTTACTTGAACAGGATCTCTTCTGTAGTAGTCGTACCGTTGCATCCTTGACTAATACAAGGAGGCAAGCACACAAAAAAAAACTGTATAAATTGTGGTTTATAGTTCTAGACTACTATAGTATCTGTAACTGTAAGTTGTGTTTGATTTGGAAAATTTACTAGCTCTTAACCAGAAAGGGGTATTTTACAGGCAAGGCCAAGTTTAACTGAACCTGTTGACTGAAATGTGAAGGTCATCAATGGCGCGACAGAAAAATATAAAGGCGTGCCTGCCATGCATGCACGGTTGGAGAACAACAGAACTACAGAACATATAACTGCAGCCGGACCATCCTTGTGGGGAGGGAAGAATATGCAATAATGCATGCGCGCATTTGATCCATCCATTCTGTCGCCCTGTACGTACGTATGTTGGATCATGCATGGATCGATCCAGCCAGACGCGGCGGGGACCTGCATCTGCATGCATGTAACGTCGTACGCACAGACGTTAGAGAGCAACAAGACGATGGACAAGTAGCAACACTTATGTTCTCCGACATTGTTTTACTATCCCTGTGTCTTTCATGTCATCCAAGGATAGTAATTATTCAGTATTATTGATTACAAACTAGCATTTGCGAGGGCAGCATCTTTAGTGTATTGAAAACAAACTGATCTTAAATGTACAACTTCATGGATATCCAACTAGTTGCGGATTGTAGTTTCCCACTTGGTTGGAGAAGGAATTATCCGCAACTAGTTGCACCCGCCACATTATGATGTAATAAAATATTATTGTTCTATAGTCACCGTAAATGTAGACTGTCATTTGTCTTTTTTGTACAGGGCACATATGATAATATTTCGGGATGAAATTTTATGGGTGTAGTAGATTCAACATGACACATGTCCGTGATTTTTTTCGGAATTTTTTGAAACTCGGAAGTGGGGTATCCGGCAACTAGTTGCACCCGCCACATTATGATGTAATAAAATATTATTGTTCTATAGTCACCGTAAATGTAATGCTAAATAAATTATCACATGTGTAGGAAACTTGTTGAGTCGTCACTTTGATTATGGGTGAATGATAATTATGTTATTTCTGAAACACAATATTAGTGATCATATGTGTCACTGAGACTTGATATTAAATTTTGGCATATAATTAAAGCTTAGAGGAAATAAAGTTAGCATGTCGTTTGACGCGAAGTTAGATCAATCCGAGGGGTTCACCTTGTTAGTTTCTCGTAAACAATTTGTCATTGTTTGGTGTTTTGTTATTTTGTACATGTACAAATACAAATATTGTGGTCACCAAACATTTAAAAAAATACAATATTTTTCACACAAATTTATCCTATAAATTTTGGCATGTTTTATTATGTATTTATATATCGATTATCAAATTTAATGAAGTATTACTACAACTATTGTAGAATGCTTAAAGATAATGGTAGCATTACATTATATAATTTCAATTTAAATCTCTCCTGGTTATTGCCACCCTACTATTTATCTGTTACATGTTCTCACACTCTTGTATTTTTCATGTTATGTTCCATGGTTGTGGCGACTTGGGTGACAATGTTTAACTATCACTGAGCCGTCGATTTCACATGTCCTCGCAAAATTTGAATACAGTCCAAAAAATTACCCCGCAAATAAACATATTCTCCATGGAAAATTCCTAAGAATTTAGATTCTCAACAATTTTGGACTTCTTTGAACAAAAGGTTTTCTGATCTCCATGAATAAAAAGAAAGATGCATATCTACGTTGTTGTGAAAAATCCGATATTACATGTTAACCAGGTGAAGAGGAAATCTTATGACCAGTTTCTTGTGAAAAATACCGATACTATAACCATCCTGTAGCAAATCTTGCGCTGAATATCTATGTTTGTCTTGACAAAATGCTGTATGAACGGGTTATGCGTGACTACCCGCCGTGGTTAAAAATCCAAGTATGGCATATGCACACACGCACACCACTGCAATCACACTCCACTACCTACTGAAAACAAAAGTCACAGGACATCGAGATTGACAAACTTAACACTGGGGCTTAGCTATCGACTGGTACGGCGCCTTCCATTCGACGGATAATCTCTGTATTGTTCTCGCCACACTCTATGTGGTTCCCTTGGAACATACACACAACCAAATTGAACATATGTACAACTAACTGGGAATTATTAGAGTCAAATATCTATCTTTTTAGATTCTAAACAGATAGCAAACACCCCGAGGCAACAAAAAAACTTATTCCTTGACCATTTCCATTATCCTTCACATGGAGCACACGGTATTTATCGATCGATCAACTAACTATACCTCCGGCCGGATGATACAGATTTAAAAAATCCATCCGTGGTTTTAATGAATAAAATAATTCGTACATGCAAAGTGGAGTGGATTGCTGATTCGCTGCCCAGCTGCGTATGCCGTTGGCCGCCGCGAGCCTGACCTCAGGTATACGGATCGCTCAGGTTGTTTAGTAGGGAAAAGAGGTTGTTTCCCTCACGTTAATATTAGGAGTTGCAGTCCTACGGGAATACGTCTCGGCATCAATATTTTTTATGACTCCCGTTGTAACCGTGTCTATTAGTAATCTTAATAATTAATGTGGTGCAAAATGCCACTAATCTAATTATCACAAATATTAGTCCACATTTGATGGATAATCCCCAAGTATTAGAAATTTTCTTAATCTCTATCTAATTTCGCCTAGTTTCGATGAATAGTCGTGGTAACCATTTTGACCTTTTTCGAAAAAAATCAAATAAAGTGGAAATACCTCAAAAAAAAGATATCCTCTTGCATGGAGTCATTTTATGTATACTAGTTGCTATGAAAAATGATAAACTTGATTTTTGACAAATCGTTCGAAAAAGGTTTTCACAAAAAAGTTTATCATGTATAAACATCTATAAATTTCAAGAAATGACCAAGTTAGGCAAATCCCATGGCATAGTTTGTGATAAAGTTCTCATATTCGACAAATAGGTGTATCTTGGTATAGGAAGCGATGGTTCAATCGTCGAAGGCCAAGAGTGAAAGCGTCATCGAAGGACAAGAGTGTTGTCGTCGACGCAATAAGCGCGAGTATTGTGTATCGTTAGAGGCGGGAGAGGCGCTGCATCGATGGGGTATTGTATAATTTTACATATATACACACATAATAGTCCATTACATCATCTCGCGTGGATATGCATAGGCATCTATGGCGGAATATAGATAAAAACATTGCCAATTATTTGCATGCCAACTTACCCCTGGCGGACAACACGCAGCGCACGCCAGCGGTACGTTACTTACCGCTGGCGGACAATAAACGGCGCCCGCCAGCGGTAATTTGCTCGATTCTGGGATCAGCCGAGCCAACTACCGCTGGCGGGCTCGATATACTGTCCGCCAGTGGTATATTTAGTACCGCTGGCGAACACTGATGCCCTCCGCCAGCGGTAGTTAGCCCCGCCTCCTCGCACCTGCCTCATACTACCGCTGGCGTGCACCTTGGGACGTCCGCCAGCGGTACGTCTACCACCAATGGCGTGCTCGATAAATTGCCCCCCAGCGGTAATAGCGCTGGCGGGCGCCCGGGGCCGTCCTCTAGCGGTAGGGTGGTGGCTATAAGCACATTCCTACTAGTGCCAGTACGTTACGTGTCTGGTACACAATTTATTGTTGTACGTAACGCTTTTTCTTTTAATCTCAACCGTAAAAATTGAGATCAACAGAGCATATATTTTTAGCCTATATGGATAAACGTGGTTGCTTTATTTTAGACCTTTATTTTGCTTTTAGTATATAATAGATATGTAGAGATTTAACTCAAACTGGAAAAACACACTACCACTGAATGTTCCACTTCCTAAAAATCGATACACCTATTGTATCTTTTGGTTCTTCCGATTCTCTAAGTCAGCAAGAACTTGCATATAATAATCATGAAAAATCCTAGCCTTGTTGATTTAAGGCGATTTTGTGTGCATGTTTCTAGTGCATACATAACTGTGTGAATCTGATCGTGCTACGCTAATTTCAGAAGATGTTTGTTCACTAGTAGAAAAAGGGCCTTCCGTCAGGAGTTTTAGTCCCGGTCGTGTTTGGGCTCGGGACTAATGTGGGCATTAGTCCCGGTTCTAACGGCTAGGACGTCTCATGGCTCCAGTCCCGGGTCGAACGACACCTTTAGTCCCGGTTGGAGACACCAACCGGGACTAAAGGGTTTTCGGCAGGCAGCCGTAGGGTGGGGCCAGCGCGAGTGCGTTTAGTCCCGGTTGGAGACACCAACCGGGACTAAAGATAGACCTTTAGTCCCGGTTGGAGATACCAACCGGGACTAAAGGCTTTCTCCTACATATCACCTTCCTCCCGAGCCATCTCCATTTTTCCTGCCCGAGCCATCTTCATTTTTCTCCTCTGTTTCCTCTCCCGAGCTCGAGTTCATCACCATTTTTTTCACGATTTGTCAAGATGGGCGGCGCCCCATCTATCCAAGGGTTCTAAAAGGTTAGCAACTTCATCATTTCATCCGTCATTGCTAGTTTAGCTCATTTCATTGCTAGTTTAGCTCATTTCATGTTGCTAGTGCTAGCTAGGTGTTTGATGAAATGCCTAAGTTAGTTTCTCATGAAGTACTAACTTAGTAGAAAAGATCCATGAAGGTAAATTAAAGTATGATTTGTGGGTTTTAGTGCCGTCCCGTCCCCGTCTCCGTCCTCACCGCCGTCGATCGCTCGCGCCGTCCCGTCGCCGGCACCACCTTGGTGAGCCTCTTGTTCTTATCTTTTTAAAAAAAAATCTTACTTGTATGATTTAGATGCATAGTTCATTGTATAATTTTCTTACTTGTATGATTGTTTTTTATGTATAGTGCCATGGTTTTGATATCCGTCCCCGTCGGCCCTCGTCCGGCCTATGATTCGGATGTGGTATATTATATTTTATAACTATTTGTTTCATTTCGTGTTTATGACAATTATGCCGACCAACTTGACATAGATATTTTTATCTAGGAGGCATGTGAATTGGAAATTCCAACTGACCCTCTTGTCGAGAAGTTAAATTTAGTTGAAAAAGAAAACGATGATTTGAAAGAAAAATTGAAAAGAATTGAAGAAGAGAAGATAAAATTGGAGTTGTATATTGCCGATGTCGTCGATGATCACAAGATCAAGATGGATGCAATACGCTTGAAGATTAGAAAGATTAGAAAATATGTCATTAATAAAGAGGCTTGGTATCATTATGTTGTTGGATCAATGGTTACCTTAGTTGCGATTTTGATTTTAGGCGATTTTGTGTGCATGTTTCTAATGCATACACAACTCTGTGAATCTGATCGTGCGACGCTAATTTCAGAGGATGTTTTTTTACTTATTTTGTTGGTTGTCACACAAGTGTTGTAGTAAAACTATGTCGATGTAGCATTATCGCCGGTCAATCATTATTCTTTATCAGTTTACTAGTATTCATTTTAAAGGGCTATCGAAGGCAGAGGCATTTTGACTCACGGGAGCATGTGCTCCCAGTTTTTAAAATTTGTTTTAAACACATCCGAAATGTCGAACAATCTGAAATAAAAATTCACGCTTACATCTCGACATTCTATGTGGTCACAAAGTTGTTTCACAACATTATTTTTTGTGTTGTGTGTAAAAAGACAAAATTTTGTGCCCTAAAAAAGGCTTTTCACGAGATATATTTTATCTTTTGCGTAGGCCATAAAAAAGTATTGGTTTTCTGCGAAACTTGGTGTGCGCACATAGAATCGAAATGTGCGAGCACAATTTCTATTTGGAATTTTTTACAATTCAAAATATTTTTTTCCGGTGGCAAAAGCTTATACTTGCATGTGCCAAAAAGTGACTTTCACGCTATCTACCTATCAATTGCATGCGGAATGAAGCAATCGGATTAACAATTCAAGCTTCCCTACAATATAAGAATTAGTTTCAATTTCCGAATTTACTTTTCATATAAATGAATTGCCTTTGCAAGAATCGTACGCACGCACTGGTCCAGCATCCATCGATCCATGATTGAAGACAAACTTTGTGACGAATTCATTATATCAATTATTGCTGCAGAAAAGGTGATAAGACGATCACCTTCACAGAAAAACAGGCTAGCTATATAGACACAGCCAAGAAAGATCGATATATAGATGTCCAAATGCATGCATATATAAATGTAGTGGCAGTCGATCAGCATATAGCTTTTTTCCTTTTGCATGCTTGTCACAAGTAGCGCCTTCACCAACATATGTACTGTTTCAGCGAGTGCATGGTAGTGCGTGCTACAATGTTTGCAATGTGCAAATGCTGTACCAGTTCATACACTGGAAAGCGCCGAGAACAGTAGAGCATGCACTGCACACTCGGTTCTCTTCTTTCATCCCAGCATCGTCAAGGTTCTCTGGTACTTCTTGTACTACGAGAAGGTATCTTTGAGGATCGTAATCATCATCTTTTGATATTCTAATGCACGCCGTCTTTTGTACTCAGCTTTGGTCAGGAGTACGGTGTCCTTTTCAATTACCACTTTTTTTTTAGCTTTGGTCAAAGATAAATTGATCAAGTGGAAGTGTCTAAGTCTCATTCGGCTAAGAACTACTGAAGTCTCGGTCGTTTTACAAATTTCTTTCATACATGTCTAAATATATCCACGTTGATGTAACAACTTGTCCACATTGTGCAAAGAAATGTATCGTTGGTTCTCGTTGTTAAGAAATATACTATAAAATTTACATAGGGCACAACCGGCGGTCACACCGCCTCTAGGCACATCACGCAACAGCCACGCGCCCTGCGCGCCGACCCACCGGACGATTAAATGGCCACGTCGACCAACAGAGGGAACAACGTAGAAGCCCATTAGACCGCACCTTGGACCGGTCTCCTCCTCAACAGTAGAGAGAGGCGATTTTTGAAGACACCCGTCGATCCAGCTCGCTCGCCGGCGATCTGCGGGATCCCTCCGCCTCCGGCGGCGGGAGGGTGGGGAATCCCCAGATCCTGGCTTGTATATAGTCTAGGTTTCGGTAGGGTACCGGCCGGCGGCGTTGTGGAGGTGGTGGTGCTGTCGGTGGCGGAGTTTGTGTCGGCCCCTTTCCCCTTCTGCGGCGGAGGTCTCCGGAGCTCCGGCGTGAGGTGCTCGACTTCCCAGCGCTCATGGCTTCTCGAGTGCTTGTTGTTTCTTCCAGGTCGCGTCGCCGGGCGGCGGATCGGGAGGTTGAAGATGGTTTGCAGGTTTTCCGCGGCGTTTTCGGTGGTCCATGGCGATGGATCCATGGATTCGTGGATCGGCGACTTCCCGTCTGCAGAGAAGCTGGCTCCGGCGTCCAAGGCATGTGGAGGAGCAGTTGCAGCGGCGCGCCGTCGACCCGTCTTGGTCGTTGACTTCGCCGGGATCCAGAGAGGGCTTGGTTGTAATTTCTTCTGTTTCTCTGGATCTTTCTGTATGATCGGAAAATCAATATAATCATCTTTTACCCCGCTAAAAAAAACGTAGAAGCCCGGCCGCGGCCCTCTCCGCACTGCAGCAGCCGACTCCGGCCCTACTTCGTTGTGCTGCCATACATCAAAACGTCGTTGCCGCCACAAGCTGCTATGGAGTGAAATATGATTATGTCTAAATTCTAGTAGACGGCCGGAACCTCAATTATTGACTTTTTGCGAGCGAATATTAGCACACGTTTCATAAAAATAAACCGTGTGAGATCGATAGTAAATCGCAAACACACACGAGTAGCTGAAATTAACCGTATGCGATTACGTAACACATCGCATATGATGATTCTGAAGAAAGTGTACTATGTGATATTTCACACTGGTTGGCCTAAGAAAAGCGTGTGTGATGTCATGCACTTCGTGCACGAGTGGATCAAGTAGAATTGGTTTTTAATTTACAGAGTAGCCGATCTTTGGAACGCACACGAATCGGTTCTTCCGTGTTCGATTGGGTGGATTAAATTGGCTGATATGTACTAGCGGTCCCTGAAACTAATTAGTGCAGAATATGCTCAATATGCATGTATGCACATATGTTCGATCAAGGATAGAAGCATGATACTAAAACTGGGATCTTGATCGAACGGGTCATGAATAGTCGACCAATTCATAACTAGTCTGAGATGGTCTCAACAATGCAATGGGCAGTTGGTGTACCAATATTTGCAGTAGTGGTATGCATCATCATCATCATGTCTTGTTGAACACTTTTCATGCACTTATAAGATGGTCCACAACAAAGCAGGACCAGTAGCATATAAACTGCACCAGTTTTTCCAACAGGGCGTCTCTATGCAAAAACAGATTTCTACCTTTCTGGCCAGTTTGACACGGCCGTGAGGTGTCTGGCTAGCTAGCTGCTAGCAACCTTTCAGCCCCCTAGGGAAGGTGAAACTGTTGTTGTTTATCTACAAGCCTAGAGCTTACCTACCAAGTGAGGTGGGGATGTGATGTGGGTTGGTCCCGATTTTCACGGATTTGTGCGGAGGGAAAGATGAACACGAAGAACACGCGATGAACACGAAGAACACAAAGAGGGGAAATCTCACACAAGGGTAAATAGCAAGTAGCAACTCGGCAAGACTCAATTGGTAACAAATCCCCGAGGGTAGCCCCCAATTCTCCTCTCCCAAGCACACCTTACTCTTAGAATTGTTTGTCCAATTGGTCAATCCAACCAATCCAATCTAGCCACTCAAAGAGGGAAGATTAGCAAGTAATCGCAACTACAAGCGGAAGCCTTGGTATCCACGCAGGGATCTTCTCCTCAAGAGGAGGCCTTGGTTCATCTCCACAAGGGGAGGCCTTGATTCATCTCCATAGGAAGAAAGAGACACTTTGAGAAGAAGAAGTAAGGCTCTACTTTAGTTCTCAAATCATAGTCTAACCCTAAATCTAGATGGGGAGGTTCTATTTATAGTCTAGGTAGGATAGGGGTGGATAAGTGAGGGGACACGGGCCCTCAACCCGTCAGGTTCCCCGACGCAGCGGTAGTACCGCTGGGCAGGCCTTTAGCAGCTTCAGAAGTCAACTCGGGCGGTAGTACCGCTACCCCCAGCGGTAGTACCGCTGCGGTACCGCTGGCGCTACCGGCAGATCAAACAGAGGCCCATTTTCGGCGGTAGCTTCAGCGGTAGTACCGCTGGCTGGCGGTAGTACCGCTGCCCCCGGCGGTAGTACCGCCGCCTGGGACTTCTTCCGAATCTTCTCTCCTTCTCCTTCGTCTTGTCGCTTCCTCCTTCTCTTCCACGCGTACGCCTTGGATGATCTTGAGTCTTGGGCTTCCTTGGCATCTTCCCGGTTGTCCGTACTCGTCGTATCAAACCTAGCATAACAAAAGGGTAGATGCTCAAGTAGTATACCATCCAAAGGGACACGAAGTGGGTTCTCGTAGAGGAATGAGTTCACCTTTGAGTTCGATGACGACATGGGATGTGTTGGGTTGCTTAGGGCAGGTTACACTACATCCGGATGGAGATGCTTCGATGTTGATCCAACAAATATGAGTCAGGAAATAATCCCATAAAACAAGTATTCATCATGTACACATGCATGTCTCTAGCCAGCATGGCAATTAGAGGAGACAACGTGTTTGGTTGCTTGCATTCTTCTCTCAAATTGTTTTGCAAGGAAGGTTTCTATTCTCTGTGTCTCTGTATCCTAAGATCATACATAATTATAATTTTACTGTCCATTTGGTCTCTCGGCTTATATTGGCCTACATATGTATCTGGTAGTTTACGCTAGCTGCATGCATGGTTATAATTAAAACCTAGTTGAATGCTACCTGCTATAAGTCAGAAAAAAAAACTTCACTGGGCCAACTCAGTGCTCTAATTTAATTAATAGCACTAGGGAGCAGCGTAATTAAGTTCATGCAGCAGGCACACACATGCATGACCTGCAGTGAACTGACGGGGGCGAGTGAGAAAAACATGCGTTCGACTGACTCCAGATGAGCCGGGACTGATGCACCTGCAGTTGTGGCAACGATCTACTTTTGGTTTGTTACCTAAGGGCAACTCAGAAGACATCCCCTATAACTTCTCTCTATGTCTTTTTGTTCTCAACTTGTTCCACCCAAGAGCATCATGTATTGGTCCAAAATTGTCAACAATCTATACTGGTTCTCGAGCATGTAGATGACAAAAGTTATGGCTTTTGGAGTTTGTTATCCCCAAGCTTAATCTATGACTGGTGACATGCACACCCTGCAATGCGCCATATTATCAGGAAATAAGATTGAGAGCACTCGAAATTAGAAAACAACTGGACAATCATTTTTACCTATAACGACATTGTCCAAAACACTGAAGTGCGGGGTTATGACAAAACACAGAATAGACAAGGGTGTGGTATTGCTAGAAGTATGGATCATACTCTGGTTTACTGGTTTACTCGCCCGCCGGTGTGGTACTGCTAGATTTTTTTTTGAGAACCGGGTATTGGTAGATTTAGTTACCGACAACGAACAAATTCACTAGTAGGCCTAGCCCAAAGAATGATGTATAGTAGGCCTAGCCCAAATAATCAATTTTACTACTAGCAAAGACATAAGGATTAAGTATAGTTTTCACCCCAAATGTCATGCTATAGACAACATTCATCCTGAACTTGAAAACCAGATGATTTCAACCCTCAAATGTACCAAACCGGATGAATAACCCTGGTAGTGGTTTCTCCCGGTTGAACCGGCGGTCCGGTCCGGTTTTCTAAACTATGGGTCTAGCCCAAATGATGTGTAGTAGGCCGAGCCCACATACTCAATTTTACCACTCTAGTAAAGACGGAAATGCATGGGCTGATGGGCCCGAAGTCCATTACTGTAACAGCTTTCTAAAACCCTAAACCTATCCTCCGCCATTTCTAATTCCCCATCACGCCACCGCCATCGCCCCCACCTTCTCCGACGAAACCCTAACCATGGCGTTGCGCGGCGGAGCCTCCCGCTCGTTCCTGGCCGCCGTCCGTAGCCGCACTGCCTCCACTACCCCGCGCCTCCGCGCGGCCCCCGTCCCCGCCGCCCCTCCCCGCCGAATCCCTGCCGTCGGGCCCTCCTCCTCCCCTTTCGCCACCGCAAGGTAGTCGAGCCGAAACGCCTCCACGATTCGCTAGGAGTTCGATGATGTGATCTGTTAGTAACAGGTGGTTTTGATCCGTGCAGGCCATTGGCGGCGCTGATGGGGTCACCGGCGGTGTTGACCGCAAGACTGACGGGGTACTGCGCGTCGAGCGCGCGGGCGTGCTGTGAGCTCTCCCAGGGTACCCTCTTCTGCCGCACTTGTCAGGATCGCTAACAAGTTAGTTGTCATGAATGTGTTTGCATTCACTTTACGATATCGTATCTGTTTGCATCAAAAGCTACTCCTTTAATTCTGAATGTACAATTGTTTTGGGGAACGTTCTAGATCTATAATGAATGTTTGTGATGTTTTTATGTGTGCATTTGGAGGATTGTTATCATGGGCATTGAAATTTTCAGTTGGCATGTGGGTTGCGGCCTGTGGGCATTGTTTTCAGTAATTTGCTTAACTGCTGAATATGTGCATTTTGGCAAACGGGTTTTGATTTCCAAAGTATCTAGGTACAATGTGCTTGGTATTTTAGTATGTTATGCTAAGTGGATATTGCTTGATGCAGTATAGTCCGTCATGATAATAATACAGTATTGAACATATATGGTATTGAAATTACATGGAAATGGGGGTTCCTACTGAATTCAAGGGGTGGAAAGACATGTTGCCTTTGTGCAGAGGACTATACGAGCTGAATCCTTTGCGATGCTATAAGGTGTTTGCACACTAATTACTACTCCCTCCGTTCCACAATATAAGATGTTTTAGGTGTTTCACATGTTGTCTAGATTTGGACTAAAAGGAGAACGTATACGCTAAAACATGTCTAGATACATGTGTATACATGTGAATGTGGAAAAGGCCTAAAACATCTTATATTGTGGAACGGAGGGAGTACTACCCTGTAGGAGCCATTCGACCAGAAGCATATCTTAGGATCATGCTAACTTGATAATTGGGCAAATTGTGATCCCATAATTAAAGCTGCACTTTATTTGTGGTTAGAATGAGTGTGAGCTATAGTTAAACCATATAGGTTAGCCTAACCAAATACTTGTGTTTATTAACGAACCTATTAAGTTTAGAATGTGAAATGTTATTTGCCTGGGTTTTGTGTGTTATCTTATTGGCTTATTGCACTTCTTGCTGAGCTAGCTCCATCCTTAATTATGGAGATTAGAACGCTTTGATGAGGTTAACATAACTATGCACCTCATAATTCACTGCCAAACACTCCTAAATGTGATCTTGTATTCTTGGTTATCAATTTCTTGGTCAGACATATTTTAGTTGTTTGTGATGCAAAAAATATTCCTTGGTTTCTTTCTGGTATTGTTTGTGAAGTTTTGACACACTATGATTTTTTGGTCCAATGCAGTATGCACTATATGGACTAGACTATAGGCTGGTGCCTACTGCTTGATCCCTGACTTGTCGGGCTAGATGTCCACCTTCTAGAACGGTGGTAATATCTACTGATGGTCTGTGATGAAACATGATTTTCGTGCATAAATTTAAATTGTTCGGCGACCAAATTGGTACTGTAGCGTAGTGTGGGCTACTGGGCTTTGTCTGATGGTGTATCCAATTTATTCGTTTGATGAATTCATGTTACAACAAATACATGGGCACAAAATTGGGATTTTATAGGGAAAACTGAGGATGGTGGTTAATGCAGACGACAGACATAATGATTTGGGACACTTTCCCACAGATGATGTAGGTCTATCCTTTCCCACGATTGTTTCTGCAACCATGAAATTAGATCCTTTGTGTGTAAATGGTAACCACGAGTTTTTAACCGTGTAAGGATCGTTAGGTCGTTGCATGGTAAATATCTCAGTGAGGATAGCCAAGTTGCAGATGCAGCCATGTCCCCGTAATGGGCGTCTCCAGTATGGAGATACACAGGATGCATCCGTGCCCCTGTACCTTTGCCTCTCTTAGGGAGTGGTGACTTATTATAACATGCCTCCTTGCATTTAGAGCCTTCCTAACAAGTATTTGATGCACCTAAGCATCTTTAGGTGTCGCTGCAACTGCCCTAGGATGCTAAATCGTCGCTCGTGCCTTCGCCATCTAGCGTATGGTATCTGCAAAGAGTGTCGTGGCACCGTTGCCTGGCTGCCAGGGTCTTGGAGACAAGATTGTGCCTCCCTGCACTCTGATCAAGCATCCTGCCCTGTCCCAACTTTGGCCATCTCGTCTTCCATCCTGGATGTACTCCTTCTGTGAGGAAGTAGTGAGGGGCTGTGGTTGCTTTGGTGAGGGAGAGGGAGGGATGGCTGCTTTGGTGAGGGAGAAAGGAGGGGTTGTGAGCTGCTTGGTGCTTGCTACTGCCCCAAGGAAGGAAATTAGGAGTTGTGGCGGGATGGCGGCTATGCTTTGGGAGCAGGGTGCCCTAGTGGAATTAAGTTACGCACCACATGGAAAGAGAAATGCCTTGTCACTTTGCCTCACCTTACCGCCTTGCCTTGAGCACTTATAAGTTAATGCGTGGCCTAGTGCCCCATCTCGGCTTACTTCTTCTAAAAGCATGGTCCTATGTAACAAATGAAATGGAAAACAACTACTCCGTATTCTTGGAATGTAATCAACGTTTTAGGCAAATAGATAGATAGTCCTTCTGTCCTTGGTATGTGTTGTTGCTGCAGTGCTGATGGTAATGCACATAACCACTGATAGGTATGTTCGATTTACAACTTGAAGTGTATATGAGCAGCACACTAGCTTCCTCTAAAAACCTGTGGCAATTTGTTCAGAAGATAAATTCAGAGATATTCTTGCAAACATATACAATAGAGCTGTTTCAATCACTACACACTACCCAGTGCTAGTATGTCTGATAGAGTTATGTGTTATTGTGACTGAAAATAATTCTACATTTTAGCACACAACGAGGAGAACAAAATTGCACCTGACCGGTAAAGGATAATTGGTTTGGAAGGAGGTTCTTTCATACTGTTCAGTGAACATCAATGAAAGCGATATTTTCAGGAAAACATATGTAAAAAAAATGGAAATAGAAAACCAGAGATAGACTGTTTACTTTTAAATCCTTGCATGCAATGCATGTGGATGTTTGCCTTATGTCTGAAAATCGTACTGTAAACTATCACTTAAATGGTTCACTGACCAAAATGTTAACCCATATGTATTAATCCATTAGCCCTAGCATTATTATTTCTTTCATTCTTGATTTTGAACTATATTCTCATGTACATTGTACAGTATGAGTGTGCATCAGTTTGTACTGGTTCCCAATTCTTGTGCACTGATCTCCTATTATTTTAGACATTCTAAAAATATGCGAGCAACCCCCTGTCTAACAAATTCTTGTCATGTAGTCGTAGTTTATAACAACATTATGAAAGTTTGGTTGATTTGTGGATTTCTGTTGTTGGGATCTGTTAAGAAATGGAGATGGTGAATGACGCTTGGACAACCAGTTTAAAGCGAGTGAAGTGCTGGCGTTCAAGCAATGTAATGTTATTTTGGCAAACTTATTTCAGTAAAAAATATTAATACAAATTAAATAGCTGCGACAAAATAAATGATCAGATAATTAGACGTGATAGTGAAATGATAGTTTTTACCCTACGTCCCTTCTCTATTTTTTCTGTTACGTGATACTTAAAATAGCTAGAGTTTTATAATATGTTAATTTCCTAAGTATCAAGCACTCTATATCTTCATTCTGGCTAGGTGGCTACATAGTACATATCCTAGGAAAACTCTTCTAACTTTCATCATTATGGGGTGTTGTTAAGTATGACAATCCTTGACAATTGAGTGACCGATAATCGTCCAAGCCAAGGTTTTCCAGTTCTGTTTATGCCAAGAATGCAGCCTTTTCGTACCATGATGTCCTTTCACCACTGCCTAGTCTCAAACACCTACAGGCCACAGCTTTGCTTACTGCTGTTGACTATGCAAATTTAACATGTGTCGAAACTGTTTGAATAAGACGTACTGATTTATATAAACATCACGTATTTTCGGTGCTGCTGTTTTTTGTATGATTTTCATATTAAACCCACCTGACATATGACCTTGTTTTGCAGGTAACTGAAGCGGGAGTCGTGGTCCTTGGCAGCAAGGATACAGTTATTTTGAGATGCGCACCTATTGGAAGCTCTTCTGGCCTCAGTTCCTTTTTCAGCATTTATAAGAAACTCCCCTCTCCTAGTGCTAGTTATTGTGTGTCAGCGTGAATTCTACTAGATCTCTATATAAATAACGTCCTGTTAATCAGCACATGACTTTTCAGTCTGATATGAAAACAGTGCCTGAACACTGACCAGTTTCATTGGATGGTTATCGTTTGTGAAAGTGTCTTTTTTTTCTATCACAGGAGGCATCCTTTTTTTTTTTCTGCACGAGTTTACTTTCTGAGTGAATTTGCTACTGAGAACGCTTAATAGACGAAACCTGAATTATGGTCTGTGAGTATTACTGTGATGAAAGTGTAGGGTTTTCCTTCATCCATCATCTGACATCCGGGTAACATAGACAAGTGTAACTTATCATGCAGTAAAGGTGTCAGATAGCACCGACGTACATAGTTATTCCAGTAATCTAGTCCATCAGATCAGAGGGGGCTGGGGAGTGGTTGCTCGGGACGCAGATGGAGACCTGTGTGGTTCAGGTGCGGGAAGAACTGAATATGTCCGTGTCTACATGCCCTAATACTTGCCCAACAGTGGGGTATGCACCATGTACATGTCGAAACTGATGCACAGATTCTCGTCCATCCTATTTCGTCAAGAGAGTATGACATTGCTCCGAATGGAGTTCTTTTTAGGTAGATCAAGGCACTAGCTTTCCTGAACTTTAGTTCATTTTCAATTTCGTTTTGCCCAAGGGCATGTAATAAATTGGCTTTAGCGAGCTATGGTGCGAAGATGGTCTCGGACCCCCAAGCTGTATGGCCGGGTCGAGTTCCTACCTTTGCCCAATGTCTGGTTGCCCAAACATGTGTATTTAGAACGTTAGTTAGTTATGGCATGGCTTTGCTGTAAAATTCAAACCGGTGCATCATTTTCAATACAAATATGGCCACAATCGGAAGGCCAGCATGCTCATTTCTTGGGAAGTTAGGAACGAAAGGATTACCCACGTTTTTCTGGAAAATGCTCTTACCAGTATCACTATGAAGTGTCACCTGCAGGCCATCAACATCACCGTTCGTCGGCGGGGAATGCGGTGCGCCGTCCTGAATTCTGCAGAGAGCTACACCGTGTCGCGCTCGTTCACTTCTGGCAGAGTTCTCTGCTACTATTCCACAGCCACGTTTTTTGACACGACGAGATGTTTTCTCGCGGCCATTCTGAATCGAACATCCAGACATCAAGGGCGGATGATCCACTGTACTTGAAGAGCAGGCAGTCTCCTTTGCCGACGCCGTGATCATTGACAAACTCTTTCCACCCAGACCCGAGAAGTACTTGGTGAGCATCGCTGGTTACTCCAATGCTCCAAGATTTGCCACTAGGGGCCTTCAGATTTATGTCTTCAGAGATGTGCCCGTTGAAATTCTTCGCAAAGCTATCAGGTATGCTCTACAACAAGAACAACTGTTATTACTTACGTTTCTTCATTTCTAGTGTATACAGTAATATAAGTCTAGATCCATGCTTGTATGTGAGGCGAGCTCAGGTTGGACCCACCACTTATCCACGTAGGCGCGGGACCCACATCATATCCACCTCACCTCATGGGACCCACCTCACCGCAGCTAGACCAGAGCCGCGCCCGTGCCCGTGCCCCATCTTCCTCTTCTCCGGCAACGGAAACGAGAGATGTCTACCTCCTCCGCCGCCTCGCACTCAACATGGCGGCGATTTGGTGCAGTGCCACTGACAAGGTGCCCTGACTGCTCACGCCCAGAGCCTCTCAAGCGTTGGGTCTGTAAGACCGATGAGAACGGAAATCGTGGGCGCGAGTTTCTTACTTGTTTGAGCAAGACAACGCGGGGACGGGATGGCAAGGTTAGATCTCAGTTCTTTCGCCTTCGTTTGCTATGATTTCTCCGAATTTCGTTTTAGCTCGTCGAATTTTGGGGTGAATTTGAGATCTAGGGTTCATGTTGTTGTTTTCAGATCCTCAAGAAATGTGGCCATTTCGAGTGGGTGGATGATTATGTTGAAAGGCTTCAATTTGAGGGCCTCCTCGATTCAGATTTGAGGCCAGTTGGGGAGCTCAATTTGCCGCCGCCTGCTGCAGAAAATTGGGTGGAGAATTGGAGCTCGGGAGCGGACAGAGCCGTGCCGGCGGCGAGGAATGTGCGCAATGCTGCACTGCCTGCGGAGTACGGACTGAACGAGGAACTGAAGAAGATCAAGAACCATCTGAAGCAGATGGTCGATTTGCAGAAGCAAGCAAATATCATGGCAGTAGGATTTAGGATTTTATGGTTCTATCATTGTTCTGTTTTTCTTTTACCTGTTGTTCATCCGTCGTTATCTAGTTGTGGGTTTGGTTGGTCAATTTAGCTGGGTATGTCAAGGCAGAGGACGCGATCTGTGCGCCATGCCAAGTTCATGTAACTGAATCGAAGAAGTAATTTAGAAAGTTCGTCTGTTCTTCACGCAGTTTTTGTTCTTCAGTTAACGGGTGCCCTCAGTCAACCTAGTGTAGACCAAAGTTCAGTTTCGAGTAAAAAAACGTTCTAGGCTACCGAATAGCTGTTGGGCCGTGAGAAAATAATCAGTCCCAAATAGAAAAGCAGCCCACCCGCGTAGGGCACCCTTTTTTATATAGCATAGAGGCACCCATGTTTAGCTAAAAATGTTTCAACTAAAACCACTAAAATAAAATGTTGCTTCGGCAAATAAATTTCTTACAAACATATTCTTCTTTACTTGTATTTGCTTTGGCCCCATTTTTGTTACTTGTCTTAGCTCATAGAAACAAACATATGCTTCGGCAAAATGCTACTTGTTTTACTTGTCTTAGCTCATAGAAAATTTACATCTTTTAACCTTTAAAAAATACTTCTGTTACTTGTTTTTGTTAATGTAACAATGTAAATCAAATGCGGCAAAATGCAAAGAGTTAGCACATGTTTTACTTGTCTTAGCTCAAAAATAAAATTTGCATGTCTTTATTATATACTTCTGAGAATGCAAAGAATATTATTTGTCTTTATTATGTACGTCTTAGAATGCAAAGAATATTAATTGTTCGTATAACATATCAGAAAAAGCAAGGAGCAAAATCAAGAAAGTACAATATTATTTGAACGAAACATAGATATATTAGCACGAACAATACATAGATACATATAGTAGCACCCTTACATATAGTAGCACCCTTACAACTCATGAGAACATACTCGTACAACTCATTACTAATAACTAGAAACTAGATGGAGACACGACACGACAGGACACGACAAGGGAAAGTAAATGACACAAAGTAAATAAAACTTAAACGGGGCTTCACCATCTTCACTCTGGGCTAGCTTCACCAACATCTTCTTGCTCGGGTGCCCCTTCTTGCTCACTCCTCGTCGTTGAGGTTGTAGGGGAGCCTGTGCATATGGTTGGCGGTGGGGAAGGCCGCATCGAAGTTGGTGTAGATGTTGTACATCGTGAACGCGATGAACTCAGAGCCGCACCAAAAGACTTGCCCGAGGAGCGCGTGGGCATCCAACAGGTTGGCGAAGATGGCCGTGAGCATCACGACGTTGTCGAGGCTGTCACGGGTTTCGTGGAGGCGAAACATGGGCCGCATGCCCAGTGGGCGGTTGAGGTGGCGATAGCCGGCGGCGAGGAACTCACGGGTGAGGTCGAACGGGGACCTCCACCTCGATATCGCCCACACGCAGAGGGTGTTCTCCACGAACACACCGGGGGGGGGGTAGAGTTCCTCCGGGGACGTGCGCGGCGGCCAGTACGTCACTCCGGTGAACTCCATCTTGGCAGGCTGGCTTGATGTGCTTCGAGAGAGGACGAGAAGAGGAGATGGATCTGGCTTGTGTGGAGAGGGGAGAGGAAGACAGATGTATAAATAGAGAGGAGAGGAAGAGAGGATGAATCTAGGGTTGGCATGTGTATCGGTGTGCGATTACTCTCCCGTGTGTAATGCGAGTCTGAAAAGAGCTCAGGTTTGTTTTCCAGTCTGAATCAAAGTCTGAAGCGTCGTGTCGTCAATTGCTTCGGTGCGACGGGTCAGCGTGCCTCTGAATCGGCGTGCCAAATGGCTGCGGTGCGACGTTGGAAGGCATGCATGCAGTCTGAATCGCCGCCACTAGGCCACGAATGCATCTAAAGGCTAAACGGGCGCGTAGCACAACGGACACCACGACGGCCCAATGGTCCATGTAGAGTCTAGAATGACTTTGTGTCAATGACATGTGGACACTACACACGGTGGGCTCCACGAGTCAGTGACTCAAAGTCGTGCTACACACAGTCAACCAATCCGTGCCCCAACTGCCCACCCGAACCCTATTTGTGTTGGAAAAAAGAAAACATTAGAAAACAGGCCAGCCAATCAGAGCGCGGAACGCGAGTCTCGCGGATCGCCGTGGCTCAGCCGATCGCAAGCGTCCGCGCTAGATTCCTTCTAGAAGGCGTCGATCGGACGGCCAACGGCCAAAACGCTGGAGTCTGCGGGTTTCCTTCTAGAAGGCTTGATCGGACGGCCAACGTAGGGATTATCCAATGGCCACAAATCAGAGCTAGGGTTAGCGGGGTTATGCGGGGTTTCGTCTCGGTCAACGGGGTTTTGTGATGGTTGACCAAACTAGGGTTGAGCATAACTAATTCAACAAAAATCAAAATAATATGAAACCTGCGCACATAGTCTTCTAATGTTGTATGCTAACGAGAAAAAAATATAAATATGATTTATATACATTTTTACGAAAAATCCTTAAATCAAGTGAGAGATCTCAAATACTTTAAAATTAGCATAACTAATTCAAAAAAATCAAAAAAATATGAAACATGCGCACATAATCTTCTAATGTCATATAGTAACGAGAAAAAAATATAAAGGTGGTGTACATACGATTGCACGAAAAAGTGTTCACCCAAATGTGATATCTCGAACAGAGTAGTATGGATTTCAAGGGAGAGAGGAGGAGGTTTTCGGTGACTAGGGTTGAGCATAACTAATTAAAAAAAATCAAAATAATATGAAACCTGCGCACATAGTCTTCTAATGTTGTATGCTAACGAGAAAAAAATATAAATATGATTTATATACATTTTTACGAAAAATCCTTAAATCAAGTGAGAGATCTCAAATACTTTAAAATTGGCATAACTAATTCAAAAAAATCAAAAAAAAAATATGAATATTGTTTACATACATTTGTTTTATTTGTGATTTTCAATTAAACATAATTATTCAAAAGAAAATAAATAATATAGTAACGAGGAAAATTATTTGGCTGATTTAGACAAGGTGGAAAAAAACTTGCTTAGAAATGGGGTCGTTTACCCTACCTTTGGAGCTCATTTAAAACACATTTTTAAGGATTTAGAAAAAGGCCTCGGATTGATGACCAAGTTAGATCAAACGACGTGCATAATAGTTTGAAATCATTGCAACATTCAAGCTTAGCAGAAACACCAGGTTCAAATTTGAATTTTGGCTCAAATTTGAATTCAAATAAGCAAGTTGTCATAAACATCATTCCAAGTTATTACAACAACATAAGTGCCAAATTATTACAACAACATCATTCCAAATTATTACAACAACTCAAGTGCCGAATTATTACAACAACACAGAAAATTCCAAATCTATTTTTTTGTCTCTTCTTACCACTCGGTTTCTTCTTCTTCTCAACTTCTACAGCATACAACTTGTTGATACTCCTTCTTTTCTTGCCAAAACCACTAGGCCCAGCCACAGCATAGCCAAGACGTTCAGTTTGGACAACATCAGCAACAGTTTCAGTTTGGACAACATCAGCAACAGTTTCAGTTTGCACACCAAGGTCCAGATCTGATTCAATTTGCACACCAAGGTGCAGAACAGGTTCAGTTTGCTCACCAAGGTCTAGAACAGGTTCAGTTAGTGAACTGAAACTTCTCTTCTTTCTACCACCATTGAGCCTTGCTTTTTTCTGTGGCCAGCATTGTTCAACAACAAGAGGTGGGCCTTTTTCCGCACGCTTCCTTCTGAAAATAAATCATATCACTTGGTTAGACTGAAACAAGCAGCAAAAACAAAACAACACACACAACAAAATTAACATACTTTGGCCTTTCCGGAGTGTAGCGGCATTGTGTGGAACCAATTCTATGCCCAAGTACCTGACACACCTTGCATCTGTTTTGTTACCTTTTTTAGCTCTTTTTGGCTTCTCTTTCTCCTTATCTTTATCTTTTTTCTTTCTTTCTACTACCACCTTTCTCAAACCAAGCTTTGAATCTGCTCTGTTTGGGCCTCCCAGCCTTTCTTCTAGTGAGGGGTGGACACATGGAAAATTCAAATTCCACCTCAGGCCACTGCGATTGGTCTGTCAGTGCTGGAATTGGAGTTGCATATGCAGCCCTGAATCTTTGCACTGAGTAATAATCATGCAAATATGGGTGCATATTTAACTTGGGTTTAGATGCCAAAAAAATTATGGCATGCTCACATGGTTTTCCAGTGTGTTGCCACTCTAGGCAGGTGCATTCATGCAAATCAGTGTCAACAACATGCCTCTTGCCACTCTTTGTATCTCTAACTTCAGCACCCCACAATGAAGATTTCTCAACAGATATATGTGAAAGCTTTCTGCTCTGTTGACCACTTGTTGTACCACTGCCGGAAGCTTATCCCCTTCCAAAATCACCAATTCTTCTTCTCAATTCCCACAAGCGCATGATCATGATCCTGATTTGGTCCACCATGTCATGCACAGGCAAGTCTTTCAACTCCTTCACCTTGTTGTTGAAACTTTCTGCCAAGTTGTTGTTGATATGATCGCACTTGATTGCAGTATTAAAACCTGACCTATACCATAACAGAGAATGGTAGGTGTTCAACCATGAAGCAAAATCATTCTCACTACATGCTGCCATTATCTTACCAAGGTGATAGGAATGTGTCTGTGTGGTGTAAGATCTTGCTGCCGGCCACATGCGCCCAAATTCTTCTCCTCTGAATTTTTTTATCAGATTCATCCACATATGGCCAAAGCACTCCCTCTGCTCAGCATGAGGGAAAAAATCTTCACTGCATTTTCTAGCCCTTTACATGCATCTGTGTGGATGGCCAAAGGTGATACTGGCCCTATGCATCTTTTCAACTGCATCATGAACCATGTCCATGATGCCTCTGTCTCTGACTGAAACATTCCAATGGCAACAGGAAACATCCAGTTGTGTCCATCAAGAGCATTGCATGCTGCCAGCCAACCATTCCATTTTCCAGTCAAAAAAGATGAGTCGATGCTCAAATATGGACGACACCCTGCTTTAAATCCATCTATGCAAGGCTTTAAACACATAAAAATTTGCTGAAATAAACCTTGCCATCCTCTTTTACCTCAGTATCTATCTCCACCACACTGCCAGGTGACCTCTTCTCCACCTCTGCTTTAAAACTATACAACATCCTAAATGTATTTGCCCAATCACCATATAATTCTTTCATTGCCCTTTGTTTTGCCTTCCACACTGTGGTATATTTCAGCACAATGGGATACATCTTTTCCAGGTCAACTTTAAGTCTCTTTGCTGTAGTGTTTGGTGTCTTGGCTAAAATAGGAGTAATCTTTTGTGTAATCCAAAGCTGTGATGTCATCCTTGAAACTTCTGTGAACTGCTAATACATGTATGCTCATGTGGAATTTGATTTACCCTGATTGTATGGCCATCAGGTTGTCGTCTAGCAGATATGTACCACTTGCAAGGGTTGGCACCTCCATCAAACCTTGGCACCTAGCATAAAATTTCTTTCGATCAGTCCACAGAGTCTTGGCCTCAAACTCATGTTTCACTGCATAGGTCTTGAAACACATCCTAAACTCATCCATGTTTGGCCACATCTTCCCCACCTCAATGACAGGGTTCTCTTTCATATACATGCACCAGCTCATCAGCATGTGCATCATCTACATCATCTGCAGCATCTTCCATCAACTCTCATCCACATCTTCAGCCTGAATTTGTGTTAGCATCAGCAGGCAAAGTAGTCATCCTTCTCCTTATCTCTGTCATCAACTGGAATTCCAAACATTTCGGCCATCTTAGTGTCAGCTATTGGTGCAATGACCAAATCTGTGCGTTCAGCTAATTCTACTAATTCCAATCAACAACAACCTTTCTAGCATCATGGCATCCCTATTCTGTATCTGCATCTGCGCAGCCCCTGTTTCTTCACATATCACTGTCAGTTCAGTAAGCATTGGCAACAACATCTGCTTCTCTGCAGCCCACTCAGCATCTGCCATCTGTGAAGCCATCTTTGATGGCACATAACCAACCCTGGAATCTGGGTTCAGATCAATGAGCTCTGCCCAAAAGGTTGCTTTTTTGCTTCCAACCTTCTTGTCGATCAATTTCATCAACCATATCTTCTCCATCCTCAATTCGGACATAAGCGTTCTTGCAATCATCATACCGTAGCAGTGATACCTCTTGTTCTGGACCCCAAATAATGCTCTCCCCAATTCTCTCCACCAAATTCTTCACTGCCTTCTCCTCCATGCTCTGAAGTTCTTGGGGATCAATATTTGTACATTTGACCTCCCAAATAATCCTCGTGTCTCTCTCAATGTTTCGAACGCTACCATCACCTAGCTTGGCCTTACAAGGAAAGAATTCAACTGTAAATTCGAAGCTAGGCGCAGAATCTCCCCTGTCAATGGCGGGAATCGGCGGGGTCAGCTAGGGGTGCAGGGGACGAGAACCAAATCGACTTAATAATTAATAAGCTAGAAGAGGGTGCGCATTACCGATTTGAACTCTCTCCGGGCTCCATCTCATTCAATCCACGCATACCTCTCCATGCTTCTCTGATTTCAAATCGGCCGGGAAACCGGGAAACAGAGCTTCAGGCCACAAACGCATCCAAAATTGAGGGGAACGAGACTATGGTTGCGAAATTACTCACCAGCGAACGTTGCGCCGCCGCCGAGAAAGGCGCTCCACCGCCGGCGAGAAGAAATCGTTGCCGCTGCCGGAGAAGAGGCACAGGGCGGCGCGGGCCGAGCGGGAGTGGAGCACGGTCTACTCGGGTCCGTGCCGTGGCAAATGAGTGGATCCCACCTGTCGGATGGAGCACATAACCACCCAGTTCTAACCTAATCTCAGCCTCCGTTAAGAGCCAGACAGCCGTTTTATCAGTTAGTCCTGTCTGAACTATTCCCACGCTAAGAAACGTCGCACCAGGGCTATTTCAGCCAACGTCGTCGCATCGTGGATAATTGCCCGAAACGACGTCGCACAGGAGCTATTCGCCCGTTTACAAAAGAGAACACATGCAAGGTGGCCCGGAGCAGGGGCTTCAGGTTATCCATTCCCAAAGTGGATTTCACAAAATAAAATGGTATCCTATTTTGCCAGATCGTGCGGATGCGCATACCACCAACCCATTTAGATTAATGTTACCCAAAGGCGACCTGGAATACAAGGCTGGCTGGATAAATGGAGGAGGAGAAGAAGGAAATTGGAGTTGGGGTGCGGTTACTCACCATTCTTTCGGTGAAGTCCCCAACCATGAGGTCAGAACCCAAAAGCTTCAGGTGAGCAGTCGGGTATTCTAGTAGCACTGGCGATGCTTCCTGTGGGCAAGCTCTGGGCACTGGTGTACAGTTACGCGCGGCACACCAGTCACTCCAGTGTAGGACAAAAATTGAGCGTCCGACACGTAGCTAGGCTAAGGAACTGGTGTCGAATTGTCGAAAGGTTGTTTCTTTTAACTATTCTTCTTGCAAACTAATGGCAACTAGCTTCAGCCCTGAGGAAGTCTTCGAGAGGTTTAAAACGGCACTCGTAAGTTTCAAATAATTCCAGAGAAAAAACTAAATGTAGATAATGGTGAACTCTAACGGTGTTCAAAAAACAATCGAATTCATTGTATTCTATGCGGAGAGAAAAAATTGACAAATGTGTGGATCTAGGTGCGGTGAACAATAAATATTTTCACAGCTCGAAATTTTGCTAGATTTATCTTTTTGTGTACTCTAGAATATATTTAGATTGGCACACTAGTAGAGTTCAACATTATCTACGCCTAAGATTTTTCCTGAAATTTTGAAACTTTCAAATGTCTGTTTTTTGAATTTTTAAAAAACAAAATGGCCTCCCCAACCCTCGGGCATCATCTAAGATTTTGGCAACTAAGAGCGCCTCAACCGACTCCGGCAGTGGCGACAGGGAGGATCTCTGTCGGCGGAGGGGAGGGGGGGGGGGGGGGGGTGCTCGGGGTGGCTCAGAATGTCGCGGCCGGGGTAGAGGGCGGCTTGGAATGGCGCGGGCGGCGAGGCTAGAGCGGTGGGGGAAGTCGGGGCGCGAAATTTGAGAAGAGAGAGGCCCGCAGGCTGGTGGGCTGTTATCGGCTTAGCCCTAATGGGCTTTTCCGAGTGCAGCATGTATCACTCGACATTATTTTTTCTTTCATTTTTATCCTTCATATTTCTTTATATTATTTCTGATTTCGTTTTATTTGTACATAAAAAATACCTAAACCTTTGCGGTCACCATACAACCTCGTTTGTCTAGTGGGCCCTCGGCAAACTATTCGACACTCGCACACACCTCGATTTTGATAGTGTCTAAAAGAATATTGGTTACGAAAAGCCTAATGCTCCACAAGGTAGCAGCTAAGAACATATTCAAAATAGAACAACGATTTTGTAACATCCACCGCGAAGGTATATTATTCAAGTTTCTGTTTTTAAAATGGGGTGCATAGCCCCAGCCTCTGCATCAATCGATGCACACTAAAACGTGTCTAGATACATTTGCATACATGTGAATGTGGACAAACGCTAAATCATCTTATATTAAAAAAATGGAGCGAGTATCATATAGTAGTATTATAGCCTCATGTTATTTATTGGTTTGTAGAATCCCAATACAAATATGTGTACAAGATTTACTTGCTATTAAAATATTTAGTTTTGCGTGCTATGATACCGTAACATAGGTAGATACCACTACCATCTTTTTCTTCATTAATTGTTGTGCCACGTCATATTTTTGCCAACATGATATGCATGATACTAGCTATGATACCCCGCCATAGCTAGTCTTAGTGAAGTCAAAATGGACTGTTGTAACCAAACCCGATGATGGATAAGGTGTGAATAGATAGATAGAATTGTATCAATCTCTTGTACTCCCTCCGTCCAGGATTATAAGTCTCCTAACGAAAATCTATTTGCCCAGGAAAATAAGGCCCCTTTAGCATTAATTTTTTTTGTCTTGATTAGTGTGCAGCGCCCTACCTCCTCCTCTAAACACACGCTGGACCATTGCATGTAATTATCTCTTCATGTTTATTGGACAAAACGGTTTTGCATGCAATATTTATTGTCTCACCAAATAAATAGCCACAGTTAACAAGAGAAAAGTAAGGATTTTCGTTCCAATCAGCTACTGCCTTGGTCGCGGTGCTCCTACTAAAAGGCCTAATAATCCTGGACGGAGGGAGTAACAAACCTACTCCCTCCGTTTTTTAATATCTCTACTTCTATAAAAACCGCAGTTGGTGATGATGGTGTGTCTGCCATGTTTCATCCAGAATCGTTCGATTTATATCTAACGGACAGGAACACCCACATTACACATTTGCAGATAACCCCTTGTGTTCTTTTCTCTCCCCCACCTCATCCAACCACCTGAAAATGGGGAAAAGCCCATCAGAAAAAAAGGGAAAAGCCGCTGTGAGCCCCCAGCTCCACCGCCCACCACAACTCCCACCTCGCCACCCCCTTCCCCATCTCCTCCATTGCCGACCTCGGTAGGCACACTGCTGACGTTGTCCCTCCGCCGGTGCCTCTCCCACCTCCTTCTCTTCCAAAGCAGTGCCGCCGCACAGCACCACCCATCACTTCCCCCTCCTCCCACGCCGGGCTCGACAGGCACGCCGGCGGCGCTGTCCCTCCGCCGGTCCATCTCCTGACTCACCAATTCCAGTGTTGCCGGCAAAACGAATTTCAGCTTTTGTATCACATTTTTTTCTTGATGTAGAGATGCCAATGGTCGACGATGGCAAGGTGAGGATTTATGCAGAGTTGGGCATCCCCCGAACGAGCAGAACCTCTTGGCGTGAGGAGACATGCCTGAGTATGGCCAGCCCTTGTGCCCTGTGGACAGTGATTTTTCTGCATCATGATATTATTCTAGGAGACGATCTGCATTATGAGCAAGTACGCAACTTGTGCAGTATACTATCACTGTTGGTATGTATGGGTGGCAATCTGATGCACTGGGTCACCGGTACTTTCGTTTCTATGTGTGAAAATCCTGGGTAGTTTATCCTTCCTACTTATGCATGGCTGCTTCACTAGAGTAACCTAATTATTTCTTGCTAATCGCTGCCATAAATTTCTGCACAAAAAGTTAAATAGTCTGATGTCGTTTGTTTGGCCACTTGGTTATGTTGATGAAGGAGAAGGGCAGTTGTTGGTTAAAGAATTGAGTGAAGAAATGGGTGGTCTATTTTGCACTTCTTGTTTGTTATGTTGGTTTGTAATTATATAATTCAACATAGTCAAGCGAAACAACTCGAAAAGGTGACTTAGCATGTGAGATGACATTCGTGATACAACTACTGAGATTTACTGGATTATTTTCTCTATCTTGAGTGATTATTCCAATTATTTTCTTGATCCCAATGTTTGAAATGATTTGTCGGAGAAGAAACATCATAACTCCAATACAAATTATTTTTTAAGCTTCCAGTTATAACTACTTTGCATATATCATAATGGCTACGGGCTAATTCCTTTTTGAGTGAACAAAGGCAATGTCCATCACCAAGCCGTTGACACTGGTTTGCAAGCATTGACCCGGAAAAGTGACATAAAAAATCATATCACGTAAAATAAAAAAACTCGATCGAATCTAAATTGTTGTTGGTATAATTATTGATAAATATATGAATAACAAAACCTTTGCTTTATTTAAGATCCTTATAAGGGTGAGAATAAATAATGACCGTGGCAACGCACGGGCATTAAACTAGTAAGATGTTTTAAATGGTACACATGTTGTTTAGGTGCATACTAAAATCATGCACACAAAAATGTGTCTACATACATTTATGTGCATGTGCATGTGGACAAAAACTAAAACATCTTATATTAAAAAACGGAGGAGTATGTGTAATCCTCTTCCGGCGGTTTCTGCTATATAACACATAGCAGTGGCCCTGAACCGGGTATCACCTTCCACCAGGTACAATCAGAAGCATTACATAACGAATTAAAGGAAATGAAAATTATTGTTGTCTGTGGGAGAAATATGAAGCGCAAAAAAGGGCAGCTGTTGTTGAGGGGAGGAGACATTATAAAGGCGTTTGATAATGTACAGTTTAGCTAGTATGACAAATTCTCGTTTTCTTACAAGGAAGAAAGCACACCACAAGCTGGTTTCAGATGCCAAACTGATGCAGAGAGCGCAGACTTGCGCAAATCTAAGAAATTAATTAATGCGTTTCATTCCTACAGGTTCCTTTCCCACCAAGAAGGATATAACATATCAACATAACAGACCAGCTGTACTGTACAAGACTAGAACAGAGCCCGAGTGAAAATAGCTTACCATTCTCTCATGAAAGTCCCCAATCATAACCTTGAAGAAATGCTTATCTTTCTCGTCTCTGTGATTCCAGTAGCGATGGTCGCCGGCCCCTCCTAGCTTTTCTTAAATGGCTTGTTCATCTTCTAACCACGGATCTACACCCGAAAACAGATGTGCCTATTACAAGTTGAAGAAAAATTCTTCATCAACAAAGAAGTTGAAGAAATTGTTGCTAACAGAAATAGTGTAAAAAAAAAAGGAGCCCTGTATTTTTATGGAACTTACCGTATTGAAGAGGGAGAGGTAGAAAAGTTTAGATCCCACGTGTGGTCATTGAAGATGCAGAGGGGAGTTTTTTTTTTTTTTTGTACAAGGCGTGGGGTCTTGCTATTTCATATATCCACGTGGCAGGTACAATTTATAAAAAAGTCCTTTACAATTCTTGCCCTAAAAGACCTAAGATTCGAAGAAAGGGCCTTCGATTTTACAAAAAGCACCCTAGAACAAGAAATAGGAACGCAATCAGGTCCTTGAGTACCTCCGCCACCTCTCGCCAGCGATCTCCAGGCGTAGACGCCGAGATCATCGGAGCTCTGATGCTCGGGCTCTCCCTTCCGGTGAGCAACCACAAGCGCCAGCAAACGAGAGGCTGCCAGGGACGAACCACTTGGCAGCTTCACGTCGCCGAGCACTGACGCTTGATTGAAAAGGCCTCTGATACGTCTCAAACGTATCTATAATTTTTGATGTTCCATGCTTGTTTTATACCAATTGCTACATGTTTTGCATCTACTTTATATCACTTTTATACATTTTTTGGGACTAACCTATTAACAAGATGCCGAAGTGCCAGTTCCTGTTTTCTGCTGTTTTTGTATTCCAGAAAAGCTAGTCTGGAAATATTCTCGGAATTGGACGAAACTACACGGGGGTCCTATTTTTCCAGAACACGCCTGACGGAGCGAAGGAGCAGCAGAGGAGGGCCACCAGGAGGCCACACGCACCTAGGGCGCGGGCCCCCCTCTGCCGCGCCCTAGGGTGGTGTGGGCCCCTCGGGGGTCGCAGCCGCCGCCCTTTCGCCTACTTATTCCCCCCGACGCGAAAACCCTAAGTACCTGAGCAAATATCCACGAAAAGTTCCAGAGACGCCGCCGCCGTCAACCCTAGCTCGGGAGGGTTCAGAACCTCTTCCCGGCACCCTGCCGGAGAGGGGAATCGTCACCGGAGGCTTCTACATCGCCATGCCTGCCTCCGGAGTGATGCGTGAGTAGTTCATCCTTGGACTACGGGTCCATAGCAGTAGCTAGATGGTTGTCTCTCCACTTTGTGCCATCATGTTTAGATCTTGTGAGCTGCCCTACATGATCAAGATCATATTATTGTAATGCTACATGTTGTGTTTGCTGGGATCCGATGAATATTGAATATATGTCAAGTTGATTATCAATCTATCTTATATGTTATTTAAGATCTTGCATGCTTTCCGTTACTCGTAGATGCTTTGGCCAAGTAGATGCTTGTAACTCCAAGAGAGAGTATTTATGCTAGATAGTGGGTTCATGCTCCGTTTAACCTGGGACAGTGACAGAAAGTTCTAAGGTTGTGGATGTGCTGTTGCCACTAGGGATAACCTAACGATGCTATGTCCACGGGCATATGTGTTTGTTTACATTACGCACTTTACTTAATGCAATTATCCGTTGCTTGCAACTTAATACCAACGGGGGACTCGGATGACAACCCGGCGGTGGATTATTAGTCATAGATGCTGTTGGATAACGGTCTATGTATTTGTCGTAATGCCCAATTAAATATCATAGTAGTCAACATGTCATGTATATGCATTGTCATGCGCTCACTATTTGTCAATTGCCCAGCTGTAATTTGTTCACCCAACATGTTAGTTATCTTTTATGGAGAGACACCACTAGTGAACTGTGGACCCCGGTCCATTCTTTTACACTGATTAAACAACCACAAACTGCAAACTGTTCCTTTTTCATTCTCTGCAATTTAATACTCATTTTCCACACCATACGTTTAATCCTTTGTTTTCAGCAAGCCGTGAGATTGACAACCTCACTGTTTCGTTGGGGCAAAGTAGTTTGATTGTGTTGTGTGCAGATTCCACGTTGTGATCGTGTTGCGCCGTGCGGCACCAACAACCTTCTGAAGAGTTGCTGCTCCTACTGGTTCGATAACCTTGGTTTCTTTCTGAGGGAAAACTTGCTGCTGAACTGCATCATACCTTCCTCTTGGGGTCTCCCAACGAGCGTGTGATTCACGCATCAAGCTCTTTTTCTGGCGCCGTTGCCGGGGAGACAGCAGTCTTCTGCAAGGGGAGTTTCACGCTTCCAATCTCTTTACTTTGTTTTTGTCTTGCTTAGTTTATTTTATTTTATCTTGTTTGCTTTCAATTATCAAAAACACAAAAAAATTAGTTACTTGCATCTAGTTTACTTTCAAGTTATTTTCTGTCTGTTTTTATTCTGCTAAAATGAGTACTCCTGAGAACACTAAGTTGTGTGATTTCACTAGCACGAACAACAATGATTTCATATGCACACCTATTGCTCCACCTGCTGCTTCAGCAGAATTTTATGAAATTAAACCTGCACTTTTAAATCTTGTTATGAAAGAGCAATTTTCTGGTGTTAGTACTGATGATGCTGCTGTTCACCTTAATAACTTTGTTGAACTTTGTGAAATGCAAAAGCTCAAGGAAGTAGATGGTGATATTATTAAACTGAAACTTTTTCCTTTCTCCTTGAGAGGACGTGCTAAAGAATGGTTGCTATCTTTGCCTAGAAATAGTATTGATTCATGGACTAAATGCAAAGATGCTTTTATTGGAAAATATTATCCTCCTGCTAAGATTATTTCTTTGAGAAGTAGCATAATGAATTTTAAGCAATTTGATAATGAACATGTTGCTCAAGCATGGGAGAGAATGAAATCATTGGTTAAAAATTGTCCCACTCATGGACTGACTACTTGGATGATCATCCAAACCTTCTATGCAGGATTAAATTTTTCTTCAAGGAATTTATTGGATTCGGCCGCTGGAGGTACCTTTATGTCCATCACTTTGGGTGCTGCAACAAAGCTTTTGATGATATGATGATTAATTATTCTGAGTGGCACACCGAGAGAGCTCCAACAGGTAAGAAGGTAAATTCTGTTGAGGAAACCTCTCCTTGAGTGCCAAAATTGATACTATTATGTCTATGCTTGCAAATGGTCAAACACATGTTGATCCAAATAATGTTCCTTTAGCTTCTTTGGTTGCTCAAGAAGAGCATGTTGATGTGAACTTCATTAAAAATAATAACTTCAACAACAATGCTTATAGGAATAATTTTGGTAATAGCAATTATAGGCCCTATCCTTCTAATAGTGGCAATGGTTATGGAAATTCCTATAGTAACTCCTACAACAATAATAAGAGTGTACCCTCCGATCTTGAAGTTATGCTTAAGGATTTTATTAGTACACAAACTGCTTTCAATAAAACTGTTGAGGAGAAATTTGGGAAAATTGATGTGCTTTCCTCTAAAGTTGATAGTCTTGCTCTTGATGTTGACTTGTTGAAACTAAAGAACATGCCTCATGATGTTAAAGAGAGCAAAACTCTCAATGCTATACAAGTTAAAATTGATAACAATGTGAGGATGTTAGCTGAATTGCATGCTAGATGGGAAAGAGAGGATGAAATTGCTAGAAAGAATAATATTGCTAGAGTTTATACTATTACTACTTCTGAAAATGCTTCAAACTCAAGTGTTACAAACCTCCTACCATTAATGGCAAGATAATTGGTGTTGGTAATGTTTCCACTTCTATTGCAAAATGTCCTAAATTGCCTGATAACTCTGAAACTGTCCTTGATAAAGATGCTGAAATTTCTAGCAATAAGGAAGATAATAACTCCATTACTTTTGATAATAATGACTTTGATTTTGATGGTTGCAATATTTCTGAAGTAATTAAGTTCTTGCAAAAGCTAGCTAGAAGTCCTAATGCTAGTGCTATAAACATGGCTTTTACTAAACATATTACTAATGCTCTCATGCAAGTTAGGGAAGAAAATTAAAACATGAAGCTTCTATCCCTAGGAAGTTAGAAGATGGTTGGGAGCCCATCATTAAATGAAATTGAATGACTTTGATTGCAATGCTTTGTGTGACCTTGGTGCTAGTATTTCTGTTATGCCTAAAAGATTATATGATATGCTTGATTTAGCACCTTTGGAAAATTGTTACTTGGATGTTCACCTTGTTGATTCTACTATTAAAAAACCTTTGGGAAGAATTGATGATGTTCTTATCATGGTTAACAACAATTATGTCCCCGTTGATTTTATTGTCTTGGATATTGAATGCAATCCATCATGCCCTATTGTGCTGGGAAGACCTTTTCTTAGAACTGTAGGTGCTATTATTGATATGAAAGAAGGGAATATAAAATATCAATTTCCTCTCAAGAAAGGTATGGAACACTTTCCTAGGAAGAAGATTAAGCCACCTTATGATTCTATTGTTCGAACAAATTACAATGTTGATGCTTCTTCACTTGGTAATACTTGATGCATGCTTTGTGCCTAGCTAAAAGGCGTTAAAGAAAAGCGCTTATGGGAGGCAACCCATTATTTTTTTCTGCAATTTTTCTTTTATTGAGTCAAGGAGGATGTTTACTTCTGTAGCAACTCCTTTGTATCTTTATTTTCTCGCATTGTTGTGCCAAGAGTAGCCTCTAATGTTAAGATGATGCTTAATTTTGATTGCTGCGCAGAAACAGATTTTTGCTGTTCACTGTACGAAATTCCTAAAATCACCAGATTGTTAATTAAATCTGAAATTTTTGTGCGTAATCTTTATGAATGTCTGAACTTTCATTAGTTCAGAGTTTTCGATCTGAGCGTCGTAAGTGCCTCGAAAAAATTCGTCTTTGCGGACTGTTCTGTTTTAGACAGATTATGCCTTTTTATTTTGCATTCTCTCTTTTACTAGTGTTGAGTGAAATTCTTTTTTGGGTGGAAGAGCTTCACATAACATCAGTGGCTGTAGCTAATGTTTAAAGTAACAAATCATATTGCGTTATAGAACATGTGAATTTTTGATTATGCACTAACCCTCTAATGAGATCTACTTTGAGTTTGGTGTGACGGAAGTTTTCAAGGGTCAAGAGAGAAGGATGATATAATAGGATCAAGAAGAGTGAAGAGCTTAAGCTTGGGGAGGCTCCCATGGATCTCCCCAGCATATTTCAAGAAGACTCAAGCGTCTAAGCTTGGGGATGCCCAAGGCATCCCCTTCTTCATCGTCAAAATTATCAGGTCATCTCTAGTGAAACTATATTTTAATTCTTTCACATCATATGTGCTTTTCTTGGAGCGTCTGTGTGCTTTTATTTTCAGTATTGCACTTTTATTTTCAATAAAGCTTGACTGGACCCTAGCATTCTTGATTGGGAGAGAGACACGCTCCGCTTTTTCATGAGAATACTCCTATTCTTCACTTATATTTGTTGAGTATTCATATCTAGCGCTGTTCAGCTTTTAGCTCTTGTTTTCATGTATCTCTTGTCAGAGCTATTAGCTTTCTTTTGTAGAAAGTACTCTCTTGCTTCACTTATATTTGTTTGGAGAGTTGATGAAATAAATTGATTGGTGTTTGGTTGGTTCAGAAAATGTTGCATGTGGTAATTGGTATAAGGAAAAACTTGCTTAATCTTGTAGATCACTAATGGATAACTTGATGCTTGTCAATTGTTTTGAGTTAACAAGTAGATCATGATTAAATTGTGCATCACATGAGTTAAGCCTATTAGTGAAGAACTACCGTAAAGCTTGTTGAAAATTTGGTTTGCATCGGTGGTATCTCTAAGGTCTAGATATTTTCTAATAACAGGGTTTGGTTAACAAGGAAGACGGTATGAAGTCTTATAACGTTTGCAATATGTTTGTCATATAAAACTTGGTGTACGGGTTGATATTCTTGTTTGCTTACATAACCTTGCTAGCCTAAACTCTGTACTGAGAGGGAATGCTTCTCGTGCATCCAAATCCTTGAGCCAAAATCCATGCCATTTGTGTCCACCATAACTACCTATATGTGGTATTTCCTTGCCACTCCAAGTAAATTTTTCATGTGCTACCTTTAAATTATTCAAAATGTTATTATTCCCTTTTTGTGTCAATGTTTACTAGCTCATGAGGAATTAGTGTGGTTATTCTTTATTCTATTTGTTGATGGACTTTTACACCTGGACTAGTGGCATATACATCCGCTTATCCAATAACTTGCAAAAAGAGCTGGCAACGGGGTGCCCAGTCCCAATTAATTACAACTTTAACCAATTAATTCTCTTCACACTTTTGCCCTGATTCATCAGTAAGCAATGACAAACAGTGAAATACCTGAATGTGTGTAAACCAAAGAGAAAGAGGGATGATCTGCCTTGCTGGTAGAAATAACGTCCTTCATGGGAGCCGCTCTTAAAAGTCCGTTGACAGGTAGAATACTGTTCTCCCGCTACCATTCGTTGACAATTAACAAACACCTCTCAAAAATAGATACTCCTCCATGGTATGTGATTGATGGAAGGCACCCGAGGATTCGGTTAGCCATGGCTTGTGTTAGCAAGGTTGGGAGGAGTATCAAATATTTTATGCAATCTCTATATGCTTTCAAAAACCTAAAAGCTCTAGCACATGATTTAATCCCTGCTTCCCTCTGCGAAGGGCCTTTCTTTTACTTTTATGTTGAGTCAGTTTTCCTATTCTTTCTGTCTTCCACAAGCAAACACTAGTGTCAACTTTGTTACAACATGCGTTATATGTAACTTGTTATACTACTTTGTGTTGACAATATCCATGAGATAAATATGTTGAAAGTTGAAGCAAATGCTGAAACTAAATTCTTCCTTTGTGTTGATTAAATACCTTTTATTAGAAACTATTGCTTTATGAGTTAACACTTATGCAAAACTGTTTGATGCTTGTCTCGAAAGTACTATTCATGAAAACGTTTAGCTTGTGTGATTCATTGTTTACTCATTATCTATTTGGTAGCAAATTATAGACCATTGACTTGGATCACTTCATTCATTTACATGTGCCTTGCAATATTATATGATCAAGATTATGATGGTAGCATGTCACCTCAAAAATTATTTTGTTTTTATCGTTTACCTACTCGAGGACGAGTAGGAACTAAGCTTGGGGATGCTGATACGTCTCAAACGTATCTATAATTTTTGATGTTCCATGCTTGTTTTATACCAATTGCTACATGTTTTGCATCTACTTTATATCACTTTTATACATTTTTTGGGACTAACCTATTAACAAGATGCCGAAGTGCCAGTTCCTGTTTTCTGCTGTTTTTGTATTCCAGAAAAGCTAGTCTGGAAATATTCTCGGAATTGGACGAAACTACACGGGGGTGCCTATTTTTCCAGAACACCCTGACGGAGCGAAGGAGCAGCAGAGGAGGGCCACCAGGAGGCCACACACCTAGGGCGCGGGCCCCCCTCTGCCGCGCCCTAGGGTGGTGTGGGCCCCTCGGGGGTCCGCAGCCGCCGCCCTTTCGCCTACTTATTCCCCCGACGCGAAAACCCTAAGTACCTGAGCAAATATCCACGAAAAGTTCCAGAGACGCGCCGCCGTCAACCCTAGCTCGGGAGGGTTCAGAACCTCTTCCCGGCACCCTGCCGGAGAGGGGAATCGTCACCGGAGGCTTCTACATCGCCATGCCTGCCTCCGGAGTGATGCGTGAGTAGTTCATCCTTGGACTACGGGTCCATAGCAGTAGCTAGATGGTTGTCTCTCCACTTTGTGCCATCATGTTTAGATCTTGTGAGCTGCCCTACATGATCAAGATCATATTATTGTAATGCTACATGTTGTGTTTGCTGGGATCCGATGAATATTGAATACTATGTCAAGTTGATTATCAATCTATCTTATATGTTATTTAAGATCTTGCATGCTTTCCGTTACTCGTAGATGCTTTGGCCAAGTAGATGCTTGTAACTCCAAGAGAGAGTATTTATGCTAGATAGTGGGTTCATGTCTCCGTTTAACCTGGGACAGTGACAGAAAGTTCTAAGGTTGTGGATGTGCTGTTGCCACTAGGGATAACCTAACGATGCTATGTCCACGGGCATATGTGTTTGTTTACATTACGCACTTTACTTAATGCAATTATCCGTTGCTTGCAACTTAATACCAACGGGGGACTCGGATGACAACCCGGCGGTGGATTATTAGTCATAGATGCTGTTGGATAACGGTCTATGTATTATGTCGTAATGCCCAATTAAATATCATAGTAGTCAACATGTCATGTATATGCATTGTCATGCGCTATTTGTCAATTGCCCAGCTGTAATTTGTTCACCCAACATGTTAGTTATCTTTTATGGAGAGACACCACTAGTGAACTGTGGACCCCGGTCCATTCTTTTACACTGATTAAACAACCACAAACTGCAAACTGTTCCTTTTTCATTCTCTGCAATTTAATACTCATTTTCCACACCATACGTTTAATCCTTTGTTTTCAGCAAGCCAGTGAGATTGACAACCTCACTGTTTCGTTGGGGCAAAGTAGTTTGATTGTGTTGTGTGCAGATTCCACGTTGGTGATCGTGTTGCGCCGTGCGGCCACCAACAACCTTCTGAAGAGTTGCTGCTCCTACTGGTTCGATAACCTTGGTTTCTTTCTGAGGGAAAACTTGCTGCTGAACTGCATCATACCTTCCTCTTGGGGTCTCCCCAACGAGCGTGTGATTCACGAC